>CAJQZJ010005020.1:5295337-5327548 GCA_907164525.1 Lophiomys imhausi
AAAAAAAAAAAACAAAAAAGAAAACAACAAAAACCCCTATTAATTTTGCTCTTTTAATTGGCTTCTTGAGAATGGGTGGCCAAGCCTGGCTTCTTGAGGTATAGACTGTGACTCCAAGTTTAACAACAAGGCCCTGCGTTAAGAGACAAGATTAAAGTATGAACACACGGAGCAGTGAGATGGCTTAGTGACTAAGGCACTTGCTGCTGTGCCTAACTGGTACTCAAACGGGGGAGAGAACCAGCTCCTACAAGTTGTCCTCTAACCTCCACACACACGCCATGGCATGGGTGCAACTCCCTCCTACCCCAGATAGATGTTAAAAAAGCTGGGCATAATGATGCCCGCCTTTAATCCCAGCACTCAGAAGGCTGGGGCAGGTGGATCTCTGTGAGTTGGAGAGCCAGCCTGGTCTACACAGGGAGTTCTAAGACAGCCAGGGATACATACAGAGAGCCTGTCTCAAGACAAACAAAAAACACCACAACTGGGTGTGATGGTCCATGCCTAGAATCACAGCATTTGAAAAGCAGAGATAGGAAAACAAGGAGTTAAAGGTCATCCTTAACTACATAGTAAATTCAAGACCAGCCAGGGGTACATGAAACCCTGTTTAACAATCCCCCTCAAAAAAAAACAAAACAACAAACCAAAACACACCTCACAACCATGTTCTGGCTCCCGAGTTCAGTCCTGAGGGAGGGCTAGAAAGGATGTGTGAAGTACAAACCCTTAGCTCAAGAAGACCCAGACCCACCTTCAGGGGGGCAGGAAGATCTTCCTGGAGGATACCATGTCTGAACTTGGCTTTAATTTGGGGGAAGTTTCTGGTGCACAGTACAGATAACCAGACTGTCTGCTATTGCTAGAATATGAAACTAGCAGAGTAAGGCAGGTTGGAGAGGTGGGCAAGGCCTTGGCCTCCCAGACCTAAGAGTGTTGGCATTCATTACACAGTGGGCTGGTTCTGGACAGAGGGGCCTAGTTCTTGTCTTCATCCAGTTCAGGGTCTGGAGTTAGCCAGAAACCAGTTCTGAACAGTCTCTTGTCTACGACAAAAACCTACAAATAATCACTTGCAGTAGCCTTTGCATTTCTGAGCATATGGAGTTATGTTCCTCCATAGTTCAGTTTTATGTATCGATACTTCTTGGAAATGGGGTACAGTGAGTCTTAGGTGTTTAAAAAATCCTGGGTAATTGTTAACAATAGAGAGAATGAATTGCTGAAAGTATATTCCTAACCATCCTAAGAGAAACAGTATTTGGGAGTGCAGAAAAATATCAGAGAAGCACTGATTAGGCTCTGAGAAATGTCCTTCCACATTCTCCACAGCAGGCACACTGGGGACTTGTGGACACCTTCCAAGTCAACTCCCTTCCCATTTGTCCGGAGCCTCCCCCCAATCCAGCCTCTCCCACCATGGGCCTCACTACCCAGCAGGACAACTCAAATCTGTACACTCCTCTGCCCTCCTTCCTTGAACTCACCTCTGCAATTCCATTCACCACTCTGGATAAAGTTCATGTTCCTTAGCAGGACAGTCAGGCCCACACTTCATGAGCAGAGTTAACTCAGCTCTCCAGCCTCCCTGCTTGCCACACCCAACGACTCCCTTTCCCCAGTACAACTGGCTTTTATTCCAAAGGCAAAAATCCTTTGCCTCACTCTTCACTTTGCTCCAAGTTGGAGAACAACAGCCCTAAGAGTGAACCTGTTAATTCCCTCAGACACTCTACTGAAGCTGCTCAAAGACTGCTGCAGAATCCTGCTTGCTGCCACTGCTGATAATGAACACACCTTCCCTCAGCAGGCTGCAGCATGTCTATAAGGACACTGGCTTCTGCTTGCATCCTGACTGGAACATACCCTAGAAAATGCACCCATTCTGCAGGTGAAGGCAGAAAGCCCCAGAGAGGCAGAATGTGCTCAGGGTCACAGAGTTAGGGAACCAAAGAATGTCTGCAGTCCTCTTTCCATGTATGACAGTGTCAGCACACAAGTGAGTCAGGAAACGTAAGCTAGCGCAGCTGCCTTCAGCTACAAAAGCCAGGCAGCTTTTCCATTCCGAGACCAAGCTGCTCACTTCCTCTTGCCTGGGTTGACATTGTTCTTCAACCTTCTTGGCCAGTGGCTTGGTCTAACGGAGCAGGCCAGTTCGGTCCCCGTGACTGTGATGGCTGTGTCCGTGAGCAGAGGAGCTGACGAGACTCTGAGAAGGGGCCTACCCATCATCCCATATAGGAGCTCACCTGGGGTGCTGCAGCACCTGCAGCAGGGTGCTCCAGGGGGACACCTGGTATAGTTCTGCCCTGTCCTCATCCTCAAAGTAGACCTGAAAGATTAACCGGGAAGAGAATCAAAGACAAACACAGGCTTAGGCACCCTACACATGCCGCAGCAATTCTGAGAACTTGGGATGGCAACTGCTGCTAGTGGAAAGCCTGCCTCCTCCACACAGCTGCAGGCTCAGGTACTCAGGCAGCCCCAGCCATGTTACCCAGAAAGCTTACAAGAATCTGCATCCTCCTAGCTCAGGGAAAGGGAATATCTCTCACGTCATTCAGGCAGTGAAGAGGCACCAAAGCTCAAGTCCAGGCCTTTTATGCAGCCTTTAATGCAGTCTCAGTGCCACAGGGGTGGGGGGTAGAAAGTCAAAGGAAGAACCAGAGCAGGTTAAAAGGGTATGTGTGCAGGGCACCAAAGCCCAAGCAGGGTGAGGGCATTTCACAGGAGGCACGACAGAGCTCAACCAGGAGAGGGAGGCACTCATGCCAGCCAGCCTGAGCAGGAATAGAGAAGAGCTTCCTTGGAAGCCAGGTGGCCTAGGGCAGCAAATTGGAGTCCAAGAGAAGTGAAAACAATGTGCTCATGTATGGGGCAGAGCATATGATGAGGAGTATCAGGCCTCCCACCTATGAAGGATAACCACCAGTTGTACCAGAGAATGGCTTATTGTTTCTGTGTTCCTGTTGCTATTTGCAGTACCAACGACAGGACCCAGGGCTTCACATGGTAGGCCAGTGCTCAATCATTATACTCCTCCTTTTTTATTTTTTAAAATAAAAAAGTTAATACACTAAGTTACCCAGGCTAGTCTTGAATTGCTTGTTAGTTGAGGTCAGACTCCTGCTTCGGCTTCCTAAGTGGCTGGGATTACAGGTCAGCGCCACTAAGCCAAGCTAAGGTAGCCTGTGTGTGGCTTAGAGCTGGAACAGGATGAAGGGAGGGTGAGCCATGTAGAGTCAGTCTGCAGAAGAGGAAGGCTACCATGCTGGTGTAGTAGCCCAACATGGGGCTGAGGGCTCCACATAGGAAGGTGCAAGTACTGGTGAACAGAAGGGTCACTAAGGTCAGCTGGGAATGGTAGTGCACTGCTGTAACCCTAGCACAGGCAGCTCGAGGTACAGGGACTGTCTTGAGTCCCAGGACACCCTGCACTACAAAGTAGAAACCTGACTCAAAAAGTCACCGAAGTCTTCATTTCTTCATTACAAATATAGAAATGAATAAAGCAAATCTCATGGTGCTGGAGTAGACCTGGAGACACACAATGTTCCACACACACTCACTCCCTAGCCATGAGTCCCCTTTCCCAATAGTTACAGTGTGTCTACTACACAGAGACCTAGGCTTCTAAATACTATTCTCCAGTATAAACAGCCCAAGGTTCCTTGGGAAAAAATGGCTGACATCAAAACTGGGTGAAGAAAGCAGCTGGAGCATCTTGAACCAGGAAGAAGTACTTAAAGAAGGGAAATAAGTTAATCTGTAGAAACAAATCTGAAGAAAGTCCCACTGACCAAGTCTAGCACAATTTGAACATAAAAAACCACAGTAATAAATTATAATTCACTGAGGAAACCATCAACCCAGTGAGTAAAAAAATGCTGGGCCAGTGAGATGGCTCAGTGGTAAAGGTTCCTACTGCCAAGCTTGATGGCCTGTGTTAAGAACCCATATGATGGAAGGCCAGAACTGGCTCTTGTAAGTTGTCTTCTGATAGCCACACACGCACATACACACAGAGTGATTGTGCAGTAGAGACCTGGTGACCCCCTCTTTGGTTAGGTGACCAGGGTGATCATCACCAGGAAGAGGACACTGGGAGTCCACCTAATAGGTCACAATGAGAACACAGCATCACTTCTGTGACAGCCCATACAAAATCCAAATCCAGACACAGGAAACACAGTATCTTTGCAGGGGTCAGAATGGGGACAATAAAAGACATAATCAATACACTATGTACTCCTGGAACAAAAGGAATCTTCCTGGGACAATCTGTGGAACATGAGTGGAGCCTGAGGATATGGCTGAAGTCAGCAATCAATGAGTTTCCGTCCTTGATGGCTCTTTTGAGATAATGAAGAATGTCTTGTCTGTAGAAACACGCATGTCAGCAATTCAAGGTTGCTGGGGTCAGTTGGTGTCTCACTCTCAAACATTCAGGAAACAATTCATTACTCAGTAAACCCTGATTATGTTATATTTCAAAAGTCCTAACAATGGAATATCATTCAGTTTTACAAAGGAAGTCTCACATATGCTACAATATGACTCATTCTAGGCCATGGTCGAACCTTGAAGACACTATGCTAAGCGAAGAAGCCTGACACTGAATGACCTCTGTTTGGATGCAGGCCCAGAGTGGTCACACTCATAGACAGGAAGTAGAACAGCCAAAGGCAAGGGGGGAGGACGTTTCTGTTTGATGATGGGAAGATGGAAAGTTATGGAGAGGGAGAGTGGCAATGGGAAGATGGAAAGTTATGGAGAGGGATAGTGGCAATGGGTGTAGAACAGTGAATGAGCTTGATAGTCACTCAACTGTGGACCTAAAATGGTAAATGTTATATTATGTATCTTTTACCAAAACAAAATGTAATCAAGGGTCAGTGAGATGGTTTAGTATGTAAAATCTCTTGATGGACAAGCCTGATGGCCTGAGTTCACTCCCTAGAACCTGCAGAGGAGAAAACCAGTGCCCAGAATTTTTCTGTTAACCTCCACATGTGCTATGGCACATTTTACACACATCATACACACAATTTTTTCAGACACCCAATTTCTGTATACATCTGCCCAATATCCCTTACAGGAATGAAACAGACTATTCTTACCTCCAAATTATCCGGGTGGTACTTATGCTCTGAGTCCCATGAGGGCGCTTCACTAAACACTGCCATTAGATGGTCAATAAACCTAAGGGAGGAGAGTGTGCTTTCTGGGTACCCGTTCCATGTACATTCCCACACAGAGAGAAAAGTAAGCATGACATTCAGGCTTACCCCACTTTGACAACAGTGCCAAAAGATGAAGGTTTATCACTTGTCTAGGACATAGTCTTTCGAAGCATTTACCCTTCAAAATCACAAGTTAAATGATACAATCTACATTTTTTAATAAACACAGTTAAATTATATGCATGGACTACCTAAGATGAACCACCCAGATAGTGATGAAGTGACCTGTGTTGCAAGCTAGTAAACAGATGTACGAGAGAGAAGCCTGTCAACATGCTAGTGGATAGCCTCTAAATTACTCTTTCCTAATGCACATTTGTCTCTCCTGACAAGTCAGCAGGAGGAGCACCCAAGTGGGAGTGGAGGGCGGTTGGGGCAGATATGTACCTAGAGTCCTCATGAAAAGCAGAGATGAAGTCAGACTGCGCATACTCTGGATACAGGAACAGCACAGGCCAGCTCAGCCTGCCCTGGTCATCTAGACTTAGCCTGGCTCCACAGGGGTTCTCAGAGCTCAGCCCATCCAGGAAGATCTTGGCTGGATCGTCAGAGGCTGAGTCTTCATCCTTACTAACTGCTTCGGAGACAAGTCTGATGTTCCTAGCCTGGATTAAGACAGAAACACACACTCGCATAAACCTTATCACACAGGAAGTTACAAACACACATCATTGAAATAATCCCTAGCCATATGAGCTCCCTGAGGACCTGCTCTCCACATGACCCACCTTAAATACCCTGGCGGCCTGGCACACATTAGACACCAGCTGTTTAACTTCCTTTCACTGGGCATCAAAAGAGGAGCTGGACACGGTTCCGCACCCTCAGGGAGGTTTCTGGTCTAGTGGGAGCAGCGATGGAGCAGTTAGGGGGCGGAACCGAGGAACTACAGGCAGTATCTACGGCACCTGAGAAGTGCTGGCCCTGAGCAGTGGCTTTGAAAGGCGGAGAGTACACGGGGCAGCTCACTCACCTTGATGGCCTGGAGTAGAGCCTCATTCTGACTCTGTTCCTTCTTTTCTTTCAATTTTGCTTTCCTCAGATCCCTCTCTTCCATCCTCTGGAAATAAAATTCAGATGCCATCAGCTCCAGGTAACTCTTTCTTGCCCTTACCCAGCCTGCAGGTCTATAACTAGTCTGTACATAGGCCATGCTCCTGCTCAGGATTGCCAGGGGCTGGTTCAGTAAATGTGCCCAAAGCAAACCCCAGGGGTCAGGCCCAGTGTCGGCAGAAACTTAAACACTAATTCCTAAAAAAAAACCAAAACTCAGGGCTGGAGAGATGGCTCAGAGGTTAGGAGCACTGCCTGCTCTTCCAGAGGTCCTGAGTTCAATTCCCAGCAACCACATGGTGGCTCAAAAAAAACATCAAAAAGAGATCTGGTGCCCTTTTCTGGTCTGCAGGCATATGTAGGCAGAACACTGTATACATAATAAATAAATGAATAAATCTTAAAAACAAAACAAAACTCCAAAACCTTAGTTCTTGTACTCAAAGAACTTACCATTTACTGAGGGGTGCTGCGAGTAAAGGGCAAGTACCCTAGTGTGTTACTCTGACGGTGTGGACTGAGTGCAGCAAATGTGGGTGACTGGGTCTGCCTCCTGGTGGGCTAAGGCACAGGAGGGAGATGCCCCCAATAAAGGAGAAAGGGCATCTCTATCCAGATACCCCAGTGGAGTAGACAAGTACTGCACGGGGACCCCAGCTTCTCTGGTGTGGCTGGAGAGACAACCCATGCCAACATTCCACAGTTTTGCCTTCTGCACAGTTAGAATCCATGAGTGAAAAACACCACCATGCTACTCAGTCTCAAAGAAACATTTCAGATTTTCTTCCCCGTCACCCCCGGCCCCCAGTCTGTCCAGCACCAGTGGCTCCTGCTTTCACACTTGGGCATGCAGTTGTTAGGAATCTGCCAACATCTGCCAAAAAGGGAAGGCAGCAAATATTTTTGGCCCTGCAGATCACGTGGTCTCTGTTGCATTTTACCTCTTGATAATGTGAAAACCCACTTAGCTCATTTCATGTTCATAAAAATATTTGAGGTATATATATTCTTCATTTTCAAAGCTGGGACCAGGAAATTGTCCAAGGCATTTCAGCAGTGCCAAAAGCAGTATTCAAACTCATATTTGTTGAAGTAGCCCTCTAGGACTATTGTCTGAAACTTCTCCTCAACATCATTCAGCTGCTCAGTAAACTCCCATTCAGTCATTAAGAGACTGGGCTCAGGCATCACCTCTCTCAGCAAACTGCCTGTCAGAATCCCCATTTATAGCCTGCTCTGGGCAGGGCGAAGCCAGCTACGACTACTATAGACTGTTAGTATATACACTGTGTACTCCCACAATGGCTTCAGACACAATCTGAGGAGTGCTAACTAACAAATGAAAACTGTGGACAGTTACCAACCTTCAGCTTGTCTGCTTTCACCCTCGTTTCCAGAAGTTTCCTCTCTTTGGCATTGATTTGTAGCCCCTCATCACACCAGTTCACAGCCTCAGCAAAGTGTTTCAGTTCAAGATGGCACAGGGCACCTGCAGCAGAAAGCACCACCTTGAACAAACCTTCCTTCCCCAGCCCCAGGAGGGAGACAGAAGCGACTCTTTGTAGGTCAGTTCCTAGACAAGGAAACGGGTTTCTGTACTGCAGATCAGAAATCGCTCTCATCCCCATTTAGCTCAGAACTTCTAAATTTTCCTGGTATAAAGAACTCTAAAATGCAAGAGCTCGTCAAAGAACAAAGGTGCTGGAGTCAGATAGAGCTGGGCTAAAAATGGCTGTTGTGTCCCTGCTGGACATTGGACAAAGGCCGTATCTGAGATTCAGGTTCCTCATCTGCAAATGGGAGAATAAGGCCAACCTTAGATGATGTATCTTTATTTTTTAATTATGTGTGTATGCACATGTATGTATTTATGTATGTACGTGTATGTATGTATGAACACAAAAGTGTCTGCCTGAGAGGCCAAAAACGTTAGCTAGCCTTGAAGCTGGAGTCTTAGGCAGTCGTGACACACTGGGAACTGAACTTGAGTCATCTGCAAGAGCAGAATGTTCTCTTAATCGCTGACCCATCTCTCCAGGCCTCCGAGGATCTTTACTATAAAGCAGAATTTGCTCAGCCATCAATTAACACCAAAGCCCAAACGCTGGGTCTCTTCTAATTTTTCTTTTTTATATAACCCTCTGTTGAAGCTCCCCTTACCCTTTTGTTTTGTTTGACTGGTCTGGGGGTTTGTTTGCATTTTGGGATGGAATTTAAGACACTTTGTGCATGTTGGGAAGTGCACTACCCTTAAGCTACATACCTTGATTTTATTTCTAAAATGTTTTTTTGTTTTTTGTTTTGTTTTTTGAGACAGGGTTTCTCTGTATAACAGCACTGGCTGTCCTGGACTCACTTTGTAGACCAGGCTGGCCTCGAACTCACAGAGATCCATCTGCCTCTGCCTGCCAAGTGCTGGGATTAAAGGTGGCGCCACCATCACCCGGCCTCTTCATAGAAATTTAAAACAGAACTTTATTATAAAGGCTTGACTGTCAAAGACTCTACCCGCGGAGAGGTGAGATGGCTCAGGAGGCAAAGGCCCTGGCTGCTGAGCCTGACGACCTAACTTCAGTCCCTGAAGGCCACATGGTAGAGGATGAAAGCCTCCCCTAAAGGTTGTCGTCTGGCCGCCACACACATATCATGGCATATGTGTGCTACTCACATACACATTCCACACACAAAATACATACATACTTTTTTTTTAAAGACGCTGGCTGACCTTGTCATCCAGAAATGAGCAAACTGACAGTAAGAGGAGACGACCTGCCATGATCACACTAAAGGTAAGGCTGACGATCAATCCCACAGAGCCTTACTCTACCGGGGCTGGTCCTCACTCAGTGCCTCTGTCCTGTGGCTGAGGGAACAAGGATCTACTTCCCCCACCCACAGACATCTGAAGGGCATAACTGGGACAAAGCAGTTTAAACTGGCTCTTGGAGGTTCAATGCATGATGAATAAATTGAAGTGTGCAAAGCGCCCCAAGCTCAGAAAAAAGGTGAAGTATAAAGTAATAAATGCACTGTTATTACAAAGGTCAGACCGCAACACAAAACGTATGGGAACAGCCAGCTGCAGAGTTCTTGGCAAAGGCCTCAAACTTATCTTTTAATTATTTTTAACATGGCATTTGAATATCTTGCCTTTCAATCAGCTAAACTGGGGAGAAAATCAGAATGTGCTGTATCTTAATTTTATTCTTTACTAATTTAAAGTGAGGAGTTTCAATTTCATACAAATACAGCATAGAGGGTAGAGCCTCTGGGGAGTGTTGAGTGGCGGCGGCAGCTGCTGAGAGAAAGCAGGAACTTCAAGACTGCAGACTTAGGTGACTTCCTCAGTCCCCAGCACCTCAGGTGCCAAGCTTTCAATGGCAGCTTTTGGTGCAGAATGCCAGCTTTTCCACACTGATGGCCACCCCAAAGCTCATGGAGACTTACCTCTAATTATGGCTTTCAGGTGGCCGGGTTTTAGCTTCCTGGCAGCCAGCACGTCATTGAGGGCAGAGCGAAAATTGCCTAACAAAATCCCATGAAGGAAAAGAAAGAACAAGTTTTAAGATCAAAATGTTTCCAAAATATCACAGCATTGACAGAGACATTTCTTGGAAAATTTTTACAAGTCAGAACTACTGAACATTCCACTGAAAAATATAGTTACACTGATCAAGTCGTAAAAAGTTCACAGCATCAGGCAATCAGATGAATCAGAACTGGCTAGCAAGCACATGAAAAGATGTCCATAGTGTCTGGGAAACTAAAGTCAACATGAAACTGGTGAAGACATGGAAAAGAACAGTGTCCAGATGAATTAGAGAATAAATTAGCACACACTTTGAACCAACAGTTTTCTTCTAGAAATTATCCTCAAAAATACTTGAATAATGGTATGGACAGATGTGAATAAGTTAGCCACATTCATTTCCCTCTGGTACTGAGATTTGAGAGAGAGTTCCACAAAATTGTCCAGGCTGACCTGAAATTTGGGATCCTCCCACCTCATTCTCCCAGGTAGCTGGGATTTACAGAGTCCCAGACACTCACATAGGTACTTAGAACACAGAATACATTTTGAAAGCTGAAAAGCAAAGGGACAAGCTTGAAAACAGAAAGCAGAGGAAAAAGCTACCAACCCACACTCCAGAGGCCAAACACTCAGGCCTGTGTGTCACGGGTACCAAGAGCCTCTGCAATGAGAGCGGAGGCAGACTGAAAGGCCATGATTTCCAGACGCCTTACTCTCCACTGCTGCTGGAACCCAGCCCTCTCCAAACCTGCTGAGAGACTAGAGGTTCATTCCAGACAGACACAAAAACCCGGCGTTGGACTGGAACCCCCAGGCACAGTGTGATTCAGTAAAGGAGAGCTAAGCACGCAGCCCTCAGCCCCATTCTCCCATTTGGTTCCAAAAGCACCAGCAGCCATAATTTCCAAAAGAAGATAGTACACAGAATGAAGAAAATTATCAATTTAAGAAATTTCCTAGATCCACTTGCCTTTGCCTCCCAAGATCCAAGATTAAAAGCATGAGCTGACATAAATTTCTTCTTTCTTTCTTCTTTTTTATTTATTTATTTATTTTTGGTTTTTCAAGACAGGGTTTTTCTGTGTAACAGCCCTGGCTGTCCTGGAATTCACTCTGTAGACCAGGCTGGCCTTGAACTCACAGAGATCCACCTGCCTCTGCCTCCCAAGAGCTGGGATTAAAGGTGTGCACCACCACACCCAGCACTCTCTTTTTTTAACATAGGTGTGTGTGTGTGTGTGTGTGTGTGTGCGCGCGCGCGCGCTGACCAGCCAGCCTAACTTCCTCAGAAAGCTCCAGGCCAAGGAGAGACTGTCTCAAATAACAAAGAAGATGGCTCCTGAGAATGACATCTGAAGCTAATCTCTACCCTGCAACATACTCATCCACCCACCCACATAAACACATACACACATGAAAAAGAGCTAACAGAGTCATAATCAGGACTTACCGAGATAATACTGTGCTGCTGCGCGATTGGTATACAGGACAGCACTCAAATCAGGGTCTACACACTTCCTCTTTAATCCTTCACTATAGGAAACCACAGCTCTCTTATAGTCTTTTTCTTTAAAGTAGTCATTGCCTTCATCTTTATAGGTTTTGGCTTGCTCTGCAAAGAGGGGGAAATAAGTACCATGTCATACCTTTTAGAAAGCTCACCAAAAAGCTCTATCATGCAGTAATGTAATGTTGTGCAGCATAGGTTTTTGTCATCTTGACACAAGCTAGAGTCATCTGGGAAGAGGGAGCCTCAAACAAACAAACAAAAAAAATGCCTCCATCAGATTGGTCTGTCTTGGGCATTTTCTTGATTAATTGTTGAAGTGGGAAGGGCCATCATACTGTAGGCAGTGTGACCCTGGGCAGATGGTTCTGGGTTGTATACAAAGAAGCTGAACAAGGTAAGGGGAGCACGCCACCCAGCAGCACTCCATGGTCTGTGCCTCAGTCCCTGTCTCTCAATTCCTTCTTAAATCCCCTTCTTCAATGATGGACTAACCATAAGCTATAAGCCAAAATAAACCCTTTCTTCCCCCACATTCATTGTGGTCAATCTTTTAGCATAGCAAAAGAAAGGCAAACTAACACATATGTGATAAATGAAAGAGATGGAGCCAACAGAGAAAGAAAAATCCAAATTAATGGTATGATAAAATGGGTATCAATATAGAGACACAACATAATGCAAACTTAATGCTATAAACAATTCCAAAAATTTTATGACGTATGCTAAGTCCTTTTTTGTTTGTTTGGTTTTTTGAGACAGGGTTTCTCTTTGTAAGTCTGGATGTCCTGGAACTCAATCTGTAGACCAGGCTAGCCTCGAACTCACAGAGATCTGCCTACCCCTGCCTCCAGAGTACTGGTATTAAAGGAGTGCACCACCACACCCAGCATGAGTGCTATTTTTTAAAGGAGGGAATGAGGGCTGGAGAAATGGCTCAGCAGTTAAGAGTACTGGCTGTTCTTCCAAAGGACCCAGGTTCAAATCCCAGCACCCACATGACAGTTCACAGCTGTCTGTAATTGCTGGGACGGGAGGCAGAGGCAGGCAGATCTCTGTGAGTTCAAGGCCAGTCTGGTCTACAAATCAAGTCCAGGACAGCCAGGGCTACACAGAGAAACCCTGGGAAAACCAAAAATAAATAAATAAAAGTAACTAAATAAATAAACAGAGAATGAAAGACTGTCTAGAGAGATGGCTCAGTAGGCAAAGACACTTGCCCCTAAGCTTGACAACCTGAGTGTGATGTGAGGAACATTCGTAAAAGAGCACTCAGCCCACAAAGCTGTCCTCTGACCTCCACATGTACACAAACACACACACTCACACACACACACGCTAAGTTTTAAAAAAAAGGGATATAGCTCACTTGTCTTGCATATGTGATGTTCTGGGTTCGGTTTCCAGACACACACACATACCAATGCCCGCATACACGTATATTTATCCTAGTTTTTGAAGGACTTTACTTTTTTTTGAAGAAGTTGACTACCCTCCTTATGTATTTTCATTCATTGAAATGCAAATTTCCCTCCTCTATTAAAACTATTAAGATTTAGTTCAAACTCAGACCCACTTTGAGCTCTCTCCTACCCCTGCAGTGCAGTGCTCCAACACTGCCCACTACAGCACTTACTGGCACTTATCACACATTCTTTCTGATTCCTTAGGCCAATTTGGCTTCTCACTGGAGTCTGACCTGTGAGGCCTGGCACTGTGTACAATTAGTAGGTATCCAAAGAAGAATGTGAATAGTGACAAGTTATCATCTAACTCATACTTTAGCTCAGCTCAATAGAGACACAGAGCAATGCTAGTCACACAGTCAGTCACACCTTCTGGAGATCGCTCATCATCAAAAATAATTGACTGGAGGCAAGCCAAGTCAGGAAACTCCTTGGGATCAATTTCTGATGGAGCTTTCTTCATAAATAGGGGGATCTTGTCAAATTCCTAAATTTTAAAAGAATAAATCACATAATTAGAGTAGTCTACTGATTAGATCCAATCCCCGGACACACCATCAGTTTTTTTTCCCCATTGATGATGATATGCAAAACCCCATGGCTGTTTGGATCTGTACAGGCCCCAGTTTCTCTGGTGGAAAACAGGAGTGTGGGATCCTGATTTCCAACAGTCTCCAACGGTGGTAGTAGTCACCTTCAACTGGGCGCTCTCATGTTCCTGACCACCTTCACCATCTCCATTCATCTTTACCCAAACTTCGGTGAGCGGGGTGCTGCAGGTAAAGCAACTTCACAAGAAAGGAACCGAGCTCAGACAGCAAGGAACCGAGCCGGTAGCAGAACCAGGTGGTAGTGGGTCACAGGGCTGCCTGCCAAACCCTGTGGTATTAAATGCACTGACAACTTAGACCCTCAAAACCATGCGGCCGATGGTTTCTGGCACTAAAGTGGGAGCCACTGGTCCTTTAGCAGCGACCAAAGCACGAGGACCACACTCCAACCCCAGCAGAGCCCCGAGGATCACCCACCTCCTCCCACTGGTCCTCGCGGAATCCACCGCGGTACGGCTGGCTCTGGAACTTTTCCAGGAACTCGTCCATGGAAGTGTCATCCGCAGGGTCAGGCTCAGAATTCTCCATTGCAGTTCGCGACTTCAGCTATCGAGCACGGGGGGGGGGGGGGGGGGGGGGGGGGGGGGGGCGCGTGGGGGAGCGCCCAAGAAGAGCACCGCTCCTTCCGGCAGCCAGGGTGCCCTTACCTTTGCTGTCCGGGCTGCGCGTGGCCCGTGCCTCTAGAGTTCCGCTGGCCTGGGGCGTGGCCTACCTGGGGGTGTGGCCTGCCAAGGAACCTCCCTTCCCTCCCCTTCCCATCCACGGACAGAGTTTGCCTGGCCTCCAGTCTCCTGGCTTTTGGGACTGATTAGATAAACTCCCTTGTGCAGTTGAACCCTCCACATCCTTTCTCCAATCTTGATGTTTTTATATCTTTTCTATAAATGTTCTCAAAAGGAGAATTCTTAGCCAGGCCTGATGACATTTGTCTGTAATCCTAGCACTTAGGAGGTTTAGTAGGAGAATCACAAGTTCAAGATCAACCTAGACTGCATAGAAAGACCCTGTCTCAAACAAAACAAAACTTTTGTGCATACACATTTTCGTATACTTTTTTCACTCAACACAAGGCTGGAAGTCCCCACAGAGCTAAGTACACCCCCACTACCTATAACTGCACATGAGACTCCATGGGGTTTACCCTACAAGGATGGGTACCCAGCCTGCTCCCCACCTCACCTCACAGATACCACATTTTATAAAAACAAAACAAAACAAAAACCAGACCTTTTTATGCACGCCCTCTGGGCCTGTGGGAAGATTACCCCAAGATTTTTGCCCACAAGTAGTATCTTTGAGTCATGAATGTTCATAAGCTTATCACTACTAAGTAGTAACAGACTCTTGTTCAGAATAGCTGCATCAGTCTATTTCCCTACCAACAATGCCCAGTGGTTCCTACATCCCATGAGGAGAGAGTTTCCTGAAGTTGAAATCTGCTCATGTATCTCTCTTCTTAGCACCCCACCGTGCCTCCTTACTGCCCTCTGGATGAAGTCATGCACAGCCTCCATGGCCTTAGGGCCTGGCACTTGCACCTCTCCTCTTTTCCTAGGTTCCATCTGACTGTGACTTTGAAGATGGTCTTTGGTTTCATGAACCCTGCCCTCCACCCATAGATGCCCAAATGTGGTCATCTTTGTAAGTCTGTTCTCTGGCACCAGGCTCTAGCTGACACACACACCCTCTGGACACTAGTGTCCCCATGCCTAGAACTTTTGACCATTTGGATGTGGGGGCTGTTCTGCACACTTTAAGGTATTTAACAGTCTGCCTGATACCTGTACCTCCCAACCAGATGTTAGTAGCATTGACACGTTCAGGTGGCAACATGGAAAGTGTCTCTAGTTATTTTTGCATTGGTGGTGGGCGGTTATTGAAGAGCCAGAGGTGAGGCTCAGAGACCATGGTTCCTGAATATGTATGGTGTCATAGGTGGGAAGAGTCTCTTCTCTTTCCCTTTCCACAAGAGCCACCCAAATCACCACCCTTCTGCTCTTATCACTGGTGAAGGGGAAACTGAGATGTCCAAGAGACTTCCTGTATGACCTTGGTCAAGTCACTTCACTGCTATGAGCATCAGGATCCCCTTATAGAAAGTGAATAAAACAACCTGCACACATCTGTGAATGGCAAGTAGAACAACAAATGAAGGGCCATGATCTTTTCACAGACTTGTCAGAGTGAGGGCTACACGGAGGCTCAGGGTATCTCTCCTGAGGAAGCCATCTGGATGGAGAGGTTGAACATAGTATTTACAGTGATCTGATTGGGGGCTTTGGCATGTCACTGCTTCAAAGACATCTTCCAGGAGCTCAGTGCCTGCATGATCCAGAAGCGCCGCTGGTGGGAAATTGGCAGGTTCTCACAGCTGGGGCTCCATTGGTGTGTGCTGGATGGATCACACACCCATGAATCCCCATGTGGCAGTGGCCAAGAGTTCCGCCAGCAACTGGCCATAATGTGGTCCTGGGCCTGGGCTGCGTAGATACACACGGATGCTTCTGGATCGTGTCTCAAGATCCCCAGAGCTGGGTTGGAGGAAGAGAAGGGCCACTTGTTTAGACAAGGTTCCTCCCTAGGTAGAGCTCAAAACCCATCCTTCCTTCCCACCTCCTAGCCGTGGCTTAGACACCCATCTGAAGCATTTTCCCAATCTTTCAGATTGTCACATCTTTCAAAGCCTGTGTGAAAATCCTGCCTCCTATAGGAAGCCTTCCTAAATTTCCCCAGCCTACCTTCCTGCTCCCATCAATTCTCAGTTACAAAATGAACCTGTCCCCCTTAAGCATGTAAACTACCCACCCTGCTCTAAACGGTTTTGGCTCTTGTTTTTGAGCCTCATTTACTTAATGGAGTTACAAGCTCCCCAGGGTGCTGTGCGTACTGACCCCACAGTAGCTAACAATACACTCACTATAGATAAACCTCAGCACAGCAGAACTGAGCGGCAATTCTCTTTTCCTGTCACCCACTGTGATTCTGCTCATGGACTTGCTCCCTCAGCATCTCACTAAACCAGAGCTTGACTCACCAGCTTTCACTTCATTTAGGCGTTCTTCAGTCACAATGTTCTCCATACAGGACACCAGGGACCCTGGATAATCCAAAAGGGAAGGCATCTGCCTTGATACCTGCTCCTCCCACCCTGGGACTAGATGTCCTCAGAGAATCTGCCTGCCCTTTTCCAGACCCATAAATGAGGGCATGAAAGGTGAGCTTCGTTATGACCTGAGGGCATATTCTCAACCGGAGTCCCAGAGAAGTGCTGGTCCAGAGGGCAGGATCAAACCGGGACAGGGTGGGACACAGGCAATTGACAGCCCCACCCTAGGCTGGGCCTTAGCCTCCTTGTCTGAAACATGGAAAGTCTTGCTTCCCTGCCCCACTTCCCCTAGTCTTGTACACCTGCCAGGCACAGCTGCTAGGGACCTCTGAGGTGCCAAGATCCCAACCACACTACTGCATCAAGGAGCTGTCTTGATGGCTCCTCAAACACATCCTCAATGCTGCTGTCTTAGCTCTAGGTACGTCGCTCCCACGGTGCCTGGGTCCTGGTTATACCCCGCCCCTCCCAGAGAGCCTTCACTCATGTGTTTTCCTAGGGAATACCTGTTTGTCCTTGTAAGTTCACTTCAGAAAGCTCTCCATGAAGTCCTTGACCCAGGCTGAGCCTGGTGCCTGCTTAGAGTATCTAAGAGTCTCAGTCTTTCCTCTGTCTATATACACTGGGTCTGTATACACTGGGCCTGCAAACACTAGGTCTGTACACACTGGGCCTGCAAACACTGGATCTGTATACACTGGGTCTGTAAATACCGCTTTTTACTTTACTTGTGATTTATGAATCATATGTTTATGTATGTGTTTGGGGACTGAAGATTGAACTCAAGGTCTTATACATGCCAAGCATGTGTTCTATCACCACTAAACTACACCTCCAGGTCCTGATTATGAATCTTTTTTCTCTCACCAGACTATAAATTTCTTAATTTTATATCCATTTGGAGAATGGAGTGGGAGGAAAAGTTTCTGAGGATCCTAAATTTATATGTAAAATTTATGCATGTATGCATTTTCTAGGCAAAGTGTTCATAATTTTCTTCTGAGTCTCACAAGATGTCTGTGTCTCAAAAGAAGTAAGAAGTTCTACTTGTTCCAGATGATGGCTGTAGGCAGAAGTAGGCTCTGTTCAACATTGTCTTTGCAGGGGCCTTGTCATTAGGTGGTATAGATCAATGTTTTTAGGAAGTAGTTGGAGCAAGATCAGAAGAAATCAACATATGAGACGCTGCCTCTGAGTAGCCCCTTAGTTCAGAGATGTGCCATGTGTCCTAGACCTTGCTCCTCTGTCCCAGCATTGGTCACATTAGTAGTCCCCTCATCTGTCCATGTTCCCATCATTGTTTTGTTGGTTTGTTTACCCAGGCATGATGTCAGACATGACTATTTGGTCAGAGAAACAAAGAGCTGATGGAATGGGTGGCAGTGAGGGGATGTACAAACGAATGGGTGGACTGGTTTGTGGATGGATGGGTGGATGGGTAGATAAAAGGATGGAAGAGTGGGTTTTTGTGTGTGTTTGTATATGTAGATAGGTAGATGAATTAGTGGGTGGATGGATGGATGGATGGGTGGGTGGGTGGATGATGAGAAAGAGCAAATGACTTTAAAACATACATTAAAAGAAGTATCATTTTACAGAGGTCACCACCTCCAGGCCTCTCTGCAGTAAGGTCTCCTGCCCCTGGTGAAGGGAATGTGATTATTTGGGCAGTGGAGAATAGAAATATAATATAGTGTGTGTAGTATAACGGAGTGGGAGAGGCAGCCCCAGATGCCATTATGAAGCATCTTGAGCAAAGAGAATCTGCAATTGATCTTTCCCTGAGAGACTGGGATTATGGGAAACTCAGAATGGAGCATAGACTGAGGCTTGGCAGCAGGACTTGTTATGCTGGAATGGATTACCTATGAAGATGGCAGAAGACTTCCGAAGGGAGGCCCGTGGGTTCTTGGCATACTCCAGGCTCTGGCTGAGGAAAGTGAAGATGCTGTCTCGGTGAGAATTCACCTAGAGTGAAGAGAGAACCCCCTAAAGTGCTGGGCCCACCACCTCAAAGCTGGGGGAAACGCTTCTGTTTGTCAGCACTGCACTGACCCCAGCTCCTAAACATCCCCGCTGCCCACATCTTTTCTCAGAGGCCTCCAGAGGCCACACTTTGTCTTCTTTTATCTGACCACAATCATCACTTCTAATGGCATACTACCCCTGGGTCTCCTATCAATCCATCTCCCTGATGGAATGGAGGAAAAGATCCCACCAGAGATGGCAGGGGGGGTGGCAGGCAAAGGGAAACTGGGCTGGCCAGTATGAAAGATTGGAGCTGCAGAACAATGGGGAATAAGCTAGAGGACTGAGGCATCTTAAAACCACAAGAATGAGGGGTCCTTTTGCACTGGGAAGCGGGACGCCAACTTTCGCTCGTGACTGACAGTGACGAAGCCGAGCTTTGTTCAAGAGAGTCGAACAGAGATGATCAGGAAGGCTCTGGTGCACAGAACTGAGAGCAGCTGTTCAGCTAAGAGGCAACTGAGAGGAAAATAAAACTAACCTGCTCACTTACCCATTGACAACCTCTGCGGGCAAGGTCTGAACTCCTTTGTGTGGCAGGCAAAGCCTTCATAACCTTACTGAGTTGGACATCTCCCCTCCACTTCCTCCACTGCCAGAGTCATGATGCCCCACAGCAAGGACAAGGCCTACCACAGCCAGCTCTACACCCTGTCCGGGATTGCTTCTGTTTAGCGTGCCCTCCCCTCTCCTCAGATCAGATGGCATCTCCCACTGAAGCCTTCCAACCCTCATGGAGCACTCATCCACCATTCTTAATGCTTCTGCAGTATCTTGGACCTGGAACATTAGCTTGAAGTGTTTACACCCTTTCCCTCATTGTATATGGAGCTTTTCTCCGATAAGGGAATCTTTCACTCAACTTGGAGTCCTCAGAACCCTGGATGGGACTAGTGCTGGGGCTGGTGGCCAGAGTTGCTAAACCACTGCTTCTTAATCTATAGGTCTCGACCCCTTTGGGAGTCAACCGACCCTTTCACAGGGGTCGCCCATAACGTAAACACTGATATTTACGTTATGATTCAGAACAGTAGCACAATTAGTTATGAAGTAGCAACAAAAATAATTTTTATGGTTAGGGGGTCACCACGACATGAGGAACTGTGTTAAAGGGTCCCGGCATTAGCAAGGTGGAGAACCTCTGCTCTAGATCTAGATAAATGAATGAACTGTAGTTGATTAGTTAATTGAATGACAATAAGTCACTGGTCCCTTCTTAAAGCTACAACTAAAGGTTAACTTCCTTGTATTCTTTTTTTTTTTTTTTTTTTTTGAAGCAGGGTTTCATGTAGCCTAAGCTGGCTTCCTGCACGTGCCACCACACACCACTACACACCACCACACACCACCACACCAACACCACCAAGCTGGGTTTACAGGATGCTAAGGATCAAGCCCAGGTTCTCATACATGCTAGACAGGTAGTCTACTAACTGAGCTGCGGTACTCAGTCCAAAAAGTTAACTTTCTTGTGAGCAAAGCTGATAATGGCCAGGAAAGCAAAGAAGAAAGTGAAAATCCAGAGGGATTGGCCATGAAGGTCACAAACTGGCAGCCACAACCCAAACTGCCTACAGAGCCAGTGCCTAACACAAGTATTTTATGTGTATGCATGTTTGTGTGTGAGGATGAATGTATGTGGGGGGGTGTTCACAGGCATGCATGGGGTAATCCTATTGCTAGAAACACAGCCTGGGAAATTCTGTTGCAGCAAAGAAAGCCAACAAGCCAGACATGGCGACTTGTGTGTAAGGAGGCCCAAAGACAGCTGTTCTTTGGGTGCTGTGCACTTTAGTTTTGCTTTTGTTATTGTTTGTTTGTTTTGAGATGAAGTCTCTCGTTGGCTTGGAGCTTGACAGGTAAGCAAGGCTGTTTTTCCAGTGCGTCTTGGAGACAGATCTTCCTGTCTCTGTCTCCCCGGTGCTGAGAATACAAGCGTGTGCCACCACACCCACATGTTATTGTTGTTGCTGTTGTTTAGGTTCTGGGGGATTGAACTCAGGTCCTTGCATTTGAAGTACTTTACTAGTTGATCTATCTGCTGTCTTGAGAATCCTCACTTTTTTTGTTTGTTTGTATGGTTTGGTTTGGTTTTCGAGACAGGGTTTCTCTGTGTATCCCTGGCTGTCCTGGACTCACTTTGTAGACCACGCTGACCTTGAACTCACAGAGATCTGCCTGCCTCTGCCTCCTGAGTGCTGGAACTAAAAGTGTGTGCCACCACGCCCGGTGAAAACCCTTACTTTTAAATAAACTAAATTGACTGTTAATATCTTCTTTTTAAAAAATGTAGGTTTCTAGCTTTTCTTATGGTAAGAGGGGCCCATATTGGTGAGCCCAGGCTCTCTTCTCCTGCCTTTGATGAGGTGTGACTTTTCTGGCTCCCAGAACACTCTGTTTCCATGTCACAGAGGTCATTGTCTGCCAGGTGACCAGTCACTACAGGCATGTGAATTTCTATTGCAGAAAAGGGAGCCAAAAAGCCAGGCATGGTGGCACATACCTATAATCCCAGAACTCAGAAGGGTGAGACAAGAGGATCTTTGTGAATTCAAGGCCAGCCTGGGCTACACAGTCAGTTCCAGGCCAGGCTGAGATACATAATAAGACCATGTTTCAAAGAGCTTTAACCGGGCGAGGTGGCGCACGCCTTTAATCCCAGCACTTGGGAGGCAGAGGCAGGCGGATCTCTGTGAGTTCGAGGCCAGCCTGGTCTACAAAGTGAGTCCAGGACAGCCAGAGCTGTTACACAGAGAAACCCTGTCTCAAAAAACCAAAAAAAAAAAGGAGCTTTAAAAAAGGAAAAGAGCCGGGCGGTGGTGGCGCACGCCTTTAATCCCAGCACTTGGGAGGCAGAGGCAGGCGGATCTTTGTGAGTTCGAGGCCAGCCTGGTCTACAAAGTGAGTCCAGGACAGCCAAGGATACACAGAGAAACCCTGTCTCGAAAAACCAAAAAAAAAAAAAAAAGGAAAAGAAAGGGGAGACCATCTAGGCAGAAGATGCAGTATAGATAGGCTGGGGCCATAACTCAGTGGTAGAGCACGTCCCTACCATGCATGAGGTCATGAGTTCAGTCCCTAGTCATACATCATACATACAGGGGAGAGGGGAGTACCAAGAGAGAGTACAGATAGATGATAGATAGATAGATAGATAGATAGATAGATAGATAGATAGATAGATAGATAGATAGAAACAGGCAGACAGACTTCAGCAGCTTGGTGGTCATTGGAGGCATCCAGTGATTCAGAGGAGAGGGCCCCTAGAAGTGGAGAAGCCAGAGATGGATCTGGATGCTCGAGACCCAATGGCTTCTAGGCGGTAATGTGAACTGTTAGTCAGAGTGAAACAAAGTGGGAGGGAAGGATGAATCCTGGTCTCCAACCCCTTTGTAAGGAGTCAGTAAACATACAGAAAGCACACTCACAAGGTACTTGCAAATCTCGGCCACTGTCTGCTGATGTCTGTCCCAGGGCTTCTTGCTGTAAGCCTTTTTTGGCAGCTCCCAGCTCATGAAGCAAGAGCAGCGGAACAGGGTCTTCACACACTTCTGTGGGCCAGCAAGAAGAAAACACCAGCAATGCAGAACTCCAGGACAGCGGACCTCCAGGGTAAATCCATGTGAAAATTGGATTTGGAAACTGATAGGATGGTTCACTGGGTAAAGGTGCTCACCTCTCAAGCCTGCCAACCTGAGCTCCGTCCCCAGAACCCATGCAAGGGTAGAAGGAGAAAACCAACTCCACAAGCTGTTCTTTGACCTCCACGTGCACACTGTTGCATGTGTGCCCATACTCCTACATCACACACACACACACACACACACACACACACACACGCACGCACGCACGCACGCACGCACGCACGCACGCATGCACGCACGCATACACACACACCTTGGAGTCCATGTGTATCACACACACACACACACACACACACACACACACACACACATTTTAATTGGATTTGGAAAAAACCAACTCCCGTTTGAAAGGTGCACCTGGAAGCATTGTGGCTGTAGCTCAGGGGTACAGTGCTGCTGGCCTTGCAGGCATGAACCCTAGCTAAAGTTCAGCCCCCAATATTGCAAATAAATAAATAAATATTAAAGGAAGAAAAGAAAGATGCAAGTGAAGTTAGCTATTTGAGGAGGGAATTCTGTCCAAGATGCCTCTAGAAAACACACCTGGCTGGACATCAATAACTGCTCTCCATGGACTGGCCACAATCCTGGCCTTGGTTCTGTGGAAGTGCCCCTTCAGGGCCAGTCACCTGTACCGCTCTCACCTGGCCCACCTTGGCATTCCCCTCCTGTATGGTGAGCAGCAAGGGCACCAGCGTGCTGGTCAGCTGCTCCTCCGTGGCTTGGGTGCGGGGTGTCCGCAGCTTCTGAACCAGTTTCCCATAAATGTTGATGCAAGAGGTTCGCACTGCTTCCCTTGCCTGGGACAAACACAAAGCTCAGAGGGCCCTCTCATGCAGGAGGAGGCCCCATGGAGCCTTCCTTTCCTTCGTTTGTAGGACCTTCTTAGCATGAAGACAGAGGAGAGCCCAGGCCGCCTGCTGGGGTGGACACGGGCCAGCTCATTCCCCACTGAGTCTATGCTTGGTGCTCAACACTCTGCCAGGACCCACTATTCTAAAGGTCCTCTGGGCCAACTAGGAAAATGTCTTCCTCAGTGGGACTGCCAAAGATGTCCCATTAGGCCAACCAGTGGCAGTAAGTCGATCTTCTCTGGGGAAACCAATCATAAATGAAAGAGCTCCCTTCTTGAGAAGGAGTTGGGCCAAGGTGCCCTTCCTCTAGTCTGGATCAGCTCTGCCCAGGCCCCAGTGTGGAAGAGTAGATGGGGTGATACTGCAACCCAGGCTGACCCTCCTCTTCCCGGCCTCCTTCCCTAGCCCCTCCCAATGCCTTACGTCACTGAAGTGAGGCAGCAGGATCTGCAGCATCTCCACATAGACTGAGTTGTCCCTTAGCTTTTTGCTCTGCCTCTTGAAGATGGTCTTGAGGTCATGGACAGCCTCCACCACCAGCAACCCATCCATGTTCTTCAGGCCCTTCACCATGGAGGGCAGCAGGGCCTGCACCTTGGCCATCTGTGGGACAGAAATCCTGAGGTGGGGGTTCTGCCTGGGCCAGCAGGTAGGAGATCCAGACTCCTGTTCACCAAGAAGACCTGGGCAGCCCAGCCCTGTTTCAGCTCTAGTCC
The DNA here is from genome assembly GCA_907164525.1 of Lophiomys imhausi. Lineage (NCBI taxonomy): Eukaryota > Metazoa > Chordata > Mammalia > Rodentia > Muridae > Lophiomys > Lophiomys imhausi. The sequence goes on from CAJQZJ010005020.1 coordinate 5,319,101, forward strand.
CTGCCTGTACCTTGCCACCTGTTCTAAACACTCTCCCTTGGGCTCTGGCTGTTCCCTAAAGCCTTCTTTGGTCTCTTTGACTCCCTCCTGCTGGGCCTCTGGAGGCTTATCCCCTCCTCAGGCTCCAGGTGGATGATACCCTATATCACAAGTTAGGTTTCTGAGTATTAACCCTGCTCCTTCACCTCAGCTGTGTCACGAGCTGCAACAGTACCCAGTAGGAAAAAAGGGGAAGTTTTTACAATGCTAAGCTTAAACCACCCTTCTAGACTTCAGTTTTCTGACCCATAAGATAGGAATAATTGCTGAGCGGAGGTGGTGCACGCCTTTAATCCCAGCACTTGGAAGGCAGAGGCAGGTAGATCTCTATAAGTTCAAGGCCAGTCTGGTGTACAGAGTGAGTTCCAGGACAGCCAACGCTACACAGAGAAACCCTGACTTGAAACACCCCCCCAAAAAAAAGATAGGAATAATTACTGTCATTCTACACATTGTCTATAGGGACACTGAGCAAAATATGGATCAGGAAGTGTTGAAAAAGAACATAATGCATCGGGATTGCGATGGCAGATTTAGTTTACAGATGGGACTGTTGAGGGTAGGCAGAGATAGGCTCTGATTTCAGCCACCAGCATCTGAGAGACTATGACGGTGACCCTACCTCCCTCCAGCCCAGGGCCTGGCAGAGCTGAGCTTTTCTCAGCCCTGTACTCACCTTCTCAGACCTACGGGCCAGGATGACCAGGCCCCGGATGGACAGCACCTTCATGATGGGGTCACGGTGGCTCAGACCTTCTACCATCCGTCCCAGGGAATAGTCCTCAGGGATCCGACGCACCTGCTCCATGTGGAACAGCTGAGAGAGCAAATAGCATTGACTCCTCCTGAGCTGAGGGGTACATTGCCGACCATCTCCCTGGGACTCCCGGGCTCCACCTCCCCAGGCTGTGGACTTGGAAAATGGTTTACTAATATGCTTTCCACCTAATATTCATCAGAAACTAATGGGAATCGCTAATGTTGTGCCTCCCTGGCTGGCTCCTGGTCCCTGCCTACATTTCTGGCACCCTTCATTCTTTGTTCACCCTGCTGCCCACATTCCTACACTATCCAGCCATCTTCCACCATCCCTCAAATGAGCAAGCCAGTTTGTCCCTTCTGTGCTAGCAGGATGCCCTTCTGCTAGGACAGCCGTTTCCTCTCTCACTACCATGGCTTGCACAGCTCCCTCCAAAACTCAGCCCCAGGTTCAACACTCTCCCCTGAGTCCCAGCAACTCTGGGCATCCTCCTGAGGCAGCAACTAGGAACCTCTGTGCTCCATCTGCCCTTCTGCCCCCCTAGACATGCCTGGGCTTTCCATAGGAGGAAAACTCACCGACTCTCTTTGGGCCATCACTCAACCTAAGAATTGGCCTGGAATGTGTGTTTATTTTTGAATCAAGTCCAACATGGAACTTGGCTCCTCCCCTTCTGAGGATTGCTACTCTTGCATGTCTCCATCGTGGGTTAGCATCATCATCAGTGAAAACCCACTCTCATCTCCCTCTTCTGCCTCATACCCTCACTTCCTTCAGCAGCCAATAGGCTTTGGCTCTCACCACCTCGTCCTCACAAACAATTCTCTGTCCCCATGGCTGACAATCACTAACACTATAGAGAGCCATGTCTACGAGATGGGGAGAACATGGTGGAAAGGCCAGGATCACCAGGTAACCAAAGGAGAGGGACAGGAGGAAGGACCACACCATTGCTGACTTCTGCCCATCCATGCAAGCTACTTAGACCAGCTGTACATCAAGCTGTGGGCTAGGCCTGCGACACAGAACGATAGCTCCTATCTCTTTTACCTGCAATGTTGGAAATCGGACCCAGGACCTCACATGTGCCTAGCAAGCCTTCTACCATTGAGACACATCTCCCACACAGCATCGATAATTCGGTTAATTAATTAATTCAGTTAATTTTTGAGAAAAGGTCTCACTCTGTATGTGTCCACTTAGCACTTCAAACGGCCAGTGGTGCCTCACACATTGTGGAGATTTTGCCACAGTAAACTAAGGAAAAGAGAGAGAGTGGCCTGCAGGAGTTAAAGCCAAAGGTGTGGGTTTGAATCCTGGATCTGGCATTCGTGCCTTGGGAAAGAACTGTGCCTTGGTTGCCTCCTCTGAAAGGGGCCATGGACTAGTGATACAACATCTGAGGGAGAACTAAGTGGGTTAATTAGTGTAAAGCTCTGAGAGCAAGTCAGGAGGATAGTAACACTCAATAAACACTAGTCATTGCTGTGAGTGACCATCACCCTTCTGCAGCTGGCCTTCCCAACTCCCGACCTGTCTCCTGAACCTACCTGACACCTTCCTACCACACTTCCTGATGATGTCACTTCCTCCCTCCATGAAGCTCTCCCTCGTGTCCTTCTCTCCGGTGGTTGCCCCCCAGCTTACCACAAGTCACACTATGGCCCCCCACATTTAACTGGGATGTTCTCTGTCTTCCCTGCCATACTGAGACCTCCTCAAGCCCAGGGTGGAGTTGAGTTCACATTTGCATCTCTGGTGCCTGACCCATGGTGGTGTCCAGCAAAGATTAATGGGTGCCCAGGGCTTCTGGAGAGTCTGGAAGAGTGGGGTGCAGGGGTGCAAAGAGGGAGACACACCCATGGACAGACCTATGAAGCTTTCATATTGAAGAAAACTGAAGGTCCTGGAAAGGCTTTGGAAATTGTAAAATGCTGTTCCCCAGAAGAAATGACCATGGTGTGACTCAGAGCCCTAAATAACCCTCACCAGGTTCCCAGGGCCCCAGGAAGTACCTCCACAAAGAAGGCAGTGGCTGTGATCTTGTGTTTCTCATCCCCTCTCTCCAAAAGTGGGATGAGCAGGTAGAGGATTCGACATAGCTCCTGGCAGGAGTAGTGCACCATGGCCCTGGGGAGAGGCAGACCCTCAGGCTCCCAGTCTCACAAGGCCTGCAGCTGGAGTCCCACTGTGACACTGCAAACCCTGGCCAGTGTCAGCTGGGTTCCTGTGAACCTTTCCATGTGGGCAATATCTCAATCAGTTGTTCTTAACCGTTTCTTTACACAAATGGGGAAACGAGGCCCAGAGTGGGAAGGAGGCTTGGCCACAGGGCAAATCATTAAGATGGAAAAGGTGAAGTCCTCCCAGGATTAAACAGGAGGCCAGGGTAGAAGGAAGTCAGTGTGAGATCTCTCTCACAAAAGCCAACAGCAGTCCACCATGTCATCTGATGGGCCTCCACCTGTCCACACGGGCTGCTTTATTTATCCTGAGTTCACAGAGGGAACCAGGGCTCTGAGTGGGACTGGCTTGGCTCCTAGAACCAGAGCTGTGGCCCCAGCCGAGAGTTCCTGCTCCAGCGGCCTTGCTCATCCCACTGAGCCAGCAGTGATCAAAGTCCCCCTACCCACACAGCCAGCATCAGCAAGCACCACACGGAAAACTGCCTGAATGCACATTCTCAGGACCCTAGCCCAGACCCAGTGAGGTGAGAACTCAGGGCAGAGAGCAGCTGGCCAAGCTGACCTGATGCTTGCTCTCCTGTAAGGGAGCAGGCTCAGTGTTCCACAGGCCACTGAATCTAGGAGAGTATGTGTCATGTACGGAATTGAAGCTGAGAGAGTCTGGGTTCAAATCCTGATCCCAGCATTTGCTGTGTGATCTAGGGCAGGCACTTAAACTTGATAGGCCTCAGTTTCCTCCTGTTTAACCCTGAAATAGTCATAGTACTGTTTCTTTGGTGCTGGTGGGAACCTAAATGGAGCCGTCCATGTAGCCCTTTTATGCATGACACCTAGAAAACAGTTAGTGCTCCATCAAGTGGTTGTGTCCTGAGCCCAGGGGAGAGGCTCTTGTAGCAGGACTCACAACACCAGCACCAAAATCAAGATGCCCCCTCTGTACCCAGGTGGGGGAGTGTCTTTGGAGAGGGAGTGCTAGTCTGGGCCAGCAGCTCATTTTTCACTCTCCCACTTCCTAGCTGTGTGGCCTTGGATAAATGACCCAGCCATGCGCCTGTGCAAAATGTGCACTGGTAATTCGTGGCCTGCCACCAGCCTCCATAATGGTAGCCTGTGCTGCTCAGGGCTAAATTCCAGCTCTCAGGAGCAAGTCTTTCTACCATTCCCCTGTTAACTACAGGGAACAGAGGCAAAAGTAGAGCATCATACAGAGGTATTCCAGCTATGAAACTGCTGAGGTTCAAATGCAGGCAGCCCACCTCCATGGCCACATTCCCAAAGGGCTCAATTACCCCACCTTGCTTGTGTTAGTGTAAGACCAAAGCTCACAGCCTGATAGAAAAAGGAACTTTTGTTTTGTTGTGTGTGTGTGTGTGTGTGTGTGTGTTTATTTGTTTGTGTGTTTGTTTTTGAGACAGGGTCTCATTATGTAGTTCTGGCCATCCTGGAACTTACTATGTAGACCAGGCTGGCCTTGAATTCACAGAGATCTGCCTGCCTCTGGCTTCCGAGTGTGCTAGGAATAAAGGCAGGTGCTACCATGCCCGGCTGAGAAAGAGAGCCCTTAACTGAACTAGTTTTACATTTTATTTATTTATTTCACATGTAGGTGAGTGGGCATTCATGCCACAGTGCTCATGTGGAGGTCAGAGGGCAACTAGTGGGAGTTGGATTTTGCCTTCCACCATGGGGGTCCAGGGAGGTCGGCAGCCTTGGCAGCACACACCTTTACTCACTGAGCCATCTCACCAGGCCAAAAGGAAGAGCTAACTTCACCATTTGAGGGATCTACAAACTCAAGGAACCATTACAACCAAGCTTGCCTCCCAAGAGTGAATGTCATCTTTCACACTGATGCTGACCCCTGCTAGGAGGACAGTATTCCCCGAGCTGCAGAGAAGAGGTGAGAGGGAAAATGCTGCAGAGATTTTTTTTTTTCTCAGAGCTGTAAGCTCGGGTCTGTTTGAAGACCCAGAGAGTCCACCCTGCCCCACCCTACCCCACTGAGGAACTGCACCTCACCTTGCCAGCAGGGACACTCCCCGGTAGTGGCTCTCTGCCTGACCCATGAGCTCCCAGCCACCTTGCTCCTCCAGAAATGTGGACTCATAAGAACAGCCCATTTTCAGTAGCAGGGTCTTAACCACCTTCACCATCCAGCTGCCAAGACAAGTGGGGAAAGTCTCCTGTCCACCTTGTGCCTTCTACTTGGCCCCTCTTGCTAATGCTACCATTGATTACCACGAGCCTCTCCCCACCACACTACCGTCAGCAGTGTGCACTGGATCCACAGAAGGTGACTCTTTACAAGTAACACATTCCTTTCAGAACATGAAAGGAAACTAGCAAAAACCCCCTCCACCTTCCCTTTCTCAGGGGACTTGCTGACTGGAGGAGCTAGCTGATCAGCCAAGCTTCCTTGGCTTCCTATGTCTTGCCTCTCCTCTTCTCCCTTCCTCACCAAGCCATGGCTGTCTTGGCAGCCTGTGGATAGTCCTCTCTGCTCTCCTGGGTACTCAATCTCCTGCCAGTGCCCGGGTCTCTTTCTGCCTCAGGACCCTTCATAAAGGCCTCCTATCTGGGTGCCTAGTAAAAGACCCTGGGGAGTTGTCACACTGTCACAGGCAACTGGGCAGAGCTCAGAGGTTACAAGTGAGGTTCAGGGAGCCTGGAGGTTTCTGTCACCTGTTAACAACCAACTCTGTGGCTAGCCCAGCCTATTGTCACCTTAGGTGGGAATCATGGGCCATGTACTGATGGGATACATTCTGAGAAAGGCCTCAGGAGGTGGTAGCCTTGTATGAGCAGCACGGTGTGTACTTATTCTAGCTTACGTGGTGCTGACCGTACATACAGTGGGTTCTTCTGCAGTCTTAGGGGAATCGCCACTGTCAGAACATGGTCCAAGGATGGAGTCACGCGAGAATTCTGAGTGTTTGTGGGAAAACGCCAAGAAAACAAGACAAGAGTCTTGTGACCTCAGTTTCTTCAAAGCACAGAACTGTTCTGTAGTGGATAGGAGTGAGTTTACTTCAGAGCATTTATTATTGCTCGGTGATGTTATTCAATTAAATGTTCAAACTATCCTTATGTGCTTCTATGGAAAACATGTTTTGCCACGTGCAACTTGTCCTTGTGATTGCATAAAGCTTGAACTCAGAAGAACTTTACTCATGTGACCTTTCTTAATCCTCAGAGTACATATTGTCTAGAGCTCTGAACAAAGTTGGCTGTTGCATGAAACTTTAGTCCTCCTCATTTATCAGCTCCATTCTTCCAGGTCCCATGGCCTCTAGAGCGGTAAACACACCATCAATAGACTCAGCCTTTCAATGACCAAAACACCATCAGAGACTAATAACTGTGGTTATAAACTGGTAAAATAAGAAGATAATTTATGGAATCGTTTCCCAGAAACCTGAACATTTGCTTGAAGAATTCATGATGCCCTTGCAGACATAAATCCCATGGTATTTAGAACTGCTAGCTTTGGGGGTTCCAGACAGATTTTAAGCCAGGCTGCAGATCTTAATGGCACACAGCTGCAGTCTCAGCAGTCAGGAAGGAGAGGCAGAAAGGACCCCAACGTCAAGGACAGCCAGAGCAATAAAACAAGACCCTGTCTCAAAAATGTCAAAGGCAAGAATAAGATAGAGTACTTTCAAGTTTGCAGGGCCTGTGCTCCCTTGAAGATGCTAAGAGAAGCCCTTTACTTCAGGGACCAGCTTCCTTGCTGGGAAAAGCACCATATCCTCTCTGTCCTCCAAAGCTACCTCCTGTCTATATCTGAGGGTCTCCTCTTCTCACAAGGACCTTGGCATGGAATTCATGGCCCACCTAGTTAACCCAAGATCTTTACAGTAACTATGCCCTTAAAGACCTCTCTTCCAAATCCAGTCACAGACACAGGTTTCCAGGTGGATGTATCTTTGGGGCCACTGTTCAGTTTCTTCACCCAGGACCATGTTGGGGCTCTTTGGTCCCATCAGCCTGGCACTCAACTCCTCTGCTTTTGCTACCTCCCAGGCTGTGACTGAAGATAGGGTGAGCTGTAACCATGGTATGGTAAGGTGGCCTGTCACTGGGCCATGGGTAGGGTAATTGATACCATGGTGTAGGTGAGATGGGCTATCCTGTGCTGTGGATAGGGTAGGTTGTCTATGGGTGGGTGGGCTATCCTGTGCTGTGGTTAGGGTAGGTTGTCTATGGGTGGAGTGGGCTATCCTGTGCTGTGAAAAAGGGAGCTGTCACTGGATTATGGATAAGGTGAGCTGACGCTGGGCTATGGGGAGGGTGTGCTGTCACCATGGCTATGAGTAGGTACTCTGGCTTCCTTCCAGTGGTCCTATGTCCTAGCTGAGCTGAAGCCTCTGTCCTGGAGGCCATGACTTTCATCATGCCCAGGAAAGGATGCTTTCCTCTGTGCTCTTCCTCCTCCTGTGGCTGCAGCAACCTCTTCCTCTCTTCCTCAGTTTCCCAGGGACCTAACAGCCCCAGCAAGTGCAGGAGAGCTGCAAGCAGGCACGAGATGACAGATGTCTCCCTAGTGGGGTGTAAGCCTATCACTTCTCATAACCTTAGACAGGACTCAGCCACCAATCTCTTAGGGGAAAAAAGACCAGCCAAGAGGTTAGTTACCCAAAAAAACAGACCATAAGTGATAGACAGATCGACATCAAAGGCCTCCGGCCACACACAGCTTGTTCTTTGCCCTTTTAAATATGCTTCTGTAAGTGCAACACATAAAAGGACGAGAAAGGGGAACTGATGAACATGTCATGTAAAATATTTAACTTTTTGAATGACAAATAAATAAATAAATATAATAATAACAGGTTAAGTGACCAAATTTAATAGAAATGATAGAGTTGGTATTCTTTTTTTTTTTAAGGTTTTTTTGAGACAGGGCTTCTCTGTGTAACAACTCTGGCTGTCCTGGAACTCACTTTGTAGACCAGGCTGGCCTCGAACTCACAGAGATCCACCTGCCTCTGCCTCTGAGTGCTGGGATTAAAGGCGTGTGCCGCCATGCCCGGCTCAGAGTTAATATTCTAAATACAATAAATTCTCACAAATTAATAGGGAAAATGAAAATAAAAATAACTAATTAAAAAAACAAATTACTGCCGGGCAGTGGTGGCGCACGTCTTTAATCCCAGCACTTGGGAGGCAGAGGCAGGCGGATCACTGTGAGTTCGAGGCCAGCCTGGTCTACAAAGTGAGTCCAGGACAGCCAAGGATACACAGAGAAACCCTGTCTCGAAAAACCAAAAAAATAAAAAATAAAAAAAAAATAACTAATTAAAAAAACAAATTACTAGCCGGGCGGTGGTGGCGCACGCCTTTAATCCCAGCACTTGGGAGGCAGAGGCAGGCGGATCTTTGTGAGTTCGAGACCAGCCTGGTCTACAAAGTGAGTCCAGGACAGCCAAGGATACACAGAGAAACCCTGTCTCGAAAAACCAA
>CAJQZJ010005020.1:5327648-5383002 GCA_907164525.1 Lophiomys imhausi
AAAAAAACAAATTACTGCCGGGCAGTGGTGGCGCACGTCTTTAATCCCAGCACTTGGGAGGCAGAGGCAGGCGGATCTTTGCGAGTTCGAGGCCAGCCTGGTCTACAAAGTGAGTCCAGGACAGCCAGGGCTACACAGAGAAACCCTGTCTCGAAAAACCAAAAAAAAAAAACAAATTACTAAAGAAATCCCTAACAGCCCTAGATGAATGGTTAAAAGGCAAGGGCAACTTGCTCACATAAATGGGAATACAAATCTCAGCTTCATTCAAATGAGAGAAATGAAAACTAAAACCACAACACACACGCACGCACACACATATACACTCACACGCAGCACATGCACCAGGTGCAGTGGTAGAACCTGCCATCCCAGCACTCAGAATATGAGGCGAAAGAATCATAACTCCTTTAAAGACCAAATGGAAAAAAAGGAAAAGAGAAATCCAATTTTGCAATGCAGATTAGCAAAGATAGACATGCTCTGCAGCGCACTACCCTAGGGAAGATGTGGGATGAAGGGACTGGCACAGGCCACGCTCACTGTGACAGGTTCCTCTGTGCACGCTGGCAAATGGGACAGTTGAGGAATTACTACATTTTCATTAATCTATGTGTGCATGTGCGCGTGTGTGTGCATGCGTATTCCACAGTGTGCATTCAGAGGTCAGAGAACGTGTAAGAGCCAGCTCTCTCTTCCCGCTGTGTGAGCCATGAGGACAGAACTCAGGCTGGACAGTAGCACCTTTAACTGCTGAGCCTTCTCACTGGCCCTTCATTTAAATTTCCACCCCTCGCTGGTCAGGAATGGTTTTCATCGAGCGTTTCTACATCATTTTAGTATTTCCATGCAGAAGCCCGCTGACCCCCACCCTCCCTTCAGGAGTCCATTCTACATATGCGATTACACACATGCATCTATACAAGCAAGCTCACACCAGTGCCATCTGCAACAGCAAAGAGCAAGGGAGCGCCTGAATCAGGAGGAGAGCTGCACACACCACAGTGACTGATTTCTGCACGTAAGGATGTCTGGCAAGCTGGTTGGATGAGGGTCTCCAAGACTTGATGCATGATAGGAGCAAATGTGCACCTGTGTCATAGGTCAGCAGGTTTGTGTAAAAAAGGAGTGTGCTCATCCACACTGACTGTCCCTCAAAGGGAATGAAAAAAATCTGCCTGTCTTCTGGGAAGGTATCTTGGCTACGGACAGGGAAAACAGAATTGATTTTAATGTCCTCTCCCCCCTGCCAGTGTGCATACATTATAATCCAATTAATAATTAAGAACATTGGTGTGCCTGTGATATGCATCTAACACAGCAAGCAAGTCCTCTGGGTTTGATGGGGGTAAAGGTCCTCAGGTGACTGATTCCTTCCCACCATTTGGGCAGGGTGGTGGGATTCAGAGAAAGGGCTCAGAACCCGCTGTGGAATAGTAATGTGGCTTGAGTAACTGTGTTCCTGGTGTCTGGGGAGGTAGCTCAGTTGGTAGAGAATGCTTGTCCAACACGAACAAAGCCCTAGGTTTGATCCATAGAACCAAGTAAAACGGGCATGGCGGTGCACACCTATTATCCAGGGACTGGGGAGATGGAGATAGGAGGATCAGAAGTTCAAGGTCATCCTGACCTACTTAGCAAGCTTAGGGCCAGCCTGGACTACATGAGATCCTATTTCCAAAAAAAAAGGTATTATCTACTTCCTCTTCCAGTGCTAGAATTAATGTCTATGAGTAAGATGTTTGAGGGGCCCTTTGCTGGGTAGCCCTCCCCACTGCGAGGACAGCAGGGTATAGCAAAGATGGGCCTACCGTACAGGTATGAAGATAGGAGGCTGCGTGTCATCCTTGGCATCCTTTCGAGGAGCCACGTGGCTGGGTAGGTTGAGGCCAATGTGATAATGGACCTGAATGAGCAGAGCCAGGAGCAGCTGAGGGTAGATGCGTCTCACCCGGCCCACACAGCTGTTGACGGAGAGGAGCTCACACAGGCCACTGGCTGCCTAGGGGCAGAGGAGAGGCCAGGGGCTTGACCCAGTCCATCCTCCCAGCACTTCTGGCTGAACCCTAGCTTATTGCTCTGAGAGACTGGGACTGGTTCTCTAATCCGGCCTGGAAAAGCATGGATCCTACCCCTCTGGCAGATGTGCTTGCTGAGTGGGGCAAAAGGGAAGGAAGGCAGGTATCTATCTGATCCTCACCGCCAGGGGCACAATGGAGGCTTGGCCCTTCTTGGTGACAGGCTTTTCCTTCAGGCTAGTCAGGAGCAGATCCAGCAGATCTCGGAGGTCACAGCTGGGCTTTCGAAGTATCAGCTGCCTCCACATCTCTGCCCCATTGCTAAGGAGGAAGGAGGGTGGTTAGTGGTGCCTAGGGCAGGAACTACCTGATGCCAAATGGTTTCAGAGATAGGGTGCAGTGTCAATGAAATAGTATCCGTGAGCATGCCCACAGGAATGGTCCTGAAAACGCTCTCCATGAGGCAGGAGGCTGACAGTGATCCAAAACCTTATTTCCAGATCTCAGACTAGGTGCTTTGTTCTCTTGCATTACTGCAGCAAATACTCATTAGAGTAGGCATCATGTACCAGGCACTAAGGAAATCACTGCAAATACAGCTTAGAAACACATACAGTTAGAAACACTCAGTTACCGACTTCTCACCCTCTCGAGAGGGTGTTATTCCCACTTTCCAGAGGCAGAAGGGCAGCTCAGGGAGGTCAAAACCATCAGTCCAAGATGTTGCTACCACTAACAAGCTGCAAGATGTGGCTGCATCCGACATCTCCCAAGCTGCCCCCTAAGAGCAGGGGTTGAAGCTGCAGAGCCCTTTAGGACCTGAATCTTGCCCTTATCACAGACTCCCAGGAAGCACATCTCCTGGCCCTTTATAGGAAGCTACCCACACAGGAGGGGCAGCGGTGCCAGGAGATATTCCTGCTGTGGGCAGCTGACAGCTAGCTAAAGGGTTAATAAAACCCTTTTGCCTGAACCTTCCACTCCTCAGATCCGTTCCCCTGGAAACCCAATAAAGATAGTATTTCAACTATGTTGCTAGGCAACCTTGCTTATGGTAAAACTGGTCATGTTTGTGGCTGCTTGGTACATAACATCTGGATTAGGAGGAACAATCAGTTAACTGTAAGAACCGATAGAAAAGCTAGAGCAATGGAGCTTCCCAGGGACGTAAACACTTGTAACTGCCCTAGTCTCTGAAGTGATGCAGAAAACAAGGTTCCTGTGAGAGACTCTGGTCCCTGTCACTCCCCTGGATCTCCTTCCCTCCTGGGAAGCTAGCTTCCTGTCTCAGGCCTGATATCAGAAGATGAGAGTAAGGCATGTAGGGAATAAAAGAGAAGGGGGGCCTTGCTCTCTGGCTCACAAAAGGGGCATCAAGTCAAGGGCAGCCGGGTAATCTAGTGGCTGTCAGTGGAGCACGAAAGAAATCCCCTGGGGCTGTAGCTCAGCGGTAGGGTACTCAGATAGCATGGCCCTGGGTTCAGTGTCCAGCACTGGAAAAAAAATAGGAGGAGGAGAAAAAGACCCTAACATAATTCCAATACCTGAGGCAGGAGGAATGCCATGAGTTTGTGGCCAGCCTGGGATTACATAATGAACCCACCCTCTTTCCTTTTCCCTCTCCCCCACCCTCCTCTCCCTCTTCTCCAACTCGTGTGTGTGTGTGTGTGTGTGTCTGTCTGTCTGTCTGTCTGTCTGTCTGTCTCACACGGAGTCGGGAATGAGAGACTCTCTGGGTTTTCAGTACAGATCCAGCAGTTCTTATAGACCATATAGAAGGGGCAGGGGAGGGCAGGGCTTCTCTGGACAGGAAGAATGCCTCAGCCCAGGACAGGGCTGCCTCAACCCTTTGAGACAGAGGAGCCTCCTTGCTTGGTACCTGTCCAGTGGGAGGGGGCACATGAGCAGGGCCACCACAACCTCAGTCATGAAGGAGCTGGCCAGGAAGGAGATGGGCAGCAAGGCTACCTCACGCGCCCGTGGCTCCTGGATGTGGCTCAGTTGTATGTAGATGCCCTGCATGATTTCTGGGATCTGGAGGTAGCCGTGAGCAGGTGGCAGGAAGGCCCAGTGGAAAAGCAGAGAGGGGCATGAGGAGCATTGGTAGGTGGGAAAAGGACATGGGGTAGAGTAACAAGAGGGGAACAAGAAGACAGGAGAGGGCCCCCAGCACAGGAGAGAAATGGGAAGAAAGAGATGCCAGGGGCCTGCTGCTCTCCTGGGAGTGAGACAGACCCCTTTTACTGACCTCCCCACTCCTACCAACCCATCTGGGTTCTCTCAGGGGTGGTACATACCCCTCCCTAGCCCAGTGCTTGGCTCCAACCCTGTCCACAGGCAGCAGGCTATCCCAGGATAAGAAAGCTCCTGGGGATGGGGTTCTGTCCTAGGCCTGGTGATATCCCAGCTTCTGCCTCCAAGAGGCCTTACCACCTCCAGCAGCCTGTGGCGGTACCACTCCAGTACTGAGCTGAGCGTGACCTCCGAAGCCAGCTGCATCATCTCCCCCGAGTCCTTCCCCTGGGGCTCTGAGATGTCATTCAGGCCTTCCAAGGCTGCTAGCAGCAGGTCCCTTACCTGCTGGGGCCCCAGGAAGTCTCCAAATTCCTGAAACATAGGTACAGAAGTCTTGGCACTCCTAAGTAGGACAGATCCCCTAAGACATATATAGTAGCCTATGCTTCTCCATCCAACTCAGAGAGAAGATCAGTAGCAAGCACCACACACATTCTCTAAGGCGTGAGTGTTAGAGCCATTGGAAAGGAGCTTAGAGGGACAGCCTGGCACCAAGGAGCTCCCGTAGCCATAGCTGTTTGGGAGGCTGAGGATTACATGAGCCCAGAGATCTGAAACTAGCTTAAAGAAGATAGCAAGTCTCTGTCTCTAAAAGAAGAAAAAGCAAAGATAAAGAGAAGAAAAAGGAAGGGAAGGAAGAGGAGGAGGAGGAAAACTGGCAGGGACAATATGGTCCCTAGACCTAGAATTGGCTGGTATGTGCCTGGGAGAAGAAAATCATGGGCTAGACCAGTGGTTCTCAACCTTCCTGATGCTGCAACACTTTCACACAGTACCTGTGTTGTGGTGACCCCTGATCATAAAATTATGTCTTTGTCACTTCATAACTGTAATTTTGCTACTGTTATGAGTTGTAATGTAAACATCTAATAAGCAGGATATCTGATATGTGACCCCCTACAAAGGGATCATGACCCACAGATTCAGAGCCACTGGGCCAGAGCACAGAGGAGGGAAGAGGGCAGGATGGCTGTGCGGCTGGAGAAGGTATCTTTCCTAGGACACTTCCTAGTGGCCTTCCTAGGAGCATCCCTTTTTCCTCCCCTTCTGGCCTAGAAGCCTAGACTGCTCACTGCAATGACACGCAGAATGTTCTGACATGGGCTGACAGGGTTGTAGGGTCCCAGGAAGCGCTTGTTTTTCTCATACAGCTCCTTCATGTTGGTATCTTCCTTGTTCTTGGTTCCTGCAGGAGAAGGAACCTTCTGAGGAACCCTGAGCTGGCCACTGCTTTGAAGTGTCTGTTATGTGCACATCACTCACACAGTCCGTTTTCATAGAGTGAACATAAACAGGTAGCTGGCACCCAAGTCAAGAAACAACACTAATGGCACCCCAGAAGCCCCTTCTCTCTCTGACCCCTTTCAGCACCCGGGGAAAACACTGTTGTGGTTTCTGAACCCCTAGGTAGATTTCTTTGCTTTTGAACTCTTCATAAATGGACACACAACAGTATCCCTCGTGCCTGGTTCTACCCTGCTGCATTCAGCATTTGTTCTCAGCCATTCTCAGGGTGGTACAATTTTCCAGACCTGGAAGGAGGGCCTGGGGTGTGCCTGCCTGTCTCACTTGGCATATGCCTCTGGCTGCTTCCATCCCTTCTGAACAATGCTACTGTGAACACACAGCATGTCTCCTGGTGAATTTATTGACACTTCTGCCAGGGATGTGCCAGGAGAGAAATCACTGACTCACAGTAGGCACAGGCCCACCTTCCCAAGATACATGAGACCGTTTCCCAGCCCTGTTTCCACCAACAGTGTGTGAGTTCCTGCTGCTTCTGCCCAAGGCATTATCTGTTTCATTTTGTTATTGCTATTCAGGTAGGCAGTGGCTTTTTTTTTCTTTTGGTTTTTTAAAGACAGGGTCTCACTAAGTAGCCCTGACTGGTCTGGAACTCACTTTGTAGACCAGACTGGCCTTGAACTCCCAGAGATCCACCTGCCTCTGCCTAGAGTACAGGGATTAAAGAAAGGCGTGCACCACCACGACTGCCTCCTTCCACTTTCAGCCCTGGGATGGAAGCCGGGTCCTGGCATATGGTAGACAAACACTCTAACCACTGAACCCCCAGAGCTTTGCAATGCAAAGTTTGAGTTGTTTCTGTGTTGGGGATGGTATTTTTATTAGGTAGGTTTATTGTTCCTTTTATTTGGTTTTGTTGAGACACAAGGGCTCACATAATCGAGGCTGGCCTCAAACTCCCTGTGCAGCTGAGGATGGCTTGAATTCCTGATCCTCCTGTTCCACTCCTGAGTGCTGAGATTACAGATGTGCGCTACTGTATCTGGTCCATTCCGTTTGTTCCTAGAGGCAATGTCTCCAGACCAGGTTGGGCTCAAACTTTCCATCCAGGGCTGGGCTTGCCGGCATGTGCCATCAGGCCTGGTAGCGGCAATAGCATTTGAAAACTGCTGTTATTTTCCCCCCCTCGGCACTTATCAGCTGACTTACTCTGAACTTTATTTGTTTATTTTTGCCTATTGTCTGTCTCTTGGCAACGAGAAGGTAAGTCAAAGGGAGGAGTGCTCCATCAATCTCTTTTCAAAGCTGTGTTCCCAGAGCTAGACCAATGTCTGGCACAGAGGACCTCCAGATCTACTAGGGAAAGAAACGCATTTGGGGACCATGCCCTCATCAGAGTCAGGCCTGCGCCCTGCCTGGATCCACTCAGTCTGCATAAAGCCTGGGCACAAGAAAGGGTCACTGAGGCCCTGAAAGTGCATAGAACATGCTTTGTTGGCAGGAAGGGACTGGAGCTCTGGCAACAGGCAGAGCCAGCTCCAGTCCTAGTCTTGCATTTTCTACAAACTTGTCCTAGCCTTGCATTGTCTATAAACCAAGCTAGTGTCTTCCTCTTCCTTAGTGGCCTGGGGCTCTCCCAAAAATTACAGGGCACTCGGCTCAACCTGAATTGCAGCAGGAGAGATCATACTCAAATACATTAACAATAACTCATTGCCCACCTGCAATTAAATGAAACTGGGTGTCCTACGTTTTCAGTCACCTTCAGCAGCCTCACTTTGGTCTATACTTTCCCCACCCTAGGGCTGATCGACATTGTAACTTACTTTTCACCCAGCGTTTAAGGGTCATGAATGGCTCCAAGTCACTGGAGGAATCTCTCAGGAAACATTGCCCCAAATGCTAGAAATGAGAAAGAGCAGGGACCCCAGACATATCCCGGAAGGGGGGGGGCATGGAGAGAAGGCAGCTCTATTTGACAAGTGCCTGTGACACAGGGCCCTGAGCTGGTCTCTTCCCTTGCACTCTTACGAAGAATAGCATTTAATATTTCAAAAAGCTATGAATTACATTCTACTGTAACTCCACACAGATGAGGAAATCTAAGCAAGCCTGTGGTCACCCAGCTGGGATAGTCGAAAGCCAAGGCCATGTCTGATCTGCAGGCCTCTCTGCCTCCAGTCAGGGGAATCTAAGAAACAAGCTAAGGTTCTCTGGTTGAGACAGAATCAGCACTAAAGACAGAGAAAGGCAGGAAGCAGTGAACTGGGTAGCCTGGGAGCAGTAGGCTCTTATCATCTCATGAGCTCCCTGAAACCTGATCCCAGGACATTCTCTCACTTAACAGGCTCTAGATTCTAAAGTAGCGCCTGGCCTTCTTTAGTTCCTGATGCATATTCACAGAATAGCAACCATATGCCAGCCCAAGACTAGACAAAGGAAAAGCAGAGAACCCTGCCTTACCTTATAACACCCTCAAGGTATTACAGTCTAGTAAGGAAGATGGACAAGAGAAGAAGACATCAGGGTCATCATGCCTAGGCACACATGGTACCATGGGAAGGACAAATTAAGGCTGGAACAATATGGGAGAGTTCAGCTAATGGAAGGACAGCTTCCCTCAAGATGGATTTGCTGTCTACACAGGGCAGTGCATGCACGTAGTCCTGGTACTTGAGAAGCTAAAATAGGAGGATTAAAAGTTGGGGGCCTGGGGCTGGAGAGATGGCTCAGTGGTTAAGTGCACTGCCTGACTTCCAGAGGACCTGGGTTCAAATCCCAGCACCCACATGGCAGTTCACAGCTGTCTGTAATTGCTGGGTGTAGTGGAGCACGCCTTTAATCCCAGCACTTGGGAGGCAGAGGCAGGCAGATCTCTGAGAGTTCAAAGCCAGCCTGGTCTACAAAGTGAGTCCAGGACAGTCAAGGATACACAGAGAAACCTTGTCTCGAAAAATCTTTTAAAAAAGTGGGGGCCAGCTCAAGATATATATTAAGACCCTGTCTCAAAAATAAACATTAGGGGCTGGAGAGATGTCTCAGCAGTTAAGAGCACTGACTGTTCTTCCAGAGGACCCTGGTTCAAATCCCAGCACCCACATGGCACTTCACAGCTGTCTGTAACTGCCAGGCATGGCGCATACCTTTAATCCCAGCACTCAGGAAGCAGAGGCAGGTGGATCTCTGTAAGTTCAAGGCCAGCCTGGTCTACAAAGTGAGTCCAGGACAGCCAGGGCTGCACAGAGAAACCCTGTCTCAAAAAAAAAATAAAATTAAATAAAAATAAACATTAAAAATAAAGGCTAGTTTGTATCTCTTCCCCTGGTTCCATGGACATGAGGGTTTCACAACGGCTCCCCAATCTCCATCTGACCATCCCTGCCTGCCACCAGCTGCCCAGTTGTACCACCATGCTCCCTCCCGAGCTGAGCAGTGGCTAGGGACCTGACTTAGGCATACGTTTCTGGATATCCAGGATGGTGTAGAGGATGGTGATGCCGTCCAGAGCCTCCCGGCTGATCTCTTCATCAGGATCCCCGATTCGAAGAAGGAGCCTCCCCAGCAGAAGACCCAGCGCTGGGAACCCGGAGGACATCTGTCAGTGCCATAATCACAGGGAGGGAGTCTGTAGTTGCATAGTGCATGGCAAGAAGACCTGTCCTGACAGCAGTAGATCAGCTGAATAGAGTCACCAGAGTGTCCACCCCTCCAGGAACACTCACGAAGAAAGGCAGGGTCACAAGTGTGTGGTTCAACACACAGACGTTGCTGTTCACAGCCCGTGCTCGCTCATGGGCCTTCCCAGAATTCATCCAGGGCCCTAGGGGCTGTGGGGACAAAGGAGAGACTCTGCTACCATTGGCTCCCAGTCCTTGCTGTCCAGTGTGTAAGCCAGTAGTAATCTGCAAGAAGCTTCCAGAAGAACTAAGAAGGGGATTTGCCATAGTCGTCCTCCTCTTCTCGTGGATCAATGACAGACAGGGTTTGAGACGAGGACTCAGAGCAGAGGAAGAGACAAGGCCAATGAAGAGAGATAAAAGGGAAGGAGACAAGGATAAGGATGGAGGAAAGGGGTGGGGCAAGAGCAGTAGCTGTAAGAGAGTGGCTTCAGGGGCACAGCAGACATGAAAGGACAAGGCTCCCAGGCCTGTGGTCCCAGGGACTCAGGAGGCTGAGACAAGAAGATCAAAAGTTCAAGGCTATTCTATACTGGGCAGTTCCGTGAGACAATGTGCACAAATAAACAGTAAGAAAGGGCTTTGGATGTAGCACAGTGGTAGAGTGTTTGCCTAGCAGGTGCAAGGGCTTAGGTCTAATCCTCAGTATCACCAAAAACTGCAGAAAATGACATAAAATAAGACCAGGAAGCAGAGCACTGGCTCAAGATGACATCCTGAAATCAAGTCACTCCTTTGGGGTCCACCTCCCACTTCTTTTAAGCCATTTTCCTGTCACCCTCTCCCTTCCTCCCCCTCCCCAGCCCTTATGCCCTGTACCTCCAGGATGTTCTTCAGCCCAACAGGAGTGGGGTCTTCAATAAAGAGGGCATTGAGCAGTTTCTGCAAGGAATCCAAGGTCTGGTAGTAAAGTGTCTGTGGACAGAAGGAGGACACAGCTGCTGGGGCCTCCCAGCACGGTCACCAGCCCCAGAGACCCTGGAGTGGATCCAGGAGGGTGCACTTGGACACACAAAAGCTGCTTCCTGGACCCACCTCTGTACCTCATCTAATGTACAGTCTTAGGCAAATTACTTCCTCTCTGTGAATTCAAGTTTCTTTAGCAACAAATTGGGGATTAGCATCCCTGGACTTCCTACCACGGGGAGGAGAAAGCAGAGCGTTGGCATTTACTGCCTGGCACGAGCCAGACAAGTGCCTGGTAATTTGAGCGCCCTCCATCACTTTGTCTTTAAATTGCTTTCTCTCATTTTATAAATCCAGGAACACTTGTCCAAGGTCACAGGTCAAGGAACAAAGAAAGCTACAGGCCAACTCTCCAAAGATTAAGGCTGGAGAGCTGCCAGGCCAATCTGGCTTTTATTCTCTCAAAAGTGCTCTGCCTCTTGGCTGAACTGTTACTTCTAGACTCACGTAGATTCCCCAGGTTACCCTCACAGAAGCCATCTCCCCCTGCCCAGGTTCCTCTTCATTTGCCCATACCACAGTCCTGACATTGTTTTATGAGTAACAGGAAAGGCTGAGTGGTGGGTTCGAACTGCTCTAGAAATACCCTCTCTTTCTTACTTTCTCTCCTTCTGCTGGATTCCCAAGTCTATCCCTTGTGTTGTCATTGTCCTGGCTTCCTGATTCTTCACACTCTGCAACCAGTAGCCCTTAGAATTACCTCCCTACCACCAAGCAAGCCCTACAGCCAACTACCTCCTCCTTCCTGCCCACTGCCCCAGCTTGTTAGACACCACTGCCCTCTGCTGGCAATACTTGCAACCACAAGCAGGGTGCCCGGTCCTCCCACGGCAAGGATTCTGGCCATTCCTTTGGGTCCTCTCCGGGTACCACCTTGAGAATCCAGAGCCCAGAGGCTATCTGTCTGTGTGATCTGACCACTGCCTATTCTACAACTCACTTCTCAGAGTTCATGTCCCACCCTCCAGGCTCCAGCTATAGTCTGTTGTCATCTTGGTAGTTGGCATGAGTTCTGTATGGGGTTCTCTATGCCGCCCTCTTTCAGGGAATCACATGTCCCATCCTCCCTAGGTCATGTCCCTCACCCCATACTCTTCTTGATGCCCCATAATGTGTGCTTGAAGCACTGACCACCCCTGAGACTCTGCATTTGACTGGTTCTTTGATGGCTTCTATCTCTTCCACCCTCACACTATTTACTGCAAGACTACCACAGTGATGTGGACAGGGTTGTAGTCAATACCTACTGAGTGGAAGGCTGGCTGGACAGCTGGACTCCCTCTCACTAAACCTCCCGCCTGACCCTAACTCTCCTTGCATCTACAGCTAAGGGTTCCCCCGCTGGTACCTCCAGGAACGATTCTGCAGAGGTTTAAAGGTGCTCTGCCCAGTTTTCCCCAATCTTCTTCCATATGGCCCAGTCCTCAGTACTACCCTCCAATCCTGGCCACTCCCTATGGCCTTGAAGCATCTGTCTACATCCCTGACACAGGACAGTGCTCACAAGTGGACAGAGCCCTCCTAGGGAGTCACTACTGCAGTAGTATATTCACCTGCTGAACGGCTATGAAGGACCTGTTCAGACTGACACGGGTGAGGTGAGTTGCTCCAGGCCACACAGCCAAGGAGTAGAGGGAGACTATAGAAAACCCCCACCTATCCCTGTGAGGATGTCCCAAACCTAAGGACCCACCACGAAGTCCCAGCTCACCTGGACGATTTGCGCCTTGGCCTCATCTTTCTCCTGCATGGCCTGCACCGAGGGCAGTGAGAACACACTCCGCACACAGGTGTTCACCAGCTCCACCCTCTCCCTCACACTCAGTGCGGGCTTGGTGTGACTGGGAGAGACAGGGTGTGAGGAAGGGCCCAAGGACGTAGGGTGGGGAAGAGGGCGTCTGACTCAACAAGGCCACCCGAAATTAGATCCACAGGAAGACAAGATGAGGTGTGTGAGCAGGGGTATGTGGAAGAAACATGCCCCACGGGGAATGGGCAGTGGGAGAGGGGAAGGCTCAGAGTGAATGGAGGGATGGAGAAGGGGCAGAGCTTGGAAGAGAGAGAAGAGAGCAGGGAAGGATACCTCAGCTGTGTCAGGATCTCCATGGCCTGCCGTCGAGCAGGGCTCAAAAGGGAATCCAGTGGTTCCTCCTGAATCTGTCTCTGGGTGGGGACCGCAGAGCCAGTGAGAGCTAGCTGTGGCTGACTTCCAGGCTCAAAGGGCAGGCCAGGCAGGCCCTTGGCCTGGGCAAACTCTCCCACTGGACAGGTAGGAGAGCCAGCTTTCTGTCCAGACCAATCTTGAGCCCTCAGACAAAGACCATTCAAAACACTCTATGCTCTGATCTGTGCATCCCATAGGGAAAACTCAATGAGAACAGTTCCCATAGTGATCATCTGGTTGACTGACAGCTAGCCCACAGAACTGACCAGGGGTGACCTTTGAAACCTGCCCAATTAAATTCCCCTAGCGTCTTCCTACTTCTCACTTTGTATGTAACGCCTACCTAACACAGTAGGGGTTCAGCTAATGTTAGTTAAAGGTAAGTAACAAAGGCAAAGGAAGGAACTTTCTCTTTTCTATGCATCGTGTATGGACAGCTGTGTATGCAATGGCGTGTGAGTGTGTGTGTGTGTGTGTGTGTGTGTGTGTTTTCATGTGCATATGTAAGCAGAGGCCAGAGGATATCATTCTTCAGGAGCCATGCACCTTGGTTTTTGAGGCAAGGGCTCTCACTGGGATCCAGTGCTGGTCAGTTAGGCTAATCTGATTGGCAGAGAACCTGTATCTGTCTCCTCAGTACTGGGATTATAAATGTGAGTCCCCATGACTGATTTTTATGTGTGTTCTGGGGTTCAAACTCAGGAACTCTTTCTTGTGAGGCAAACATTGCTATTTGAGCTAGTCTCCCTAGCCCCTTTCTCTCTCTTTAAGGGTCACAAAACCAAATATAACTGTGTAAGCCTCTATGGTTATCAGTTCCCAGTTCATCCTAACAGGGTAACTAAGAGGAGGCTGCTTTAGGGAATCCTCTGGAAACCCCACCAACAGGGGCTTCTGGGGGAGAGGGATGAGTTGAAGATAACCGCTCTCAGCTGCACAGGCTTCACAGTACACCAACCACTGTGTTGTGTCCTCCACAAGCAAAGATCCAGGTATAGTCACAGCCATTTGTAAGGGAAAAAGTGAGGCCCAGAAAAGGGAAGTAGCTTGCCCATACTCCCTCTTGGCAGGTGGGGTGGGTAAGAGATGGAAAGAACTGAGCCTCCAGTCTAAATGCCTGCCTCCTGTTCCTGCCCTCTTCCCGACTCACCCCAGCTGTCTCACCAGTCATATCCCCACCCCGGTACCACAGCCCCGCCTGCGGCTCCTACCATCATCATCTTCACCATCATCTCCTTTTCTCCTTTCACATCCATCCCATCTTGATTGTTTGGGAAAGTGATGTTGTTCTCTACCTTCAGGGCAGTGGGGAGCAGAAGCACTGAGTGAGGCTTCCATTCAGTCCCGCCCTCCAACTGGGAAGCATGGACAGCACCCCCCTAGGCACCCAGAACCTGCAGGCCATCCAGGCAGCTCTTCCTCAACCACCCAACCTTGGCATTGACCCATGTCTAGGTTTGGCTTCTTGTTGCTGTGATAAAATATCCCAACAAAACCTGCCATAGTGCCACGCGCCTTTAATCCCAGCACCTGGGAGGCAGAGGAAGGCAGATCTCTGCGAGTTCAAGGCCAGCCTGGTCTACAGAGTGAGTTCCAGGACAGCCAAAGCTACATAAGGAGATCATGACTCGAAAAAACCAAAGCAAATAAACAAATATAAATACCCTGACAAAAGCAGCTTAAGGGGGAAAGGGTTTATTCTGGCTCACAGTTCAGGGTACAGTTTCACAGGAGTAATGAAGTCACAGGGCAGAAGATTTAGACTGGTGGTCACGTGACATCCATAGTCAGAGAGCAGAGAATGCATGCTCCCTTTTTCCACTCTCGGGACAGCCCAGCATCCCCTGCCTAAGGAATGATGCTACTCACAGTGGGTGGGAACTTCTGACTCAACTGGTGTAACCAAGATAATCCTTCACAGACATATTCATATGATCTAGGCAATCTCCCTTTCCAGGTGATTCTCTTTGTTTTGTTTTGTTTTTTGGGTTTTGTTTTGTTTTTCAAGACAGAGTTCCTCTGTTTAACAGCCCTGGCTGTCCTGGAACTCACTCTGTAGACCAGGCTGGCCTTGAATTCACAGAGATTTGCCTGCCTCTGCCTCTCCAAACGCTGGGATTAAAGGTGTGCACCACCACGCCTGGCCTTCAGGTGATTCTTGATTATATCAAACTAACAATTAAAAATAATAATCGCAGTCCAAAAGAAGGGACCTTTTCCTGCAGGGGCTATCTGGGTGGATGAAGATTAGTGGGAAATCTTGTTGGTGGGGCGGGAAGGATGACTTCCTGCATTTGGAGGAGATGTGAGAGGCTATAAAGCATCCCTCCCTCACTAATCAACTAAAGGAGGATACATAGGGTCCACACACCTCAACCTGAAATTATACCATCAGCAATACTTCCTCTAAGCCTTTTAGTAAATTCTAGTCAGACGAAGGCATTCTGCTACCTGAGAGAGGGAGCACAGCCCACTGATTCCCATCAGCTTAAGGAGAAGGAAGAGATCACATGAAATAAATACCTTAACATTAGACAGTGAAGAAGAAAAAACCTAGATTTGATGCAGAACATGGAAGGTCAATGATGACCACAAGTTCTTCTCCACTTATCCTATTGTGGACAGAACTCAGGCTCCGGCTTATCTCACAAATTACTCTGGCCACCAGAGTGTTGTGATGGGAATGTATGTCTGGGCTTGTCCCTGCACACACTTCTCCTTTCTGAAACCCAGATGCCATGCCGGAAGGAAACCCAGGCTAACCTAAGGAATGAGGAATGAACCCGTGCAGAGAGGGTGCCTGGCAAGTAAGGGACAATCAGTTTACAACCTGAACTGAAATTCTGTTCGGGGTCTCCTCCCTCTCCTTGCATGGAGAGTCTGTGAGGGAGACCCCAGCATGCTAGTTAAATAAAAGCCTCTTGTGTTTTGCAACGTTCTCAAGTTCCTGGTGATTCCATGATCACCCCACATTTGGGTTCAGGAATCTGTTCCTTGACAGAACCACCCAGCTGAGTCTGGTCACACTGTGGTCAGGAGATGGTAATCCCTTGAATCCTTACCCCTCCCCCAGCAGTGGATCAAACTAAGCTGCATTGGGTTATTAACTGCAGTTTGGAAAGAGGGGAAAAGGTGCCAGTTTAGAATGAATAGTCAGAGACAGTTGCTCACACGAGTGGACATTTGGGCTAAATTCTGAATAACAAGAATAAGAGAAAAAAAATCTACTTCCCCATACTAAAATATCAGGCTGCTGTGGAGTTGGAATTAGCATCCAGCACACTGTAGGGCCTTGTCAAGCTTGCCACTGACCTTAGGTCTGAAAGGGTCTCACAGCTTCACTAGGCCCATTCAATAGATGAGGAAACAGCTCCTGAGTCCCAGACTCATCTGACTACATTCACGTTTGTGTCCCTCTCAGGACTGCCCCCTACTGGCCTGACCTTCTGTGCTGCCCAGCCCAGACCTGGGCTAGACCCGATACTCAGTATTTCTAGCCTTTCTGTCCCTTTCAGAGCCCCTCCCACAAGTCACTTGGTTGTTACAGACTTTTATTTTAGAATCTACTGCATGCAAAGCACTGCTCTGCCTGCTGAAGGCTCAGCTATAAGACTGACAATGATTCCTGGCTTATGGAAGACTCTAGTGGGAGAGACTGCTATCATTTGAATCTGAAGTGTCTCTCACATTCTCATGTTTGGAATGCTCCACCCCCAGCTGGTGATGCTATTAGGAGAGGCTGTGGATCCTTTTGGAGGTAGAGTCTGAATGGCAGAAGTCAGCCACCGGGGGAAGGGTGTCCAGGACATGGTCCACTTCCTGCCTCCCTGTTACTGCTTCCTGGGGTACAGTATCTGCCACACACTCCCACTGCCACAAACCAAGATGCTCCCACTGCCTTCTCCACTGTGATAATTTCTGAAACTGTGAGCCAAAATTTTTCCTCCTTAAACTGCTCCATCAGTTATCTAGGGGATGCAAATGAAGCTAAGATGGAGGAGAATGAGCAATAAGAATAGCTGGTGAACACTCAGCACATCAGGCAGCTCCGAGTTTCCCAGGAAGAGGAGAACTGCAGCAGAGGGGTGGACAGGGCGTGAACAGGGGTGGATGGGATAGAGGATCCAACCCAGGAGAGTAGGCTACAGACTGGACATGCTGACATATACCTGTTGTTTCACTACTTGGGAGGCAGAGACAGGAGGATTGCTACGAGCTTGATGCCAACCTGTTCTACATATCAAGTTCCAGACCAGCGAGGGCTGCAAATCAAGATGGGGAAGGTGGGAAGGCAGAGGGAGAGGGAGGGGAAGGGAGAGCGGGCCAGGATCTGAGCATACCAGAGCTGTTTTGGTGTCATTATCTCCCTTCTCTGGCACGTTGACCTTCACATCTTCTAAGGTTCCTGCACATCAAGGTTCAGTGAAAGAGGAGAGACTAGAACATGGTGTCCTCAGGGTACCATATTCCCATTTTTCCTCCCCGCTGGGTCCCTCCAATCCTTACTTCCTCACCAGACCAACAAAGCATGGAAAAATGTAAATCAGCTCGTACCACCCCTTCAGTGAAACTCCATGTCATTAATCTTCCTTCCTACTGTGGCCCTGCCTGGTCAGTCTCCTGCCACCTTCCCAGCTTTACCTCCTTGTTCTCACCTCCATCCCTGGCTCTGTCTACACTGGTCTCTGTCCAGGCAAGTTTCTGGTCAGGTGGTTTTCTCTACTCTTGCTACTCCTCCTTGCCCCTGCTCCCTAAGGATCCAATTTTCAGGCCTCATCTTACCTGCTGATCCACACAGAGGCCTCTCTGGCTTCCGGGGTAAGAAAAGGCACACATATCCCCCCCCCCCCCCCCCGCCATAATACCTTGTTTCTGTCCTTCAGCACTTATCCTATCAATAGATAATTGCTACAGTGGCTGACTGCTGTTTTCTCAGCCTAGATCCCTCACCTTGCTTTGGGTGAAAGAGTACCTATCTTTCCTTTAGGTCCCTTTTTATTTATTTATTTTTTATTTCTTCAAGTTACATCTCAATCGCAATCCCCTCCCTACTCCTCCCTCTAGTCCCACCCTCTTCCCCCTCACCGTCCCATCCACTTCCTTTTTTTTTTTAAGTTTAAGGTATCTCCCCGCCCCCCCCCCAATAGCTTCCCCTTTCAGTCCAAAAAATGGCTCTTTCTTTTATAACAACAAATACAGTATAAAACAACAGAAATAATTAGGCCACAATTATGAGAATTATAAAGCTTAGCATACATTCCCTATGTCCAGTCCATACATATTTGGCAACTGACTTTAACATTATACTCTCCAACCATCTCCATGAGTTTAAAGTTCTATATCCAACTCAGCTTCCATGCTAACTTGCAAAAACAATTTTATTTGTTTTGTTTTGTTTTTTTTTGGTTTTTCTTGGTTTTTCGAGACAGGGTTTCTCTGAATATCTCTGGCTGTCCTGGACTCGCTTTGTAGACCAGGCTGGCCTCGAACTCACAAAGATCCGCCTGCCTCTGCCTCCCAAGTGCTGGGATTAAAGGCGTGCGCCACCACCGCCCGGCTGCAAAAACAATTTTAAAAACATCTTCTTAGACCCAGACCATCCTCTTAATTCCTAAACAACTCAAAATTTAACTATGAGACTCTAGCTATCTATTCTTCAACCACCTCAGAGACCTGAGAGGGATAAATATATCTGATTATACAGGAAGTGCAGAGCCAGCAGCTCCAAAACTAAGAAATGACATACCAGTGGCTGCCTGGACAGTTCCTATTTTCTCTTCATACATTACAGCATCAATCTTCAGCCATTTGGCCTCGTTTCTCTGACAGACATTGATTGTAAAGCAGGAATTATGAAGGACTTGCCTACCCTGTCTTGGCAGAGCTAGGCTGTCGACTTACCTGCTTCTAGGTTTTGTCCTATTTGGACAGCATTCTGTCTACAATTGAAGCAAGGGATTTTTCTTACCCAGTGACAGACTTGCCACTAATTCAACCATGTCCAATTGGAGATTCTTCAATGCTCATCATCTACTTGGAGTAGAATAGGGGGGTGCTGTCGGGAGATGACATATCTCAATATCAAAAAAATCTTAAGTTAAGAAAAAAATCTTTGAATGCCATCTGCAGATCTCTTGAGGTTTTTGAAGACCACCTATCTATCTCCTTATATTTGGATAAGCTAGTTCTATATTTTAAGCAATTAGGTAAAACTCCCATTGTCCTTTTCAAAGAGGAATGTGTCTGCAACCCAAGCATGGCCAAAAGAATGTGCCATTCATCTGACTACAGTGACAGCCCCAGTGATGGATACTTAGCTGTGGAGGGCTAAATAAAAGCCTTCTGTTTAAGGGGGGGGGGACAACACAGAAGGGGAACTGATCTCTGTCCATCTACGGTCAAAGTCACCAGGGTCTGGGAAAGCTGGGACTCACAGAGTATCTTGGTTGAACTTCCAGAGGCTGCTGGAGGGCTATGCCAAGGGGGAAGAGAACACAACTGGTACAAGACATTGACTTCTAAATACTATTTCCCACTGAAACCAACAAGGCTCCTGGGAGAAATGGCAGGTTCCAGGGAAGTCTGGGATGAGCCTGGGACATCTACTCCCAGAAAACAAGGAAGAAGAGCTCAGAGGTGAGTGGAATACATTGAAGGAACATGCATGCTTACCTGGAGGAAGTTCTGCTGATCAAACTAAGGAAACCTTATCAATATAACTTATGATAGCAACTGGCTTACAGCCCTTAAATAAACCAGCAACAACACAAATAAATTCATTCATAAGTTGAAAGTTTGAAAGAGTGGGTTAATTATGTGTTTTTCAAAGCCCCTCACCCCAAGATATTACAAGGGAAAAACAATGGCCATCCAGTGGAGAACCTCAGGCAGCCCACTTATCAGATGGGGTTGAAACCCCATCAAGAATAAAAACCATGAGCTGCCAGACGGGGCACAGTGAGAAAGCCCTGCTATTTCTGCCAATGCTGCAGGACCTGAAGCTCCTTATGAAGAACTGCATCCTAGGAAGAGCTAGTCCACAACCTTACATGCATGAAGGAAATGAAAGGCACGAAAGACCAAGGACAGAAGGAGGAAGAACAAGCCAGACAGAATGATGAGACTGAATCGGAGCCTGGGCTTAGAGTATAGTGCTGGGAGAGCTGGCCACACTTCGATGGGTTGTGAGAATTCAGTGGAGAGACATTTAAATATTAATGCCTTGTTTACAGTGATTACACTTTGTCCCTTTTTTGGTAAGAAATGTGCTGAAAATTTAGGGGTGATGGTACATCATTTGGCAGCTTACGAACAAGTGATTCAGGAAAAGATTTTAAAGATGTGCTTTCGACTAGTCTGTAAGCTTTTTTTTTAACATTCTAAAAACATTAAGGGGCTGGAGATGGCTTCATGGACATCACTTGCTCAGTTCAGACCTCTAGAACCCACACAAATGCAAGATGAGTACGGTGGCCTGACAGTAATTCCAGTCTCAGAAGGCAGAGACGGGATCCATGGAGCAAGCTGGCCAGCTAGACTGGCCATATATGCAACCTCTGTGTTCAATCAAGAGACCCTGATTCAGTGAATAAGACAGAGAGAAATCAAGAAAGATTCCTGATGTCATCCTCACCCATCAAAATACATGTGTACCTACAAACTTGTGAACAGTCACACACATATGCATCCACCACATATACATACATATACAAAAAAACAGAAACAACCCAAAAATGTTTAAAGAGCTGGGGAGATGGTTCAGTTAGTAAAGTGCTTGTCATACAAACATGAGGATCTGAATTCAAATCACCCCCAACACACACTCACTCACACACTCACACTCACTCTCACATACACACTCACACATATATTTAATTTGTGTGTATTCAAGCACCCACTGTTCTAGGTGTACCTAATAAAAGTGAACAGAGAGTCAGACACAGTAGCACACACCTGGAATCCTAGCACTCAAGAGACTAGGGCAGAAGAATCATGAATTCCAAGCCAACCTGGGCTACATAGCAAAATCCTGTATAAATAAAATATCTCTCTCTCTCCTTCATTCTCTCCCTCTCTCTTCCTCTCTTTTCCTACCTCTCTTTCTCCCTTCTGAGTAAAGAACCCCAGGTCTTACAATACTTTTCAAGTGTTCTATCACCTTTAAATTTAAAAAACAAAATATATATATATATTTATCTATCTATCTATTTATTTATTTATTTATTTATTTATTTATTTATTTAAACCAAGCATGATGGCTCATGCTTGTAATCCCAGTATTTAGTAGAGGCCTAAAGCAGAAGGATTGCTTCAAGTCTAAGACCAATCAAGACTACCTAGTGAATTTCAGGTTAGTCTGGGCTACAGGGTAAGATCCTGTCTCAAAGAAAAAGGGGAGGAAGAGGAGGGACAGAGGGAAGGAGAAAACAAAAAGTGGGCAAAGGATTTGGAATTAAAATTTCTCCAGAGAAGGCATACAAATGGCCAATTGGTATATAGAAAGACCCTCAAGACCCTCAATATCAGACGCCATTCCACATCCGGAAAGTTAGCCATTATTGTGGGTGTCCTGGCTGGTTTTATGTCAACTGGACACAAGCTGGAGTCATCAAAGAGAAAGGAGCCTCACTTGAGGAAATGCCTCCATGAGATCCAGCTGTGGGGCATTTTCTCAATTAGTGGCCAATGAGGGATGGCCCAGCCCATTGGTGGTGCCATCCCAGGCTGGTGGTCCTTGGTTCTATGAGAAAGTGAACTGAACAAGCCATGGGGAGCAAACCAGTAAGCAGCACCCCTGCATGGCCTCTGTGTCAGCTCCTGCCTCCTTCCCTGTCTGAGTTCCTGTCCTCACTTCCTTCACTGATGAACAGCAATGTAGAAGTGTGAGCCAAAAAAAACCCTTTCCTCCCCAACTTGCCTTTTGGTTATGGTGTTTCATTGCAGCAATAGAAACATTAGGACAGTGGGGGAGAGAAAACAAAACCAAGCCCCGCCTCACACCAGTTACATGGCCAGGGACTCCATATTGTTTTTGCTTTTGCTTCTTCTGGGCTCTCCTTGGTCTCTCTTCCCTATGGTTTGTTACTTTAGTCCCCAGGAACTCCAGGCCTGGTGATGATCTGAAGATAAAGGACCCAAACTACCCCACACACCAGGGTAGTTTCACTGATAAACCCTCTGCATGAGCACTCCTGAGATAATGGAGGAACTATCAATCAGACTGTGACCAGCCCAAGCAGACCTGGATAACCCCTGTGGAAAGCCCTAGGTCTCCTGACCCTGACCTTTGTCTCTCATCCCTGTGTAACACTGAAATTGCTGACAGCACCTGTAAGACAAGTAGCAGGCTGTGAGCCCTCTGTTTTTCCCCTATAGGGTTCCTTGAGAATAAAACTCCTTTCTTGCCTTCATCGCTACTCACTTTAGACTTTCTAGGGAACATGTCATAACACTTCATTGAGACTTCCTGGGGGCAGGCTTTTGCCCGACCTAACTCTGGCAATAGCAGCATTATTTAAAATAACCAGAGGGGGCTGGAGAGATGGCTCAGCAGTTAAGAGCACTGACTTCTCTTCCAAAGGACCAGGGTTCAAATCCCAGCTCCAACATGGCAGTTCACAACTATCTGTGATTGCCTGGTGTGGTGGCTCATGCCTTTAATCCCAGCACTCAGGAAGCAGAGGCAGGTGGATCTCTGTGAGTTCAAGGTCAGCCTGGTCTACAGAGTGAGTCCAGGGCAGTCAAGGATACACAGAGAAACCCTGTCTCGAAAAGATAAAATAAAATAATCAGAAGAGAACCAGGGAAATGACTCTTCTGGTAAAGGTGCTTGCCTCCAAGCGTGATGGTCTGAATTAGATCCCAGGACCCACAAGGTAGAGAGGACGGACTCCTGCCAGTTGTCCTCTGATCTCCACACATGCACTGTGGGACACACACACACACACACACACACACACACACACACCACCACCACCACTACCACCACCATTATCGCGACAGCTTACAACTGCCATGAGAACATCCAGGAAAATGATAAAAAGAATAAAAAATTCCCACCCATTTTCCACTGACTCTCAGGAAAGAAGTGAATATTTCTCCTTTCATCAGCCCATCTCTCCTCCCATTTATTTGACCTGTACGACTTCTCTGCTATCAATGAGTCAAGAAGCTGATCTGTGAGCCTTCCCCCTGCTTCCCCTATATCCAGCAGAGGACAAATCTTCATACGGGCACAGTGCACTTAGGAACCTGAGGCAGGAAGACTGAGAACTAGAGTCTAGTCTGAGCTAGTGAGCAAGATGAACTCAATTTACTGGTTAATCAAGGATCAGTTTCATTGGTTCTATGATTCCAAAAAAGTGAAAAGGACCCAATTGGAGGTTGATAATAATAATAATAATAATAATAATAATAATAATAACAACAAGAACTGGTAACAAACAGACATAAAGAAAATGTAGATATCCACAAGAGGGTGCTTTCCAGACACAAGAATGAAGTATTGCTCCATGCTACAGTATGAATGAAACTTGAAAATGCTTTGCTGTGTGAAAGAAGCCAATCACCAAGGGCCAACATGCATAAGGCTCTGGTTTGATCCTTAGCACCAAAAAAAGTACTAATTTAAAATAAAGTCTTCAAGGCCCAAGGGTAGTGTGGCCCTATGATCCCACACCGGGAAGACAGAGGATTGCAAGTGTGAGACCAGCGTGAACTACACAAGACCTGGTCTCAAAATAACAGCAGGAATAATGAAAGCTAGTGAATTTGAGAGGTTTTAAGAAGGGTCTCCACCCTAGTAGATATGCATACATAAATACAAAGCCATGTGTTTGTCTGCTTGCTTGCTTTTTACCTTGTTGAGAGAGACAGTCTCATATCACAGGCTGGTCCTGGACTTGCTCTAAAACCCAGGCAAGAGTTCGCTCTCTCCACCTCTTAAGTGCTAAGGTCACAGGCTTGTGCCAGCCTGCCTAGAAATCATACCTTTTCAAATCACAATATGGGCCTTGGGGAGATAGCTCAGTCACTAAAGTGCTTGTTGTACAACCCCGAGGACCTGGTTCAGTCCTCAGAACCATGTAAAAAGTCAATATGGGGCTGGAGAGATGGCTCAGCAGTTAAGAGCACTGGCTGCTCTTCCAGAGGTCATGAGTTCAATTCCCAGCAACCACATGGTGGCTCACAACCATCTACAATGAAATCTGGTGCCCTCTTCTGGCCTGCCGATATACCTGCAGACAGAACACTGTATACATAATAAATAAATCTTAAAAAAAATAAATAAAGTCAATATGGTAATCTGTGTTTGTAATCTCGATGGGGAGTCAGACAGGTGAGTCCCTGAGGCTCCCTAGCCAGCCAGCCTCTAGCCTCCTCGCTGAGCTCCAGGCCAAAGAGACCCTGGTGGTCTCAAAACACAAGGTGGATGGCTCATAAGGAGGCCACCTGAGGTTGACCTCTGTACACAGGTATGCACACACGCATGCACACACAAATGCAACATGTGCCTGCACACACACAAACACATCACAGTATGGCATTGGTGCAGGAATGAAAAAGAAATATTGATTGACGCAGATGTGGTGGCACACACCTATAAACTCTCCACTTGACATATGAAAGGCAGGAGGATCTGGAGCTTAGGTTCATCCCCCAGTACGTCACAAGTTTAAGGCCAGCGTGGGCACATGAGACCTTATCTCCATAAAATATGAAAGAAATACCAACTGAGAGAATACACATCAATAGCCCTGCATATCAAGAGGGAGGGGTAGGCTCCAGAGGTCAGGGCCTGAGTAGAGTCCTCAAATCTCTACAGGGATCAGCTGAGCCTAGACTTTCCCTGCTCCTCTGTCCAAACTTCAGCCTAGGGAGTCAGGGCTGACATTTAAAAAGAAAGAGGAAGACATTCTGAATGGAGTATGTAACTACTCGGTTGACTCAGGGTTTGGAGAGAATGGAAGGACCATTGCTTGGTGGAACACAGCTTTGATCCCAGCACTGGAGATGCAGAGGCAGGGCATCTCTGTAAGTTCAAGGCCAGCCTGGTCTATGTAGTGAGTTCTAGGCCAGTCAGAGCTACATAGTCCTTATCAAAAAAGAAAGAAAGAAAGGAAGGATTATCATATCACATTTAAAGAAATTGACACCCAAGGAGGTTGAGTAGTTCCCGTGTCATAATGCTGTGACTGCCATCTGCTCCCTTCTCATTCCTCTCCACTGCCCTCCCTGCCTTATGGTTCTGAATCTATAATCCTTCCAGGCTGTCTCCTCTTCCCTACTTACCCTCAGGGGGGCTTCTGATAGCTGTGACACCCTTCAGGCTGTCCCACTTCCCCAGATTCTCCTCCAGGGGCATGGTGCGGATGCTGTTGTCCTCAGAATAATCTTGCTGGCTGCTCAGAGTCAAGGTGGAGGTGTCGCTCACCATGAAGCCGGAGTCCATGCTCAGGGACTCAGAGCTCAGGATCAGCGTCATGCAGGAAGATGGAGAGAGAGTTGAGTTTGGTGCTCGGGCACTTGAGTGCAGGCTGAGACCTTCGCTGGAGCCAGGAATCAGGCTGACACGTGAGGCCTGAGTGACTGTTACATTTAAACCAGATCTGTATTGGCTGTTGGAAATGACATTGATGGACCCCTTGGAGCCTGTGTTCCAGGATGTACTCAAGGCTTCTTTGGAAACAGATGCAAAAATAGTACGTGAGGTCAACGTGACGGCCTCATTTGGGTTTGGGATTATACCCAGGTTCACCTTGGAGATGTTCCCAGAGCACATACGGTCCAAAGAAGTGTTAGAGGGTAGAAGAAGCGGCACCTGGGAGCCCTGCCTGGAGATGTTATGACTCCGGACCAAGGCTTCTCTGGAAAGAGCCCTTACAAATAGGTTTGGCTCAGGCCTGGAAGGATTAGAGTTACTCTGAGCCAAATCAAAAACCTTGCTTGACAGGGACTTGGGGGCATCCTCAGAGCATGGCCTAGAAGGATTCTCTGGACTTAAAATAGTGGCCTGGATAGAGCTGGGGCTTCGAGCTGGCAGTGAATCTGTGAAGAGAGTCCCTGCCGAGTCAGGCCTGGAGAGGTGATTCAAACTCTGGTCTGTAGTGTCCATGGGGAAGCTGTTGGTCTGAAGGGAGGATGGAGCCATGGCCCCACTAGCATTGGGGCTAGGGATGCCACTAGACATCAGGCCAGGGACCCCCTCTGGGTCAGGACTCAGAGGTGGATGAAGGACTGGAGTGAGAGCCAAGCCATGTGCCGGGAGAGGAGCAAGGGCCAGGTCTGGGGTGGGCCTGAGCGTGGTGCTGGACATTATTCCTAGAACCTCACGGGAGTTGGGACTTGGTGTCTTCTCTAGGTCTTCATGGAGAGTGAGACCAGTACCCCGCCTCAGGGCCATGTCCAGTCTGGAGGCCTCTCAGTGCCACTGTCCCTTCTCTCCAGCTGCTGACTGTGGGGCTCCCTGCAGCACTCCTGAGAGAGAAGATGAATGCAGCCTGCTAGAACCCTGTCCCATGGCCCCCTGTCAGAGATGAGGGCCTCTTGAAGTTACCAGCCCCACTTTGTAGCTCCACCACACACCAGTCCCCCTTTTCACTCTCTCCATTCTGTCATGGATGTTGACCCTCCTGACCACATCCTGATCCCCCTCACCTCATGTCCTGGGCAAACACTGCTTTTTGCTTGATACCTCCCACCATCCCTTGCCAATCTCAGCTCTCCTACCAAAATATTTATCCCCCTTCCTTCCAATGGCTGACTGAGCCCTGCTAGAGACAAGTCCTAGATAGATATCAAGAGCTGCAGTTATTCTAGGCAGACATGGTGGCTCACACCTGTAATCCCAGCATCTGGGAGGCTGAGGCAGGAGGACAGTTCAGGGCCAGCCTGGGCTATATAGAAAGAACCTGTCCCCAAAAATGTAAGAAAGAAAGAACAGAACAGAAGGAAGGGAAAGGGAAGAGGAAATGGAGAGCCAGGAGAAGTAAGAGAAGAGGAGAATCCTGGACCCTGAAGCATCTCTAACTCCCAGACAGTGCTGAGTACACAAGTCAGTTTATAAACAGCCAAATGAACCTTAATGGTTGGGAGAATAAGGCACTTTGTTATGTGTTTCCCAATTCTCAGCCAGCCCCATGTGACCTCAGTTCACCAGCAAGGATCCCTGAGTCTTGGGACAAACCCCTAAGTCATTAGAATTATTCAGCGTGTGGCCACAGCCTGGAGTCTCAAAGGCCCCTCGACAGAGCATCCTATAGCCCTGGCACAAGAAGACATATCAGTCATAGAGATGGAACCTGCTTGCCAGCAATCTTACTGTGGGTGAATTCCCCAATCCTCTGCCACTTGACCCCACCTCTGAGCCACCCTCCCCCCACAGGATCTATAAGAGCAGCTCACCTGCCAGCATGGTGTTCTTAAGTAGGAGTGGGCCCCTGGGAAAACATACAAAGGAAATCGTCAGGGCAAGAGAGACCAAGACCATCTCTATGGACTACCCACCCACCATCTGGCTAAACTCAACTATGGCTTCCTATCATCCTGAGGATGGAGTTCCCAGTTGTTAGGGGAACCTAAAGGGCTCTTGTGTGTCATTCTGCATGGCCCTCCTTAAACCCTCAAATAACCTCCTCTCCTCCCACTCTGCCTTTGCAGGTCTGGGCCTTCCTCAGGCTGGGCTCCTCTCTTCCATTTCCCTCCCCTGGCCACCACTTAAATCTTCATCCTTATAGGTTCCCTAAGCAGGTGAAAGCCACCTGTAAGCTCTCAGAGCATCCTGCTGGCTTCCCCTCTCCTTGCACACACATCTGGCTTCCCTGCTAGGCAAGAAATTGCCTCTGCCTTGCTCACTGCTGATTTCTGTGATGTTCCAGCATAGCACCTGCACACAGGAAGTTTTCATTTTACCTTCCTCCGTCCCTTCACTAGCTCACTTTCTTCCCCATTCACTTCATGTACTGGTTCCCTGAATCATTTGTTCATTCCACCAACCTGCATCTACATGGCTTGGCTTTGGAAGAGCCACGCACTTGAAGTCATGGAGTCCCAAGTTCACAGATCAGCCTATCTTACTAGTGTGAGGGAATTAACCTGGTCAAGAGACTTGCTCCCACTGACCCTGTGTTCTTCAGTAGCTCCCTGCCTTACAGAGACATTGCCCTTATGCTGCCTGGCAGGGAGTGTGAGCCCACAGAAGGCTTTTCTTTGTTACCCTTCTAATCCTTTTTTTTTTTTTTTTGGTTTTTCAAGACAGGGTTTCTCTGTATAACAGCCCTGGCTGTCCTGGACTCGCTTTGTAGACCAGGCTGGCCTCGAACTCACAGAGATCCGCCTGCCTCTGCCTCCCAAGTGCTGGGATTAAAGGCGTGCGCCACCACCGCCCGGCACCTTCTAATCCTTTTTGCCAGAGGTTGTGGCAAAGGGCAGTGAGAACCTCGGTGGCAGGGGGCAGCCATATGCATTCCTAATACCTGGTGCCTGCAAAGTAGGAAGAGTAGCCTTACCATTACCTCCAAAATCTATTTCACCTGTAGCCAAAGAGTTGAAAATGTTGGGGCTCCTTGATTTTGAGTCCCTTGTCTTACTTGACAAGGGACCTACATTGTTCTTGAACTTTTTTCTATCTCATATACAGAGATGCTTGCACACGCACACACAGACACACACACACACACACGCACAAGCACGCATCCCATAGTTATCAAAGGGAGGCATTTTTTGACCTGGAGTAATACAGACTAGTATGACCTGTAAGGCAGTAAATAGAGCCCGGGCCTAGCGGGCAGTCTCAAGCCTGGCCTTCCCTCCCTTTTCCACAGCCCAGGTTGACAGGACAGATAAACTCTCCCTGGCACAGTCCTGCTCCCTCGGCCCTCCTCTCCATCCTGCCTCAGGTGGGCAAGTCTTCAGAGAGTCCTGAAAGGAAGAGGCAACTCATGGCGTGCCCTCCACCACATGGGTAATGCTCATTAAGAGGAGTGGAAGGGAGCAGGGTGTGGTGGCCCATGCCTTTAATCCTAGCATTTGGGAAGCAGAGGCAGGCCATCTCAGTGAGTTCCAGACCAGTCATGAGCTACACAGAGACCTATTTCAAAAAAAAAAAAGCAAGGAGGAGGGAGCAGGAGGCAGGGAACACTGGAGACATGGCTCAGCAGTTAAGAGACTGACTGGTTCTCTTCCAAAGAACCCAGGTTTGAGTCTCAGTACCCACACGGTAGCTCACAACCACCCTCTTCGAGCCTCTCCAGATACCACATTCACACAAGGTACAAACATAATTCAGGAAAAACACCATTTGCATAATTTTTTAAATTAAGTTTTAGCAAAAAAGGGAAGCAGGGACTGCCACACATGTGTCATCCCAGCACTTGATAGGTAGAGAGGCAGGAAGATAGAACTTCAAAGCTAGCCTGGTTACACAAGACCTTTCTTTACAAAACCAAACACAGAATCTGTGTTTACTGTACATTTTGATGAGTTTGGATATATGTGTATATATGGAATACCATCATACAAAAGTACTGGATATATCCCCTCCAGAATGTTACTGTTTCAGTGATCTCTACATGAGTGTGACACTGTATGTGTAGGAATACTTAACAAATAGCTGGGTATGTTAGAGCACATCTGTACTCCCAGAACTAGTAAACTGAGGCAGGATGATCATTGTAGGGAGATAGATTAATATAAATTAGACTTAGTAAATATCTAGGGGTTTCTGATACAGTCTCTTAACTCGGGGCATGAAGATCAACTTGGCTGTGGGCAATCAGCTTATCAGCTTATGGACTAAACAAGGAGGGAGTCAGGCGAAACAAGGAGAGACTTTATGGACTAAAAACAAAATTTATGGCCTGGCATTGTTTTCAGCTGCTAAGTGGGCAGAGCCCAGATTAAGCTGAAGCAGGTGGAACAAGGAGCGATCCTATTTAAGGACAAGTGGATGGAGCCCAGGGGGCCCCATGCTAGAGAGCTCCAATGCTGAGAGCTCCAATGCTAGAGAGTCCTCGAGCTAGAAAGGACAACAAGTAGTTTGTATCCTCTGATGGAGAAAGTGCTGGTGGACTGCTGGCCAGATCTCCCTGAGGCAGAAAGAAGCTGGTGAGCAGAGAAAGCCTCAGCAAGGCAGCAAAAGGCCAAGGACTAAACCCTGTGGCTCATCTTTTGCCTGGAGGGGTTTGACCTGTCCGAGCAGTGGCCTGAATGAAACTGTGGCCAGCTTTAAAGACTGAGGCAGAGCTGCAGAATTGCTGATACAAAGAAAATAAGTTGGCCTACAGACAGCTGAGGTCTCCCAGAGAGAAGAAAGCCTCAAGCCTTATTTAGGGTGAGACTGCCATAGCCAATTTACCCTGACGGATCTATGTCTGAGATATTCCAGAAAAAAAGACTGCTAAGTGTATTAAAGGGTCTACCACAGAGACTGTGTTCCTGACAACTGAGGACCTACCCCAGAGACTGTATTCTTCTAAAAGGTTATGAAAATAGTTGTAATAGCCATCAATAGGTTTAGTGGTTAGGTAATAGGGATTGTAGGCATTTGTAGGGATAGTAGTTAACTAAGTGTTTATATTTGTTATAAGTGAATATAGTTATCAATAAATAAGTTTTTAGTAATTTTAAAAAGTTGGGTTTCAGCCGGGCGGTGGTGGCGCACGCCTTTAGTCCCAGCACTCGGGAGGCAGAGGCAGGCGGATCTCTGTGAGTTCCAGGCCAGCCTGGTCTACAAAGCGAGTCCAGGACAGCCAGGGTTGTTACACAGAAACCCTGTCTCGAAAAACCAAAAAAAAAAAAAAAAAAAGTTGGGTTTCAGATTGGAATACCGTGTGAGTCCCAGGACAGGTTAGGCTACATAGGGAGACCTTGTTTAAAAAACAAACAAGCCGGGGCTGGAGAGATGGCTTAGCGGTTAAGAGCACTGCCTAGTGCTCTTCCAAAGGTCCAGAGTTCAATTCCCAGCACTTGGTGGCTCACAACCATCCACAATGTGATCTGGTGCCCTCTTCTGGAATGCAGGTGTACATGCAGATAGAGCACACATATGCATAAAATAAATAAAATAAATCTTTAAAAAAAAAAAAAAAACAAGCCAGGCATGGTGGCGCACACATTTAATCCCAGTACTTGGGAGGAAGAAGCAGGCAAATCTGAGTTCCAGGCCAGCCTGGTCTACAAAGTGAGTCCAGGTCAGCCAGAACTGTTACACAGAGAAACCCTGTCTCAAAAATAAAAATAAAAAATAAACAAAACTTAATATACGATCTAGCCTCTTAGAGCTAGGTGTGGTGGTAGAGCACTGTGGTTCCAATTCCCAGGAGGATGAGAACAGAGATCACAAGTTCAAGGTCATCCTAGACCTTGTTGCAAACAACATCAAACTCAGGCATGGTAGCTCTCACCTATATTTGAAGGCAGAAGTCAGAGAAGTACTGGAAGTCTGAGTCCTGTCTGGGCTACATGATGGGTTCCAAGCTAGCCTGTGATAGAGAGTACAGCCCATCTCAATCAAAAAAATAAATTAAATAAAATAAATTGTGCATCTCTCCAGCATGTGTTTTTCCAGTATCACAGAAAACACATCCTCTAAGCAATGACTCCCATTTCTGCCTCTCCCTAAAAGCCAACTTTTGAAAAGCTTGTCTGAGAGATTCACTAGCACAGTAGAGACAGAAGACAGTCCTGAACTCAAGGACAAATCACTAAGATCCGCTTCATCTAATGAGGCAGTGGTGGTATCAGCCTGCATTCCAGCACTGAGGAACGGGAAAGCAAGGGTACCAGGTCATCACCATCTGATACATAGCAAGTTCCTGGACTGCATGCCTCAAAGAAAAAAAGTAAATGAATTTTTAAAAAAATAACAAATCACACAGAGGCTAGGAGCTGGAGAGATGGCTCAGCGGTTAAGAGCACTGACTATTCTTGCAGAGGACCCATGTTAATGTCCCAGCACCACAGGGCAGCTTACAACCACCTGTGACTCCAATTCCAGGAGCGTCAAGTCCCTCTTCTGGCCTCCACAGGCACCAGATATGCACGTGGTAAACTTATATGCATGCAGGTCAAACACACATATGAAATGAAAATAAATAAATCAGCTGGTCATGGTAGTGCACACCCAACACTCAGGAGACAGAGACAGGCAGATCTCCATGAGTTTGGGGTTAGCCTTAGGTACATAGAGTTCCAGGCCAGCTAGGAAGGCACAGTGAGACCTTGTCTCCATATACAATAAGTAAATAAATCTATAAAAGATATAAAATAAAAATTCGCTTAATACGAAGAACAGGGAAAAATAGACTCTTGAGGACAATAACAAAGAATCTAGCATTCTAAGCTTGGGGTCTCAGAAGGAGAAAGGGTGTTGAAAAGCATCCAAAGAAATAATGGCTGACAACATCCCAAATAAAAGATACAAGCATATAGATACAGAAAAAAGGGAGCAAACCCGGGGTAAGCCTAAAGAACTGCATGCCTAAACCACTAATGACAACAACCAACAGTGTTGTTTTGTTTTGTGTTTTTAATGCTTGGTTGGTTGGTTTGGGTTTTTTGTTTGTTTTGTTTTTTTGAGACAGGGTTTCACTATGCAACCCAGGCTGCCTTTTAAACAGTAGCCTAAACTGGCTTTAAACTGGCGATCCTCCTGCCTGAATAGCTGAGGGTTGAGACTGAAGGTATGCACCACCATGCCCAGCCACCAGTAAAAGGAAAAAAATCTTGATAGCAACCAGAGAGTATTACCTATAGATGAACATCGATTTGAACGACAGCAAGGGGTCTACACACGG
Source organism: Lophiomys imhausi (assembly GCA_907164525.1). Taxonomy (NCBI): domain Eukaryota; kingdom Metazoa; phylum Chordata; class Mammalia; order Rodentia; family Muridae; genus Lophiomys; species Lophiomys imhausi. Next base: position 5,359,807 of record CAJQZJ010005020.1, read on the forward strand.
GTCTCTGGGTTTCTTTCAGTAGGACTCTCAGGCCACAGGTAGTCCCTTGCATCCCTCCAGACACATCCATTCTCTGCCCTGGCCTTCAACCCACTTTTCAACCACGCTCAACTTCTCTAGTATCTCAGATGTGTTGGCTTTTCTCTTGCCACAGAGCCTTTCAAACTTTCTCCTTCCTGTGAACTTCTCCCAGCTACCCACCTTCAAGACCTTCATCTGGCTCATGCCCTAATACAGCCACATTCCAGAGCAGCTTCAAGGCCTCCCTCCCCCAGGAAAACTTCCTGAGATCCCAAATGCTGTTGAGGAGTCCTCTTCCTGTGACCAGTCTCTCTCTGTCAGTGGATCACTCTGTTTTCTTATGTCTCCATCCTAGAAAATGAACTGGGTGTCTCTTCTATCTTTCACTCCTGTTTTTCCAGAACACACCACAGTACCTGGCACACAGCAGGTATTTGGAGAGCATTCAGAAGAGGGTGAATGAATGAGTGAGTGAATGAATGATAGCTCTTCAAAACAGATATCACTGCCCTTGTTTACCAGCTCATTAGAGACTGTTGAGGGGTCTGGTGATTTATGTAAAGTTCCCAGTAAGTGGCAGAGCTTGCTTCTCAATCCTCACCCCCCCCCCCCCCCATAGCAGCATAGAGATTTCTAGGGTTCCCTCAGTGGAAAAAAGACACCTTCCTGGCTCTCACCGATTCCCTCTGCCACTCTTGGGCCACACTTGGCCTTCCACAAATATCCATCCACGCACCATCGTACCCTGGGTGAGAAAAGGAGCGGCAGCTCTGGCCCCAGGTCCTCTGCATCCCCGCCCCGGTCTGTGGCATCCCCTCTGGGTCTTACTCCCTTCCCCCCTCACCTTCCCTGTTCTCCCGCCCTCCACTCTCAAGACAGACAGCTAAGCTTTCTGTGAGCCTCGAGCTGCTGGTGTGTTACCTCCACCTGGGGCATCCACATGGCAACAGAAAATTCAACTTTAATCCAAAGGTATGAAGTAACAACTGTGGAATTATAGCCAGGCGGGTAGACTTTTACCTAGCGTGCAGGGGTTGGGGTCAAGGTAGGAACTGCCTTGTGGAGGCTGTGGAGGCTGACCCCAACCTTGGTACTTTCCCAAAGCCACCCTTCAGCTTACCTGGGCTCCCCCTAGCCCAGGCTGGGCTTATAGTCTTTGTGAGGTCACCATGATCCAGAAGTCTCCCAGCCAATAAGACTCCTGTTCCTGCCCACACAATGGAGAGGAGCAAAGGAATCTTCACCAAGAGGGATGTGCCTTCAGACCCCCAACTCCACTTAGACTGGACCTGACTCAAGTGAATGAAGGCTGAGTGTCAGTGGGCCTTCAGAGCACCCCACAACATCTCCTGTGACCCTATACCTCTGTTTACCTTGGGGTGACAAGTGCTTTGGAGCCAGGCAATCTGTGAAGAGAAGCGTCAAAAGCCATGACACCAAAATGAACCCAAGTCCTTGATCTTTTCCCTGCTCCACCCTGCTTCATCTAAGGACTGATAAAACTGTGGAGCAGGGTTGGGTGGAGGACAGGACCCAGAGATGCACACCACCGTGTGTGACCTAGATTCCGTGGCCAGGAAATTAAGGCTCCATGGCTATCTGGCCCAAGAACATCATTTTAATATGAACAGTAACTAAAATGTTTCGGCCTAGAAACACTTTTAAGGCACCATTCACAAAATGAGAGTGAAACTATGCATGAGGTTATGTTCTTGTTTGGACTCAGGCCAGTAAATCTTGGTATTCCCAGATGTGAGACATCCTTTGTTCAGACATGCTGTCCAAGAACTGGTCTCGTCAGACTGGCTCAGTGTCCTCAGCGTCCTCAGCTCCTGTCGGTGAATGAAAGATGTGATTTTTAACATCTCTTCTGAATGTGCACATGTGTGTGTGTCTCTGTGTGTGTGTACTTTATGGTACACAGGACTCCAGCATGTGGAGGCCAGACATTCTGCTGCCCATTCTCTTTCCACCATGTGGGTCCCTTGATCAAACTCAGGTCATGAGGTTTGTGGCAGGTGCCTTTACCAGCGGAGCCACCTAGCAGGCTCATGACTGCCATTCTTGACCGCTGTCCTGTCTACCTTGGACTCACTCTTCCCGCCCTTTGTCCTCCTGCTCCTGCCCACTCCCAGAGTCTGCACCTTTGTTCCTTTCTGTTGCTTCAGGGGCTGGCAGGATTCCTCCTCTCTCATCTCCTTCCCCTCAGCCTAGAAACATGGCTAGATTTTCTCTTTCCTAGAAAAGTCCTTTTTAGGGCTGGAGAGATGGCTCCCTGCACTTCCTAGGATTCAGGCTTGTTTCCTAGCTCCCACACAGTGGCTCACAATGATTTGCAACTCCACACTCCAGAGGAACCTATGCATTTCTGGCCTCCTCGGGCACCATTCACACACATAGTGCGTAGACATAGGTGCAGACAAAACACTGCCACACAAAAATAATAAAGTCCTTTAGCCGTGGCACACACCTGTAAGTAATATATATCCCTTACTTCTGGGTGTGGTAGAGCACAACTTTAATCCCATTACTTGGGAGGAGAACTGGGCTGGTGTCTGTGAGTTCAAGGCCATACTGATCTACATAGTAAATTCCATAATCCTATCTCAGATACACATACACACACACAAAAGAGAGGAGTGGGGAAGGAGAAGAGAGAAACACTGACTTCGCGCTACCTCCTGAGAGCTGGGATTAAAGGCGTGCGCCCTGTAGGAAGGCTGAGGTGCATGATCACAAATTCATGACTTGACTCTTAGCTACTTTTTTTTTTTTTTTTGGTTTTTTCAAGACAGGGTTTCTCTGAATATCTCTGGCTGTCCTGGACTCGCTTTGTAGACCAGGCAGGCCTCGAACTCACAAAGATCCGCCTGCCTCTGCCTCCCAAGTGCTGGGATTAAAGGCGTGCGCCACCACCGCCCGACATTCTTAGCTACTTTTAATAGCCACTTACTATCAGCCACCTAACATCTTCTTGACTTTCCCATGAAAGTCTTAGAAAGGGTCACTTTGAAGCAGCTAGCTCCCGGGAAGTTCTAACACTGAATAGCATCAGATGGCCCCTGCCCTGTTCCCTACCCTGTTCTACAAATACAGCCATGCTTTTTCTGGCATTATTAAAAAAAAAAAATCCATGCAGCCTTTTCCATTTAGGGAAACTTGAACCCATGTACCCAAGACATGCTCACTCATATTTGCCATAGGATAAGTGGTTTTGTTTTTCAAAGTTCTAGGGGTGCAACCGGAGTGAACGAGCATGCTAGAAGTGTGTGACCTCCGGACTCCCCAACTCTCTTTTCACTTTGCATTTTGAAACAAAGTCTAAGTTGCCCGGACTGGAATCGAACTCACGCCACAGACCACACAGGCCGTGATGGTGTGATCACGCACTTCAGCCTTCCTAGTAGCTATGACCACAGGCTTGCACTACTAGGCTTAGCTCTTTAAAGTCTTATATTTTTAATTTTTTTTGCAATTCTGGGAATTTATCCCAGAGCTCACATGTGCTACACAAGTGCTCTACCACTAAACTACAGCCCCAGAAAAGCTTTTTTTTTTTTTTAGTAGTAAAAAGCTTTTTCTTGCCGGGTGTGGTGGCGCACGCCTTTAATCCCAGCACTTGGGAGGCAGAGGCAAGTGGATCTCTGTGAGTTCGAGGCCAGCCTGGTGGTCTACAAAGTGAGTCCAGTACAGCCAAGGATACACAGAGAAACTCTGTTTCAAAAAAAAAAACAAAAAACAAAAAAAAGAGTGTTTAAAAAAAAAAGCTTTTTCTTATAATAAATCATGTCTTCGTGACCATGGGAGGCCCAGCCCTTGGCCAGGTTTCCAGCTGATATCCCATAGGGCAGGCGTGATCCTCCTTTAGCCGCCTATATCCTGCATTAAGGGAACTTCTTTGACAACAAATCCCTCATTGTCTCCCCACTGATACAGTGGGCCCTTCACAGTCTGCCTTTACTTGCTCATCCAGCCAGTACCAATTCATTCATTCATTCATTTATGTTTTGTTTGATTTGAGAGTCTGGCAGTGGTCTTGTGACAAGAAATAAACTTCCTGGAAAAGCAAAAGACAACATTTCACTTGTTGTCATTGCTAATGAATGCACAAAGAAGCAAGTCCCTCACTTAGCCACTCACCTGTCACCTGCCTCCTAACCTGGAAAGCCACAGATCCTCTGCACGATTCTCACAGCTGGCTGCTGCCTTTAAGTTCCCTGGCCTGTGAAACAGAAGCAGTCCTTAACTTCCTTCATCCTGTGGCCCCTAGAACCCCCTCCGCCTGAGCAGGCACCTTAGCCCCACCCATGGAACCGCTGCCCCAGAGGAGGCCTGCACTCAAACAGGTTCACGTGCCTGGACTATCAGCTCCCTTCCCAGCCCTGTCTATCAGTCACCATATCAGATCAAAGGAAACTCAAGTCCCTAGGGCAGATCTAACCTGTTCTTGTCACAACCTAGGGGTTCCCTGGAGCAGAGCAGAAAGGTCTAGATTGAGAGAAGTAAAGCAATTATCCAGTTCAGCTACTTCCTTCCACACAGGGGTAAAACAAGGCCTAGAAGAAGTCTTTGGCTTACTCTAGGCCACCAGGAAACCCAGATAAGCTGCAACCTACGCCTAGCATCCGACCACAGGGGTCGGAGCTCTATCCAGTCCTCTACTGCTTCCTGCTGAGCTCGAAGGTCATCTGGGGAATGGCAGAATTTTCTGCTTAGCCTGGTAAGACACAAGGTGGGTGAGGGGAAGAAGATGAGGGCTGGAAGGAGGGCAGGGTTTCTGAGTGCTCTCCACCCAGGCTGCAGGAGTGGCCAGATGGGAGAACTAAATACTGTTGCAGGCTCCTGCCTCCCACCAGATCTCATCTGCAGGAGCCTGAGGGTCTGTGGCTGTAGAATCCAGAAGGGAACTCTACAGTGAGGGTCAAAATGTCCTGCAAAAAGTGGTGTGCGGACAGCCAGACCAAGTGGATCCTCGCTGGCAGTGTCAGCGTGACACTGGTGTTGACCATTTCCATGGTCCTGGGTCTAACCCTGCATCGGGGCACCCCATCAGGTAGGAACTCCTCCTTCCTGCACCCATCCCCCATTTCTCATCCCTTACCCCATGAAGCTCCGTCCACAAACCCACCTCTATTCTGTTCTTTGATGCTTCAGCCCTACCAAGCCTTCATCCCTAGCAGATAGTGCCATTGACTTTTCTCTGATCACCAAACCTGAGCCTTCAGCCAAGAGCTTCCTCCTGAGCTTTTGGAGAAACATTCCTTCTCGGAGACCCCTTGAGCACTCTGAGCAGCCTTCACACACTTCCTACACACCTGCTGGTTCCTGCAATCTCTCCTTGATAAAGGGCCCTCTGGCCACCCAGGAGCAACCCTCCCAAGCCTATGCCTATCCTGATTCTGAGGCTCTGCTTCCCAGCCTCCCCCTCCCTCTCCCCACCAGCACTGCCCTCAGAACCTCAGGGGTCTCTCCTAGACTCTTGCACGGACTCTGTCTCCAGAGGGCTCTTAGCAGCCACTGCTCTTTGCAGCCAGTTAGCTTTTTCTAAACAATCCCTCTGGTTCCATGCCCTGTACAGACCCAACTCCTCCCCTGGCGATAAGCTTTCCTTCTTCCATGAGCACCAGTCAATGGCCATTCCTTTGTACAATCATTCTTTCCCATGACAAAGCTTCCCTGCTCTTTCAGTCCAGAACCCTCTACACACTCCTCTCCTGTCAAATGTACACCCATCCCTCCAAACACCTCCTAAAGGCCCCTTCTCTTTCAGCTCTCCCTTTCCTGATGATCCGAGGCTAACAAGAAGCCACGCAGTTCCCTGTCTTCTGTATGGGTTTTGTTTTTTACCTTTATTTAGTGTGTGTGTGTGTGTGTGTGTGTGTGTGTGTGTGTGTGTGTGTGTGTGACAAAGGACTGTTTGTGGAAGTCACTTCCTCTTTTAACTATCTGAGTTTCAGTGATTTAGACTCAGGTCATCAAGCCTGGCAGCAAGTCGCTCTTACCTGCTGAGCCATTATCACAGCCTTTGTCTGTCTGACTTTTGAGACAAAGACTCATGTATCCCAGACTGGTCCCCAGCTCACTATGTAGCTGAGGACAGCCTTGAACTTTCTTTTTTTTTGGGGGGGGGGGCTGTTTCAAGACAGAGTTTCTCTGGCTGTCTTGGAACTCACTCTGTAGACCAGGCTGGCCTTAAACTCAAAAGATCCACCTGCCTCTGCCTCCCTAGTGCTGGGACTAAAGGTGTGTGCCACCACTGCCCAGCAACCTTGAACTTCTGATTGCCTTGTCTTACCCACCCTAGTGATGGAATGAAGATATATGCCACTACAGTCAGTTTATATGATGGCTACATGTTCAGTCCAGAGCCTCACATCCTAGGCAAGCAAGTGCTCCACCAACTGAGCCACACCCTCCACCTCTATTGTATTTATTTGAAAAATATTTTTACTCTATGGCCCAACTGATCTGGAACTTAACAATGCAGTCCTGGCTGGCCTCAGACGGGTACCCATCCTCCTGCCTTGGCCTCAAAATGTCTGGGATCAGAGACATGTACCACCAGGCTAGCCTCACTCTATCTTACTGCACCAGGGGCTGTGGGTCCTGCAGTCTGTCACCTGGACTGAATGCCAGGTTCATGGTGGTAGAATTACGGCTAAGCATCCTGGACAGAGCAAGGGATGATGACAACAACCCCTTGGTGTTGGTTCCAGGGTGTGAGCAAGATGCGGTTTGCCATCCTGGTGCTGACATGCTGGACTATATGCTGAGCACACGCCATATCAGTCACCGAGATGGCCTGCTGGTCACATGGTATCATGCAGCCAACAGCAAGAAGGATATGGAAGCGGCCCTGAGAGGTAAGTCTGGCCATCCCATTTGGGGTCAGGGTACCAGGGACCAGCTGACACCGTGGTAGTGACAACTCTGTGGTGCCTATTTTCATATGCCTACCATGGTTTCCCTGAGGGGACAAGGCTGAGGGCTAAGGCCACTCAGGTTGAACAGTCAGCTAATTCCAGGTTCATAACTATACTATACTCCCCCCAATAACCCTCCCTCGGCCTGTCAGGGACTGATGGTCCCTGCTAAGGAGGTCTTTCACCTCCAGGATCAAGAAGCCAGAGATGGGACCTTAACAGCCAGTGCTTCTGAAGCAGGCTATAGGCACCTGAGCAGCTCCTTAGAGTCTGCATCCAAAACAATCATGGTGTCCTGTCAGTGACAGGCACACACTCCACTCACACTTCATGGAAATCCCCTGGAATCCACATAGCCCGCTCATGGGTGCCATCCATGGGAGAAACACTGAAGCTCAGAGAAATTAGAGGACCTAGGTTCTGTTGTCAGAGAGGTGAGGCCAACACAGGTCAGCCCCAAAGTCTGTGATCTGAGTCCCTGGGTTGGGTCATGGGGAAACATTCTCTTTGGGGACTCCTGAGAAGTCCATGGAAGTCAGGGTGTGGGGAAATAGTCCCTGGCTTGAGTTTGCTTCAGAAGGCACAGGTCCCCATTCAGCACTGTGGATGTGGCCTGAGAGCTCCCGGGTCACTCTGCTGTCTAGAACCTCATTGTGAGAGCCACCACTCAAGGAAAATCCCGACCTGTAACCCCATCCAGGGTAGCATGGATCACATGTCGAGACCTTGCCAGAAAGAAATGGAAGGAGAAAAAGGGAGACCTCCTGGTTTGAGATGAGCACCCTAGAGTATCATCAGGGTCACACACAGGTCAGAAGCAGAGGAGGCTGGGTCATCAGACTGTGGCTAATGCTCTGGCAGGTCACCATACAGCCAGCCTGACATGTGGCCTGGGAAGAACTGGTTGACTGAAGGCCTAAATGGCAAGTGGGGAGAGGCCAGGCCAGGCCAGGAGAAATCCAGTCTACCACTACTTCAGCTGTGTCTTCCGACAGCTGGGCCTTGGTGACCTGGAGTGAGGGAGAAAGGGATAGTCAGCTTTAACCTCAAGCATGCTTCTCAAACTTACTCAGAAGACAAGGGTGACACAGGAATGAGAAACTGTTTCGGACCTGAAGCAACACTGCTAACACTGCGCTACAGGTTTCTGCCTGTGTACACCTGCTAGTCCCTTTTTCTTGCTTTGGAAAAGAGCATAGACAGCAAACTCTGTTGGCTAAAGATGAACTGTCTTAACCAGGAGCCTGAAAATTTTAGCTTGTGGGAAACCTGCTTAGCTGTGGGAAAAATCTCCTTTGGGGTGAGGATGGAAAGGCCACCCTGGGATGGTCAGTGGTCACATAGACAAGATGATGACAGCGCCTAGGGTTATACAAGCTTCGGGATATTTCTGATCAGGCCCGGGGCCTGTTTAAGCAATCCCTAAAAGCTAGAGCTGCACACTGATTAAAGAGTTTTTCCTTTCTCTGAGTACTGAGAATTTCTCACTGGAGAAGGGTGAACTCCACCCCATCCCACCCCCTCCTACACACACACCTTAACAGGAGAACAGAAAGCCCTCTGCCCCGTTAAGGCTCAGAGAGAAGTGGGGGATAAGGCCTGAGGTGATGCCAAAAAGACCTACCACCTGGCGTCACCCAGGGCAGTCTGGTACAGTGAAGAGTCATCAGGGTCCCACCATGCCTGAACATGGCTGAAAAAAAAAAATGTGAGGGCCCCACCCAGAGGGTACTGCACCAGAGAACACAAAGGCTCTCACCCTTAGCAGACAGACCCAGTTTCCTCACTGCTAGGCCCCTGGGGCAGGCCTCGGAGGGCACTGGCAGAGTTAGGATGGACTGGACTGGATCTCCAGGTAGAATGCAGACCTGGAAGCAGCCCAAAAGGTTCAAGTGTTGTTACCTTGCCATTTACCAGCCATGATTCTGGCCAGGCATGGTGAGGCACACCTGTAACCCCAGCCCTGGGCAGGTCCGAGGAGGATGAGTGTCTTACTTCAGGGTCATCCTGGGTCATATAGCAAGTATGGGCTACAGGAGACTAGCCTGGGCTCCAAGAGAGCCTGGGGGTGGGATGGGGGAATGGCAGCAGTGAATCCAGGCAAGTGATTTCCCCTCCTGGACTGGTGGTGAGTCATGTGTCATCCAAACTGGGATATGCTTGATTACAAACAAGGTCGCTATTAGTAATTGTTGAGACAGCAGAAGTACACCAGATGGTCCGGGTTACTCTAGGTAAGTGTAAATAATGATTAACACATACTGAATGCCTAACCTGGGATATGTTATTATTTAATTCTCACAAATGAGAAAAGGAGCACAGAGAGGTCAGGTGATCCAGCCTGTGTTACACAGCTTGCAGGAGAGTGAATTCAGGGTCTGCACCATGCTCACCTGATTCAATGGTGGATGAGTGAAGGGCTTGGCAAGTACATGCTCCCTGCCTCTGGAGAGCACCTTCCTGAGGAGCCAAGCTCCTCCTCACCCCAAGCAAGTCAGCCCCCAGATCCAGCCTCTGGAAAAGCCACAACTTTCAGTATTAAGGGAAAGGCCTTTCCAGAAAGACTGACATGTAAGTGGCCACCTCAGGGAGCCCATTCAGGACGAGAGCACAATTCCATCCATTTATGATGCAATGGCAGGATCCCTGCTAGGATCATAAAATAAACCTTGCCTGGCTTGAAATTCTTATTTTTGGCAGTGTTAGAGGTTAATCTCAAGACTTTATGCATACTAGGTAAACACACTACAAGTGAGTTATATTTAATATGAACTCTGTGTAACTTAGGCTAGCACTGAACTTTTTGTTTGGTTCGGTTCAGTTTGGTTTTGGTTTTTTGTTTTTTTTTTTTTTTTTTAAGATTTATTTATTATATATACAGTGTTCTGTCTGCAGGTATATCTGCAGGCCAGAAGAGGGCACCAGATTTCATTATGGATGGTTGTGAGCCACCATGTGGTTGCTGGGAATTGAACTCATGACCTCTGGAAGAGCAGCCAGTGCTCTTAACCGCTGAGCCATCTCTCCAACCCGGTCTTGGTTTTTGAGACAGGGTTTCTCTGTGTAATCCTGGCTATCCTAGAACTCACTCTATAGACCAGACTGGCCTGAACTCACAGAGATCCGCCTGCCTCTGCATCCTGCCTAGCTTAGCATTGAACTCTTAACCTCCCTGCCTCCAGGTTCCAAGTACTAGGATTCCTGGTGTGTGCTACTACACTTGGTTTGAGCCAAACCAGGTACCCCTCTCTGCACCAAACCCCATAGACACCACCCACTGTATGCCCAAGTAGGCAAAAGTTAAGAAGGAAATTTTAGAGGCTGGAAGGATGTCTCAGGTTAAGAGCACTTGCCAATACTCACAAGGTGGTTCATAATTGTATGTTACTCTAGTTCCAGGGGATCCAATGCCCTGTGGCCTCTGGGGGGACCAGACACACATGTATACATGCAGGCAAAATACCCTTACACATAAGAGAGCCGAGTGTGGTGGTGCAGGCCTTTAATCCCAGCACTCAGGAGGCAGAGGCAGACAGATCTCTGTGAATTGGAGGACAGTCTGGTCTACATAACAAGATTTCCAAACTAGCCAGAGATTCATTAAAAAAAAAGAAATAAAGAAAGAAAAGTGCTGATTGGGAGGCCTCTGTATGGTTCAGCAGGCAAAGGCACTTGGTCCTAAGCCTGGTGACTCTCGTCACCACATGGTTGATGGAGATCTGGCTCCTGCAAATTGTCTTCTGACCACTACACATAAGCCATGGTGCATGAGTGCCCAGACACACAATAAATAAATAAAATAAACAATAAGTAAATAAATATTTTCTAGAGCATTGATTGAGTACTGCCTCTTAAAATCAGGCAACGTCATGGTCTTGGAAGCAGATGTCACCATAGAAGGTTTCAGTACAGCCAATGAGACCGGGGTGCCCATTATGGCCCACCCTCCAGCTATCTACAGTGACAACACCCTGCAGGAGTGGCTGGAAGAGGTACTGACCTCATCTCAGAAGGGTAAGTCATCCCTCTCCAAGCCCTACTGGCTCCCCAGACCTCCAACCTTAAGTAGGAATCCCTCTAGGGTGAGGTGAAGCCAGGGCCCACCCTGAGCAGCTCACTTCCCAGACTTCCATCACTCAGGCTCAGGGGCATCTAAGCAAGGTGGACAAGAGGAGGTACATCCCATGTGTTGTTCTCCACAACCCACACATAAGGCAGGGACATGAAAGTTCAGAGTAAACTGCAAAGGCCCAAAAAGAGTCAAGGTGTCCCTCATGGATCGACAGAACTGGATGTAATGTGTTCAGAGCTATACCCTCTCCCCTCCAACTCTCCTTTGAGTCTGGATCTAGGCCTCACCCTAACACTACCTTCTCCCTCATCCTCCTCATCCACTCAGCAGCTGCCCTTGTAACTCCAGTAACAGCCACATCTTTTCTCCCACATGCAGCCTCATCTAACTGCCCGATACACCTATGACTTCTCTGCTTCCTCCCTCCATGACCCCCCTTGTCCTGGCTTGGCTTTCAACATCTCCAACTTGGAAGTCTCACCTCTTGTCTCCACAGTTAAGATGGGCATTCATTCACACTCGGTCCTTTTTCTGTCTGGTCAACCTCTCTTCTTGGAGGCCTAATGGACTCCTCACAGGAGGTTGTGGTTCAGGGTCTCAGAGCCTGCCCTGGCCAGGAACTGAAGCCCTTTTTCATGTCTGAATCTCCCTCCACCAGGCCAGGCCTTCCGCTGGCTTTTGCTTCTGCCCACCTGGGATGAAGAGAAGAGCCTTTTTCAGTGTTGGAGCTCCCTGCCTCAAAGCTGTGCCTGCACCCCACCACAATCTGCCCCTATCTTTCCACTCTCTCCCAAGACCTTCCCCACCCTTCCCAGCTCTTCCTACCCAGCAAGTTCCCCAGCCCCTGCCCCTTTCCTGCAGGCATCAAACTAGACTTCAAGAGCCTCAAGGCTGTAGGCCCCTCCCTGGACCTCCTTCGGCAGCTGACTGAGGCTGGCAGGATTCGGAGACCAGTGTGGATCAATGCTGACATCCTGAGGGGCCCCAATGTGCCCATCTCAGTTGAGATCAATGCTACACAGTGAGTGTTCACCCTCTGCCCAGCTGGGTCCAATTCCCTTCTGTCAGCACTGAACATTGGGAGACCTCTGTTGCACTTGACAGTCCCACCGTGACTTTCACCTCTGAGCCTTTTCGTTTGTTCTGTGCATTTATGCCTGTGTGCTGCAGCAATTTTGTGAAAGTCAGAGACCAACTTTCAAGAGGTGGTTTTCTCTTTTCACCACGTGGGTCCTGGGGCTTAAACTCAGGCTATGAGTCTTGGTGGTAAGCACCTTTACCTGCCTCGTGCACCTCACCAGCAACCTCTGAGCATATGAACATGCTCTTCCCTCTTGCCTTGGATGCCTGCCCCCTTTATGAGTGTGTGTTTAATGATTTATTTTATGTGCATTGGTAGTTTTGCCTGTATGTATGTCTGTGTGAGGATGTCGGATCCCTGAAGGTGGAGCTGCCATGTAAGTGCTGAGAATCGAACCCGGGTCCTCTGGAAGAGTAGTCAGTACTCTTAACTGCAGAGCCATCTCTCCAGCCCCATCCCTTTGGACGTTTTTTTTTTTCTTTTTTTGTGTGTTTATTACTTCAAGTTACATCTCCATCACAGTGCCATCTTTCCACCCCTCCTGGTCCCACCCTCCCACCTTCTACCCCCTCTGCCTCCTATCCTACTCCTCCAGTGTGGGGTGTCCCACATATCAGTCCCCCCCCCCCCCAGTTCAGCAGTCATATGAGGGTCAAGAGCTTCCTCATGTACTGGGAGCCTACATGGCAGCACCACTAGGGCAAAGTGTCTAACAGATAACAAAGTCTATGTTCCTGTTCCTTTTGGTGTGTTGGTTATAGGATGGTTATCCTGTACTATATGGCTAAATTCCAATTATAAGTGAATAGATGCCATGTGCATCTTTCTGAGTCTGCGTTAGCTCACTCAGGATGAGCTTTTCTAGCTCCATCCATTTGGCTGCAAATTGCATGGTTTCCTTGTTTCTGATAGCTGAGTAGTATTCCACTGTACAAATGTACCAAACTATACTACAGAGCAATAGTAATAAAAACAGCATGGTACTGGTATAAAAACAGACCAGTTGATCGATGGAATCTAATTAAAGATCCAGAAATGGACCCACACACCTATGGTCACTTAATTTTTGACAAAGAAGCCGTAATCGTACAATGGAAAAAGGACAGCATCTCCAACAAATGGTGCTGGTCTAATTGGATGTCAACCTGTAAAAGAATGAAATTAGACCCATACTTATCACCCTGCACAAAACTTAAGTCCAAGTGGATCAAAGACCTTAACATAAAGCCCAGCACACTAAATCTAGCAGAAGAGAAATTGGGGAAAAGCCTCAAACTCATTGGCACAGGGGACAACTTCTTGAACAGAACACCAACAGCTCAGGCTCTAAGACCAACAATCAATAAATGGGACCTCATGAAACTGAAAAGCTTCTGTAAGGCAAAGGACACTGTCATTCTAACAAAACAGCAACCTTTGCGTGTTTTTAAGACACAGTCTTTGCAGTTCTTGCTGGCTTCATACTTGTGGGAATCCTTTTGCCTTTGTCTCCTGGTACCAGGTTTAAAGTTATGGGCCACTATCCCATGGGTTTTTTGGTAGTGGTGATGGTTCTCATGTAGCCCTGAACAGCCTTGAACTCTGCATGCAGTTCAGGCTAGCCTTGAACTCCTGACTCTCCTGTCTCCATCTCAGCTCTACCTGATATGCACCAACATGCTTAGTTTTCCTCTCTATTGAGTCTTTCCCCAGTCCTTACACATTTGTCACCCCTGCTTCACTGTGATCACATCCTCTGTATCTCTGGGGACATGCACAGGATTTGGCCTGCTAGAAAGTTAAAAAGAGATGGATCCCTCCCTAGCTCTCCAGAAAGCCCATCCCAGTAAAATAGGAGTATTTTTCTCCCCATTTTGCAGATGTTAAAATTCATGATGACAGAATTAATTGCACAATGACAAATGCTGTTGCATGTTTATTGTGCCCCAGACACGGTTTCGAGCATTTTATTTGCAGAATACAACTGACCTCTTAGGAGAATGAGGTAGCAACTAGTCACATTCATCTTGTAAGTATGGAAACTATCTTTGAATGGTTAAGTAGCCTGTCAAGTCTACAAAATGGCAGAGCAAAGGTTCCCACAGGCATTTCCCTCCCCAAGCTTTGTGCTTTGCAGCCACCTCTCCTTCCATCTTCTCAGCCAATATTTGCTGATTCTGAAAACAATATATAGTTGAAGAAAACGATTTGAAAGATGCAGACTAGGGCCCAAGACAAGTAAGGCTTCTCTCCTTGGGGTACTAATTTATACATCTGGGGGCTAGGCAGTAGGTGACATCAATTTCAGAAAACAAAATTCAAATACTTCTTTTTGATTTATTGCTTTGAGACAGTTTCATGTAGCCTAGGCTAGCCCTGCACTTGCCATGTAGCTGGGGATGAAGGAAGTCCTAAGCCTCCCACCTCCTGAGTGCCAAGATTCCAGACACGTGCTACCAGGCTCTGCTCACTATAAAAATAAATTAGGAATCTGAAACTTTGGAGACTCAAAGCTAGCTGACAGCATGCGGGTCTGACAGCATGCGGGTCTGCATACCTTACAAGTCTCGCTCAGGCCCCTTTGTCCACATGGGGGATGTTTAAAAGGCTCTGCCCTGGCACGTAGTCACTGTCTTTGAGAATCAAAGGCTGGAGTGACCACCAGACACAGAATAAGGACCTGAGCCCAGATCTCCCTGACTGCACAGGGTGGCGATACCAGCAGGAGCATGTGCAAATCCGTTCTTTAGGGCTCTGTCGTCAACCCCCAAGCACAGACTAAACAGCCCTGGCTGTTCCCTATCCCTGTGGCAAAAGCCTACAAGAGAGGACCAGAGCGGTCCAGGAGGACAGACATCTCTGTTCTCTGCAGGTTCCTGGCGCTGGTCCAGGAGAAGTATCCAGAGGTCACCATTTCTCCAGGCTTCACCACGCTTTATGTGCCTCAGCTGCCAAACAGCACATACACCCAAGCCATGGTGGAATCGATGCAGAAGCTGGTGGCAGCACTGCCTCAGAGGATCACCTTCCCAGTGCGGGCTTTCATGGCACGGGCTGCTTGGCCCCACTTCAGCTGGCTTCTGAGCCAATCTGAGAGGTGAAGCCCCTTCTACTGGTTCCAAACCTATCCTGGGCTCTGACCCAAAATGAATATGGCAGGAGGGATCCTAAAGATTATCTTGTCCCAGCCCACTGGCTTAACAACCTCCTATGATGCTCTGCCTTTGGCTTATAATCTTTCAGTGATAGGATGTTCACTGCTTCCAGTGGTGGGTAACTCAGAAATAGACATCCCAAGGGCACATATCCTCCTGCCCCCTGAACTTCTGCTTTCCATCATCCCCCAGTGCCCAAGAAGAGAGGCTGGAGGGACATTTGGACAGATGTTCCACTCCTGGGCTCAGCTGGCATTCAGTTCTGAGCCTAAGAGTAGAGCTGAGAGTCTTTATGGGACCAGGTGGGCACTGACTCAGCTCTCTGGTCCCAGGTACAGCCTGACACTATGGCAGGGTGCCTCAGACCCCGTGTCAATAGACGATCTCCTCTTCATCCGGGACAACAGTGCCACTCACCAAATCTACTACGACCTCTTTGAACCTGTCTTATCGAAGTTCAAGCAGGTGGCCTGTAAGAAGGGGACCTGGGCAGGGAGGTGTGGGTTGTGTTCTGCTCAGGGCTGCTTTGGGTGGGCACAGGAGCAGAGAGAGGGAGGTCTAGAAGGCGAAATTCTGGGTGGAACAGGAGACAGGAACCATCCTGAGAATTTGTCTTCTGCTCCTGCGATATTATGCTGTCCAAGCTTCACCTATCCACAAAGCAGGAGTCTTGTTGATAGAGAGGGAAATGGAGGTCCAAAACCACAAGGAATTTGTGGAAGTACAGTTTCATAAGGACCTAGCCAGCTCTCCCACCCGCTTTCCCAGCTCCTCTCATCTCTGATGGCACTAGTGTCTCTCAAAGCACAGCCCTCTTCTGTGCCCACTAGTTCATGAGCCACATGCCACTACGCAAACCCCTTGTCCTGGACCCTGGGCCTAGGAGTACCCACACTTAAGTCACCCCAAGGGGTCACATCCAGGAAGGGGAGGAGCGAGTATTGGGGCCCACCAGCTCCAGCTCCATTTGGTTTCTGGCCCAGTAAACTGTTTGCTGACTGTCAACTGTGAGACAACTGTGGACTTCAAATCCACCCAAGAAAGAAATGACAGCTACAAGGCTTAAGATGCAGGAGAGCCAGTGTGTACACAAGGTAGCATGTGGAGAGTGGTCTGGTCACCTTGACAATTTTGGGTCCCACAGTGAACACCACCCAGAAGCGAACCTACTACACAGGTGGCAGCCTGATCCCTCTTCTCCAGCAGCCCAAGGGTGATGGTCTAGAGGTAGAGTGGTTGACTCTACAAGTGAAAGGCAGTGGGAGAACAGCAGCTATTACTGTCCCTGGTGAGTCTACCTGCAGCCCCAGAGCTCCTGGCTAACCCTCAGGTCTGTCATTTGCTTGGGTGGGTAACTTCTTGGTTCTCTGTTACCATGGCAACACGATAAGCCACACACTAGATACAAAGTGGGAAGAATAATGTCAAGAGCAGGAACTCCTGGTCTTAGACCAGCAGCCTTGAGCCCTCAGCCACACTGTGGCTAGAGGGGTGGCTGGTGACCCAGCTCCGAGTCATGAGGAAGGCCAAGAATTGAGCCAGCAATTTGTCATGTCTGCCTGGGAGTCATCATTCACAGAGCTTGGAGCCTGGGATGGGGCTGGAAGATTCAAGCACGCTGGCAGTAGCTGTGCCTTGTCTGTCCCCATGATCTATTGCCACTGCCTCTCTAATAAGAGACACTGAGATCCCATGATGACAGGAATTCCAAACACTGCTGCTTCTTCCAGACAGAGGAGGCATGATCCTGCTGGATGTTGGCCTCCAGGAGCCTGGAGCTGGGAACCGCGTACCCATCCTGCACTCCCCAGGTGGTCCTGTTCTGACACTGGAGTCCTGTCTGCAGCAGCTGATTGTTCATCCCAGGCACTGGGGCATCCATGTGAACATAGTGGAGCCCACAGCTCTCCGGCCATCCCTGGCCACGCTAGCACACCTCGCTGCCCTTGGCCATCTGCCTCGGCCTGTGTGGGTGGGGGCCACAATCTCACACGGTAGTTTTGTGGTCCCTGGCCACGTGGCTGGCAGAGAGCTGCTCGCAGCGGTGGCTGAAGTTTTCCCCCATGTGACCGTGGCACCGGGCTGGCCTGAAGAGGCACTAGGCAGCGGCTATCAGGAGCAGATGGTCACAGATATGCTGGAGCTGTGTCAGGGACTCCGGCAACCTGTGTCCTTCCAGCTGCAGGCTGGCCCACTGGGCCGGAGTACAGCCAAATTTGTGGCCAGGCTACTGGCAGCCTCCCCTCAAGCTACTGTCACAGTGCACCACAGTATTCCCGGGTACAGCTATACAGATGTGTGGGCTGGATTGTGGGTGGCCAGGGCCATGGACAGGACCCGAGTCTATTACAGGATACCCCAGGAGTACAGGGAAGACTTGCTGGCAGATGTGAGCAGGAACTGACCACCCAGGAGGACTGGACCATGTGGTGCGGAAGGCTTCCCTGGGGAATCAAGGTGAATAAATGTCTCTACTTTGCTCCACACAAAGTCTGTGTAAGACTTGGGCAGGGTGGGGCAGTGCCTAGAGGGTCTGGAGGCTGGGGGCCAGGTCATTCCGGTTGTCCAACAGGAAACTCTCACAAGCCTTGAAAGTGTTGTAGAACTCTGAGGACAGGCCAGCCACATTGGTGGTCACATAGTTGAGAAGGCCGGGGGTAGCCTGGTTGTAGTAAGAAACCTGCAGGGAAGGAAGCCAAGTTCAAGGAGGCATAATGGGAAGAGGCTCAGGAACTTCTAGGCAGGAGGCAGGTGAGAAGTCAGCCTTGCTGGTTTTCCTCGGGAGGCAACAGGTAAAACCTTGGGTCTTGAAGATCAGTTAGAAAGCCCAACAAACCTCCTTAGCCAGGTTTCCCAGATATTCAGGGTGCTTCAACCCTGACTGCCGTTATCACAGCTCATCCTAAGACCACTGTGCACCTCCCTGCTGACCAGGGGGCCCCGAGGACAGGGATTGAGTCTCCAAAGCCTATAACTGAATCCACTTTATAGCAAGGTGCCGGGGTCACAGAAACGTGGTAGACATAAGCCTTGGGCTGGGTCCTTTGCATAGGTCCTTAGCAACGCTGGCCGAGTCGGTACCTGGGCACGGCTCAGAGCCAATTTAAAGCTGCAGGGGAAACTGCAAGCCAGGCAGGCAGCGGTGTTCCCACCCCCACTCCCTCCCTACCTTTTCAATTAACACTGACTACGCTGCTGAGCTTTATAGGCCCCCGGAGCCACATAAAGCCCCCCCCAGACAAGAAGCAGGACACTGTGAATAAATAATGAGACAGAATTTTAGATCAGAGCTGGGTTTTCTGTAGTCCGTGTCCAGAGCTTTTTGCAAGCTCCAGCGACAGTTGCTCACTGACTACACGGACTAAATCTTAATGAAGACTTCTTTTCAGTCTCTGCTCAGGCTGGGAGAGCTGGGAGGCCAGAGGGGGACCTGGGTGTGAAAGGGTCCCAGCCCAACAGCACGGAGTTCAATTCACCCGTAGGTGGAAGGGTAGAGGGAACACCAGGCCTCACCTTAGTCAACTGGTCTCCTTCCCGGCACAGACAGAAGCCTGAACAGAGAGTCTCCCCACGCTGATGTCCAGGTGTCTCGTGGCACGTGGGCAGTGTGACAGATCTAAGTGCAATGACATAGGAGTCCCTAGAGGAGGGTCAGAGCGAGGAGGAGTCAGAGGTCACCTGCAGGAGGAGGGGGACCCTGCCCTGTCCATGGGCATATTCCCTCAGAGCCTGATGTGTTGCTCAGGGTCAGCTGTGGAAAGGGAGCGTCTGTATTAACGGCATCAGATACAGTCTATCCTGGCTGCACTCACATGCGGGTAACAAGCTTCCAGAGGGCGGAGGCCAAGGAATAGCTGTGGGAAAGGTACCCTGTCTGTGTGTGGCCTTGAGGGTGGCAGCCTTAGCCACAAACACCAGTGCTTTCAGAAGCAGTCATAGTGAACCCCCACCGGCAGCCTAGAAACAGCTTGTGGGTTCTGAGTCCAACCACCAGTAGGCAGCAGAGCTCTGGCTCCATGTTGCTGTTCTTCCCAGGAGAGGGAGATGGGGCTCCCCGACTCCTATTGCACCCCTCAGAAAGCAGGCACTCACCCACTGTCACAAGGCTTCCGCCTGGAGGCCAGAATCACAAAGTCTTGAGGATTGGTATTATCACTCAGGGCAGGGCTGATGACGTGGTAGATGGCATCATCCTTGTCTACTTGCTGCACTAGCTCCACACTCCTGTCGGGAGGCTGAAGTCAGGACCTGGGAGCCACAGCAGCTATGGGAGAACAGCTCTGCCAGGCCCCTGCAGGTTGCAGCCTTCTGAGCAGCCCTGGAATGGGTTCCTCACCTCCTCACAGCTCAGCAGAGCCCGAGGAAGGGTGGAGGCCCTCCAGGATGCATGCACACGTGAATGTATGCATGTTTTTTCACACACACACACATACACACACACACACACACACACACACACAGCCAGACACAAAGTCTCTTACACTAGAGCAGATACGTGCACGTATATGCATATACAGAGGCGCACGCAGGTATATGTAGTCACACACAAACACATAGGCGTACAGACATGTACTGAAGCAGATACACATATGCAGACTGATAGTATTAATTGTCAACTTGACAGAATCTAGAACCATCTGGGAGACGAGTCTCTAGGCTTGCCTATAGATTATCTTGACTCTATGAACTGACGAAGAAAGACCCATCTTAACTGTGGGCAGCACCATTCCCTGGACAGGGATCCCGGACTGTATACGTGGAGAGCATGAGCTGAGCACCAGCATGCACTTATCCCCCCGTCTTGTTATTATGGCTGCAGTATGAACAACTGCTTCAAACTTCCGTCCTGTGACTTCCCCACCATAATGGACCTTGTACCGCGTGTACCTTGAACTCTGAGCCAGAATAAACCCATTCTCCCTTATGTTGCTTTTGTTGGGGTGTTTTATCACAACAACGGGAAAAGTAACATAGACATGGGAACACAAAAGCTACACATAGGCACATGTTCACACATGGGCATACATGCACAGACACACAGACACCACTGAACACACAGATCTGTCTGCAGGTGCACATATCCCACATAGCTGTTCAAGGATTTGGAAGCTGTGCATACTATCCAATGAGTCCCCAGTGTGTGCCGGATGCTCTACACCTGGAATCTCATTCAGCCTCCCCCACAGCAGCCCTGTGCTGTGGGAAGTCTCAGCATCCTCACTAAATAAGAGGGGCTGAGGCTGGGGAATAACCCGCTCTGGACCACAGAGTTCATGAGGAAACAGGGCTGGGGTGTTCAGCCTGGCTGGTAGCAAAGATGTAATTCAAGCCCAGGCATAGTGACACATTTATGTACTATATAGTCATAGACTGACACTGGTACCCACAGACACACAAGCACAGTCACATGAGGACGCAGGACCACACCTTCCCCTCCCACTTCCCCTCTGCTGCACATGGCAGCTAGCTTGGGAGCAGGCTGGGTGTGCCAGGCGAGGGAAGTGTGCTGAGTCTCTTTACCCTTAGGTTGCTCACCCACAGTGAAGTTTGATCTGGTCCATACCAGCCCACCTTTTCCAGTTACTCTGCCCAGCCACATCTTTCTAGAACACGCCACCTGGAGCACTGGGGTTGCAGACACAAACTACATGCCCAGCTTTACATGGCTTCCCAGGGTTCAAATTCAAGCTCTCATGTTTGCATGCAAGTGCTTTATCCACTGAGCTGACTCCCCGCACAACACAGCCATGGCTGCAAAGAAAGCTTAGGCAGGAACCTTGGCTGTGAATGGCTATGAGCCCTCTGCTGAGGACAGACTCAGAAAGGAGCAGGCTACTCGTGGAAAGTCAGCTAGTAATGAGCAACTCTCTGACTTCCCAAGTCCATCTAGCGTCCTAGGGAAGCACTCGCAATGGAGGCTCCGACTGAGCCACAGCATCAGCAGAGCAGAAGATGATTTCAAGGATGTTGAACAAACACCACTTTAAACATTAACTTTCCCAACCCCACAAGTTGGCTCAGTGGGTAAGGCATCTTGCCACTAAGCCTGCTGAGTTCAATCTCTGGTTCTCAGTTGTCTTCTGACCTACACACACACACACACACACACACACACACACACACACACACACAAACGCACACATACACACCTGCAATTTTTTAAAATGTAAGGGTTGGGGCTGGAGAGATGGCTCAGTGGTTAAGAATATTGTCTACTCATATTTTTGGTTGTGAGCCTAGCCTTTAACGGCTGAGCCACCTCTCCAACCCAACTGTCTACTCTTGTAGAGGTCCTGAGTTCGATTCCCACAACCACATGGTAGCTCACAACCATCTATACTGGGATCTGATGCTTTCTTCTGGAATGCCAGTTGTATGAAGATAGAGCACTCATACACGTAAAATAAATGAAAAAAAATTTAATGTAGGGGTTGGGGCTAGAGAGACGGTCCAGCTAGTTAAGAATACAAACTGTTAGCCAGGCAGTGGTGGCACACACCTTTAATCCCAGCACTTGGGAGGCAGAGGAGGCGGATCTTTGCAAGTTCGAGGCCAGCCTGGTCTACAAAGTGAGTCCAGGACAGCCAGGGCTACACAGAGAAACCCTGTCTCGAAAAACCAAAAAAAAAAAAAAAAAAAATACAAACTGTTCTTTCAAAGGACCCAGGTTCAATTCCCAGCACCCACGTGGCAGCTCTCAAATGTCTGTTCCAGGGTATCTGTAGTTTGTGTGACACCCTCACACAAACATACATGCAGGGAAAACACCAATGCAAATTAAAAAAAAAAAACAAAATGAAATGAAATTTTAAGTGTAGGAGCTGTGGAGATGGCTCAGTGATTAAGAGCACTGGCTGCTTTTCTATGACCTACCCATGCCCCAATACTCATGTTAAGAGTTGGGAGGCCAGAGGAGGTTAAGAACAAAGGCTGCTTTTTCAGAGAACTTGGGTTCAATTCCCAGCATCCACATGGTAGCTCAAACCATCTGTAACTCCAGTCCCAGAGAATCTGATCTGGGAATCTCCAAAGGGCCTGTGTACCACACATATGTGGTACACAGGCAAACATGCAGGCAAAAATATCCATACTCATAAAATAAATAGAACTTGTTAAGAAAATCTGAAAATGGCGGCCTGGAAAAGAAATGACCGATGTCACATAGCTATTTAGAATAGACATGGGACTTAAACTCAGGATTCCATGTCCAATTCCAGCCTCAGACCCTTCCCTTGGGTCTCAACATAACCATGACCTTGACTGCCACACAGCATAGAACTGAATCCTATAGCCAGGTCCAGTCTGCTGAAGGCTAATGGCACAAAGCCTCATGGGGGATGCTTGGCATCAGTAGGCAACCTCCCACCTTTCACCAAGCACTGGCCCCTCACCTGTAATGCTTGTCCCACTCTGGCCTCCTGAGCAGGTCCGAGAGCAGCTGAAAGGCCTGGGAGACGTCCACATTCACCACCATCTCCAAGCGAATGGACAGGAACTCCTCTTCCAGGGTATACAAGCGGACCTGTATAGCAGAGGGTGGCCTCGTTCTCCTTGTGCCACACCCACAGGCTGTGATGCTGTTGGAGTATGTCTGCTGGAGGTCAGGGCTGCCACTGACCCGCTGGTCTGACTGAAGAAGTGGCTGACTATCTCTGAGACTCAGTCACAAACCCGTGAAAATGGACCTCTGACAGAGCTCAGTGTGGACAGACAGAAAGTGCCTCTTTAAGAAGTCATAACTTGGGCTGGAGAGATGGCTCAGAGGTTAAGAGCACTGGCTGCTCTTCCAGAGGTCCTGAGTTCAATTCCCAGCAACCACATGGTGGTTCAAAACCATCTATAATGAGATCTGATGCCCTCTTCTGGCCTGCAGGCATACATACTTCAATTCAGAACATTGTATACATAATAACAAATAAATAAATCTTAAAAAAAAAAAAAAAAAAAAA
This sequence comes from Lophiomys imhausi, assembly GCA_907164525.1. Taxonomy (NCBI): domain Eukaryota; kingdom Metazoa; phylum Chordata; class Mammalia; order Rodentia; family Muridae; genus Lophiomys; species Lophiomys imhausi. Next base: position 5,382,987 of record CAJQZJ010005020.1, read on the forward strand.
AAAAAAAAGTCAAAAC
>CAJQZJ010005020.1:5389488-5404157 GCA_907164525.1 Lophiomys imhausi
ATTTATTTATTTATTTATTTATTTATTTATTTATTTATTTATTTATTGGTTTTTTGAGACAGGGTTTCTCTGTGTATCCTTGGCTGTTCTGGACTCACTTTGTAGACCAGGCTGGCCTTGAACTCACAGAAATCCACCTGCCTCTGCCCCTGGAGTGCTGGGATTAAAGGCATGTGCCACCACGCCCGGCAACTATTTTTTTAAAGTCCCTGACATCTAGTCCTAAGTGGCTTTACAGTGGGGCTCGGCAGTGTGCTGAACGGTTGGAGGGGTCACAATAGGCGTAAAATGAGGTACTTGAAAAAATTTAAGAGGGGACAGAGCCTGCAGGAGCAGTTACTACTGGAGTGCAGGCAAAGCCTGATCAAGAAGAGGCTTCAGGGTCAGTCTGGTGTGGAGACTCCCGGTGACACAACGGGGTGATGGGTGGGTAGGAGGAGGAGGCGTGGTCAGCGCACAGAAACTGCTCCTCTCTGGCTCTCTAGGTGTAAAAGCCCAGGGTTATCCTAGCAGAACACCCAAGCCTCTGGATGTAGCAGAGGGGAGAAGGCAGAGGCTCTCACCTGGCTGCAATAGTGGCCACGTTCTCCATCCAGGCCATGATCTGGCCCCCAAAGGTATTGCCCTGATGATTGGCATGAGGAGGCAACACCAGTTCCACACTCTCCACTCGGGTCTTCTCTGCTGGCACCATATTGCTGTAGTCCTTGTTGTCCAGATCTGGCCAGGGCGGGAAGGCATGGAGGTGAGAACGTCCCTAAGAACAGACTGTCTTCTTAGCACCGACCCCCACCCTGGAACATTAGGTTACCAGCACCAAGTGAGCACAAGGCTTAGATTGGCCCCTGGTTAAAGAACTGGAGGACAAGAGAGGAGGGACATGAGCCTGCCACAGAGCAGAAGACAGAGCACAACTGCGAGACAATGCACGCCTGGCCAACCCCTGCTGCGCCCGACACAGGCTATGACGTTGGATGCATCAAGCCAAACGCTGACTCTCAGACACTTATCTGTAAGGAGCAAGAGTCAGCCCCAGACAGACAGGACTGGTGTCAGTGACAGATGGCTGTGGCTGTAGTGTGCTCAGCTCATAGTCAGCGGCTACACTCTCAGGACAGTCCTTGCTGCCCACTACCCTGACCAGTCCCTACTCCTTGTAGGAGTAGCATTAGGGTAACCCAGGGTAAGAGAGGCTAATGAGCAAACATGGCCTGGGGGGTCCAGGAAGCTGATGCCAACATGCCCAAATGAAGCCAAGGTGCTTGTCACGTGTCTCCAGAATCCCAAGAAAGTCTTCCGCAGAGCACCCAGCAGAAAGATGACATTGACTCAGGTAAAGGATCCTGTGAGGTATCACAGGAAAGGCAGGACAAGAAAGCAGAAGCCGAAGACGGCCTAAACCCTAATGACCTAAGTAAGTCTGGAGCAGTTGCTAGCAGGCACCAAGGCCCTTGGCTAAGCTGAGGACACACACACTAGGGCTGACACATTAGTCTGAGGCCAGGATGCCAGGCAGAGGTCTCTAGACTGACCCTTGGAGGCACGTTGTCGTGACAGGAGGGATTTGGGAAGGCTATGATGAGTGGACACATCCATAGAACCTCCTGGAAGAGCTGGGCTTCCTCCAGCCATCCCCTAAGCCCAGCAAAGGGGCTCGGGGAACTCAGAGCCCAGCATGCAGTCAGCAAGTTCATCCACTCTCTCCCTACTCTGGCAAAGAGTAATTACCTGGTTTGGGGTTTCATTGTTGTTTTCGGTCCTGGAAATTAAACTCAGGGTCACGCTAGTCAAGTGCTCTACCATAACGTCTGTGTTTTTTGTTTGTTGGTTTCACCTTGTAGCTCCGGCTGACCTGAAACTTGTGGTGATCCTCCTGCCTCTGCCTCCCAAGTGCTGAGATTATAGGGATGTGACACCTTGAATGGGCTTTTTTTTTTTTTGCTTTTGCTTTGTTAATTTATTATTATTATTATTCATGTGTATGAGAGAGATGATGATGATGATGTTGGGGTTGCTTTTTGCCACAGGATGCATTTGAAAGTCAAAGAACAGCCAGGCAATGGTGGAGCACACCTTTAATCCCAGCACTCTTGAAGCAGAGGCAGGAGGATCTCTGAGTTTGAGGCCAGCTTGGTCTACAGAGTGAGTTTTGGGACAGCCAGACTGACACAGAAAACCCTGTCTTGAAAACAGAAAAAAAGAGAGAGAGTGTGTGTGTGTGTGTGTTTGAGTGTGTGTGTTTGTGTGAGTGTGTGTTTGTGTGAGTGTGTGTATGAGTGTATGTGTGTGAGTGTGTGTGTGTGTATGTGTGTGAGTGTGTGTGTGTGTATGTGTGTGAGTGTGTGTATGAGTGTATGTGTGTGAGTGTGAGTGTGAGTGTGTGTGTGTGTGTGTGTGTGTGTGTGTGTGTGTGTGTGTGTCAGGGGACAATTTTGTGGAGTCAGTTCTCTCCTTCTACCTTAAGTAGGTTCTGGGGATTGAACCCAGGTCATCTAGCTTGCACAACAAATTCCTTTACACACTGAGCAATCTTGCTGATCCTCTTTTAGGTTTTATGAGGGAGGATCTTAATCTGTAGCCCAGACAGGCCTAGAACTCAGTATATACCTCAAAAACAAACTCAAAGAATGTTTCTGCCTCAGCCTTCCAGGTGCTAGAATTACAGGAATAAGCCACCACACCAGGTATCTTTGCAGGTATTCTGGAGGGAGGGAGGTGTTGAGGGGAATGAGACTCATATAATATAGGCTGGCCTCAAACTTGCTGTATATCCAGGCTGGTCTTGAACTCCTCATCCTCCTGCCTCAGCCTCTTGCGTCACTGCTAGAATTGCTGGGGTGTATCCCCATACCAAGCCAGCATTAGGTTTTTGTTTGTTTGTTTGTTTTGAGACAGGATCTCACTATGTATCCTAGGGTGTCCTTGAACTTCATATGTAATCAAGGTTGACCTCTAACTCATGATCCTCCTGCCTCAGCCTCCAGAATGCTAAGATTACTAGTGGGTGTTATTTTGCTCAACTGAGTTACTTTTTATTTGTCTGAAAATTGACTCCTTCAGTTTCAATATCAAGGAAGACCTCACATAGGAACATGGAGATGAATAAAGAAACCTAGGGATCCTGTCCCTACCCTCCTCTTCATCTTTTGTAGAATACCTCCCTCACCTTACCACCTGCCAAAATCCCACCCAGTTCAAGGCAGATAGATCATCCTGTACCAACAGAGAACAACCATCAAGAGGGGGAAAAAAATCAAGATAAAGTTATAGAACAATGTGTCGTATGTGTTCCCTTCAGGTTAAAAACAGGGAACTAAATAACACACACTTTGCTTAAATCTACAGAAAGAAACACTAGAAACACCCAAAAGCAGGTAGTAGCTCTTTGCCTCGGGGGAGACAACCTGAGCTCATATAGAGGGAGCCTTGTTTTTTATTTTTATTTTTCTTGGGAAAAAAGAAAACATATACACACACATACATAAATGCTTTTTAAATTTTCTACGTCTTCAAAGCCTAGCCCAATACCTACCTTCCTACACATCATCTCTCCTAGAGGCCCAAATGCATTGTGGGTAACAGGGATTTCTGTAGGTCTCCACTCTATCTCCACTGCTTCTGGGCTGTGAGTGAGTGGCCCCAGAACCTGCTTTCCCTGGAAGGGATCTTAACCAAGGGGGCTAGAGGAGCCTGAGGCCACCAAGGACAGAGGTCCATACGGGGATCCCTTCCTCCTTCCATTCAAAGGGGGTGCAAGGACACCAGCTGCCCTCTTGCATACACCCAGGTGCCCTCTTATACACACACCCACACTCACCATCCTGGATGGCACAGTGGGTCAGGAGGTCCTTGATGGTGTCTGCATAGACCAACCGCAAGCGCCTTCGCTCAGCTGCCACCCCGTGCTCAGTCTTCTCCTCCTCTGTCCGTGGTATGACCTGCTTCAGCTTCACCTGTTAACCAGGAGGCAGGGAATCCAAGTTTCCTGAGACAGTACAGTGGCCTGATGCCTGGGGCTGGTATCCAGTGGGCCTGGGCTGCTTAGGGGAGGAACTCCAGGGATCTGTCTCCTCTGTGCCCACCTCCTGCCTCCACTGTAACCTGATAGAGCATAGTCCTCTTTAAATATCCCCCAAGATCCCTTCTTGGGCAAAGGTCCAGAGAATAGAGGGATCTGTTTAGAACACAGTGTTCTGAGGACTCTTCCCATTTAAATGTGCAAGAAGAGATAGAAGGGAAAGGAGGAAGAGGAACCTGGGTGGACACAGTAGTTGGGACAGGTGTTTACCTTGGAGAGCTCCCGGTGGGCCACAAAGGTGGCCAAGGCCTTGCACACATTCCACTGCTCCTCAGTACACAGGTCCTCAGAGACCACCTGGATGCCCACCTGGACAGGGAAAGGGGCACAGGAGGAGAGAGGAAAGGAGGCTAACTACTCAAGGCCTGCAGCTTGGTGTGGCTGAAGAGCCACCCAGGATGGGCCTCTGGAGTTTCTGTGTCACCTACCAAGTGTGGAATGCCAGGGACCTAGGGTCAGTTCTGACTCTGCCTCTGGTTCCCTGGAAAACCTTGGGCCACTCACTTCCCTCATCCGCGTCTGTTTCCTCATCTATAGAATAGGAGTGGTCACAGCTGCCCTTGAGGGATTACCGAAAGGGTTAACATGTGCCCCTGTCCACTGTTGAAACTGAAAGGACAGATCCGTGGAGGGGGGGGGAGAGCGTGTGTAATAACTGGGCATCTGCATGCTGCCCAGAAGCACAGTCTAGCGTTAGCCCAGCCTCTGCGGCACTCGGGAGTCAATGGCTCACAAGGTTGCAGAACCTAAATAAAGCCCAGAAGAAATGAAGTCCTCCATAGCTTACAAACCTACACATCATCATGCCATCGAGCCATGGGCCCACTGTACAGATGTGGAGAAAGAGGCCATCAAGGTGAGCTAACAGGCAAAAGCCAGTCTCCTCCACTGTAGAACCACGGCCAGGCACAGCACTGCCCACCTCTATCTGCACCTCCAAGTTCCCTCCTGTGCTAAGGGATATTAGCAAGGAAGGCCTCAGGGTCTTCCTATCCGAGCCAGCCATTTTGAAGCTCCAGTCAGAGTCCTATAGCATTAGGGGGCTTGTGCTTGGATCTTAAAAGACAGAGGGGAACAGGAAGGCCATCCCACTCCCAGGCAGGGTCAGCCACACACACCTCCATGCTGAAGTTGAAGGCCCGGTTCACCTTGGCCTTGATATTCACCACTTGGCCGACACTGAGGAGAAGAAAGCAGGAGGTGAGCTTTCCCGAAAGACCAAGGAAGAGGACTGGGGCCTCAGACACCCAGCACCTCAGGGATGGGGGGACGACCAACTGACAAGAGCACTTCAAGACTCCCAGAACATATTCACATGTGCAGCGTCACCAAGCCATCAGACAACATGAGCACTCAGTCCGTAGCTCCATAAGTGGCTGAGGTTATACTTCTTTCTGCCTCCTGCCCACTCTCCAGGAGCTACGTGACCTCTTTTTGCTCTACAGCCCCCTCCCTGGGGCAGCGTCCTCTCCCACTGTGTCCAGAGCCCACCCTCCAACACTCTTCCTGGAGTGTGGCCTCTACCTCCCCAGTCCTTAAACTGCCTCTGGCTTTTGTTCTTTCTTCTTCTTTTTCATCTCTGTGGTTCATAAAAGCCAGGGCCTGTGCAGGGCAGCCATGTGCTCTACTGTGAGTCACATCCACAGACAACCCAGGGAGCATATGTTCTGCCCACCAACACACCAAGTACAGGAGGCAGGGGAGACCTCCATAAATGGTGACCGACTGAATCAGTTCATCAACAGTTACTGAACGCTTGCCAAGTGCCCATGGCTGGAGAGAGAAGGGGGCAGGGAACCAGGACACTCAAAGGTGCTGTGTTTGCATTTACACATTTGAATCTCAAAACAAACTTGGAGATGGGCTTGGAGGGGACCAAACATCAGAGAGGCTGAGCCATTTCTCCCAGGTCACCTGCCAACATGGTCACCCAGCTAACTTGCAGAAGGGCCAGGATTCTAGAGGGACTGTGTTGACTGAACCAGCCCAGGTCTTCCCAGCTGCAGCCTGTCCTTCTGGGGATGTTCCCCATGTCCACAAAACTCTCCTGGGAGCCACCTAGCTTCCCTTGTGCCCAACTCAACACAGCAGAGCATGCCCAGCTGATGGACTGTGGGGGTGAAGGGGGCAAAAGGCTAGAAAACTGGCCCAGTCAATCGCTGTGACCTCAAGAAGTCCTTTTACCCCTCTGTGCCATGGCTCACTAACAGGCAGAGAACACTTGCCCGCCACTGAAGCCTGGAAGGGTCCGTTCCAAGGGACATGCCAGTCACAAGGCTATAGTGTGGCCACACAAGACTCATTTTGTCATGCCCTGACTCAAGTGTCACACCACAAATCTGTGACCTGGGGCAAGTCCCCTTACCTCTCTGAGTCTGTTTTCCTTGTAGGTGTAGCTCTAAGATTGCATGGGACTGCCTGTATCTCTGAGGTCCAGCGAGAGGCAGGGTGACGGAACCCAGCACCTGGCCAGTCAGTGCAGGGCATCGGTGAGTGAGTCCTACTCTAGGCTCTGAAGTAGCTAGAATTACAGGCTTGTGCCACCAGGCCTGGCTTAGCGTTTTTTGTTAAACCCTGATTGCGCCTAATTTTGAACTAAGCCTTACCCTGGCTGGGCACCCATAGGAGACATCATGGTATGTGTAGGGTTCCAGACACCCATCAGGGATCCCGGAATAGATTCCTGACGGAAAACAGGGGATTGCTGATTTAAAACGAACTTACTGGGGCTGGAGAGAAGGCTCAGCAGTTAAGAGAAGGGCTGTTCTTCCAAAGGATGCAGATTCAAATCCCAGCACCCACATGGCAGTTTGAAACTGTGTGTAATGGCCGGACTTGGTGGTGCACGCCTTTAATCCCAGTACTTGGGAGGCAGAGGCAGGCGGATCCCTGCGAGTTCAAGGCCAGCCTGGTCTATAGAGTGAGTTCCAGGATAGCCAGGGCTACACAGAAAAACCCTGTCTGGAAAAAAAGAAAGAAAGAAAATTAATGTATCTTTCTGTGGTGCAGAAGGGGGGTCTGAGGGGGCTGGAGAGATGGCTCAGCGGTTAAGAGCATGCATTGCCCTCGTAGAGGACCTGAGTTTATTGTTCCCAGCAGTAATGTCCAGTGGCTCACAACTTCCTATAGACTCAGCCCCAGGAATCTAATGTCTCTGGCATCCACAGGCATCTGTTCTACACATACACACACACACACACACAAACACACACACACACACACGCACGCACGCACGCACGCACGCACGCACGCACGCACACACACGCAGGCAAAGGCAAATAACTATTTTGTTGTTGTTGTTGTTTTTCGAGACAACATTTCTCTTTGCAGTCCCTAGCTGTTCTGGAACTCTCTCTGTAGACCAGGCTGACCTTGAACTCACAGGTTTCTGCCTCTGGCTCCTGAATACTGGGATTAAAGGTGTATACTGCCCAGCTCAGGCAAAATATTTAAAATAATAAAAATAATTCTTGCCGGGCGGTGGTGGCACACGCCTTTAATCCCAGCACTTGGGAGGCAGAGGCAGGCGGATCTCTGTGAGTTCGAGGCCAACCTGGTCTACAAAGTGAGTCTAGGACAGCCAGAGCTGTTACACATAGAAACCCTGTCTCGAAAAAACCAAAAAAAAAAAATAATAATAATAATAATAATTCTTCTTTTTTTTTTTTTAAGAAGAGGATTGGGAGTAACTCAGTGACAGACTGCATCCCTGGCACTCCTGAGCCCTGGACAACTGCTCCCTGATAGCTGTGGGGCTGACAGACACATGCCACCTCCCCCACACTCAAGAGCTTCCTATCCTCTCTGCCCATCCTCCATCCCCAGGACTCAGCCCCGACAGAGTCCCCATGAGCCTCTTGCTCCCCAACACCCTCCAGACAGCCTTCACAAGGCACAGAGGTGGCCCCTTAAATGAAGCCCTTCCCTAGGAGCCATTTGTTCTCAGGGGACAGAGAGGCAGGTTACGTGACACCAGGGTGAGGCTCATAGCAAAACTCGGATGATGGGATCTCAACGCAGCAAACAACCAAGTATCCGTAACACACAAACTTTGAGGAAGACAAAAAGAAAGAAAAAGAAAAAAAAGAGGGAGAAAAAGATAGAGAGCACAGCCCCAAGAAAGAGAGCTAATTAGAGGTGAGAAGTTAGGAGGCAGGGGCATTAGAAGACTCAATTGATTTGCAAACTTATTTCCAGCCTTACTGGAATAACAAAAAATAACCACATGGCAAAACAAACTCACAAGTCAGTGTGGGCATATGCAGACAGTACAGCACTGGTGGGGAAAAACAGGTGAGATAATCGTGTGGAAGTTGCTTAAAATTAGTTCTTAGTCCTTACAGATATGTTTGGAAATGTTTCACGTTGTCCTCTATTTTTTGAGACAGGGTCTCATTAGGTACCCCAGGCTGACCTTGAACTCATGAATCTCCTGCCTCAGCTCCTGAGTAGTGGTATTACAGGTATGGGAGTCTCTTGAAATGTTTCTATTTATTTAATTGAGTTAGTGTATTTATTTGGAGGTTTTTTTTTTTTGGTTTTTTTTTTTTTTTTTTGGTTTTTCAAGACAGGGTTTCTCTGTGTAACAGCCCTGGCTGTCCTAGACTCACTTTGTAGACCAGGCTGGCCTTGAACTCACAGAGATCTATATGCCTCTGCCTCCCAAGTGCTGGGATTAAAGGCATGCACCACCACGCCCTGCCTGGAGGTCATTTTTGAGACAGGGTTTTATTATGTTATATAAACCAAGCCAGTTTTGAATCAGACTTATAGCAACGTCCCTGTCTCAGTCTCCCAAGCGCCAATCACCACCACACCTGCCTGGAAATATTTTTAAATGGCAAAAACTAAAACAAAGGGCAAGCTGCAACTGTCCTCGGGTGCTGACAGGCCACCAATGTGCTCTAGGCTCTCTACAGTGTGCCCTCCTTCTGTACCCCTCTGCCCAGACTCTTCACCACCTTCTGGCCCCTGCAGCAGGTCCACCCACCACATTCACACCCTAGCCCTCTCCATGCCTACCAATGAGGAGAACTCAAGTCAGTGGCAGCTACCAGAGCAGACCCAGATACATTGTCATGGCCTCCAAGGCACAGGATCACAGTCTTCAGGTCAGTTCAGACCACTCCAGGAAGTCTCCCTGACACCCCCACGAAGCACTGATAAAAAGCAAAGATCCTAGGGCCAGATGGCCACCTGAGAGTCAATCCTGGGTCCTCCCCCTGCTGTGTGACCTGAACGGATTACCTCACTTCTCTGTGCCTCAGTTTTCTCCTCTGTAAAATAAAGATACTAAAAACAAAGATCTCATACTGTAGCCTTCATTATTAAATATGTTAACAAATTAAAAAGGCATTCTAAGCAATATAGTGATAAAATGAGTGTAAGACATTAAGAAGAGGGAAACTGAGCTGTAGCACATGGAAACTCAGTACTGCCTTCAGAGATAAAGCCTTTTTGTCAAGACGAAACTGTAAATCAAACTGATCCAAACTGGGTTGGGTTCCCAGAACTGGGGTGGGTGGAAATAAAATAGAAAAGTATGACAAAGCAACAGCTTACCAGAACTCACTGTCACTGTGGAACTTCTGCTTTTCTGTGGCGGTGGTGGTAATCGAACCCTGGGCTCTGCGTGCTGCACACATGTTCTGCCGCTGAGCCACACTTCAACCCCCAACTTGCCACTACAAGTGCAAATGGAGTTTCCTATCTGTTCCTCTGCAGACTGGGGAGTGGGTTTAAGGATTGTGTTCTGGCACTTTGTGTCCCCAAACCTAGCATGACACCAATCCTTTCTGGACTAGTTACAGCTCAGAACTATCTTAATCACATTTTTTATTGCTGTGATGAAACACTATGACCAAAAGCAATTTGGGGAGTAAAGGGTTTATTTCCTCACAGTTCCACACTAAGACAGTCAGGGCAAGAGCTCACAGCAGGAACCTGGAGGCAGGAGCTGATGCAGAGGCCCTGGAGGGGCGCTGCTTACTGGCTTGCTCCCCATGGCTTGCTCATCCTGCTTTCTTATAGAACCCAGGACTACTTGCCCAGAGTGTCACTACACACAGTGGGATGGGCCCTCCTACATCAATCATTAATCAAGAAAATCCCCCAGGCTTGCCCACAGGCCAACCTGGCAGGGGCATTTTCTCAATTGAGGTCCCTTCTTCCCAAATGACAGCTTGGGTCAGGTTGACATAAAACTAGCCAGCACATAACGAATACTGAGTATGTAGTGAACAACCGAGTGAGTTCAGAGACTGGCCAAACATCCTCCTCATTAGTCACACACAGGGCGCCAGGCAACCCTGAATAATCTCTTGGCACTTGATGTCCTGTGTACCGATGGCATATCTAGGAGTGGACCAGCAGTGAGAGCTCTACGTAAGGCCTCCCCTGGGCCAAGGGCTCAGCAGCTTCCTTGTAGTCCCAGCCTGATGAGGCTTGGTGGCAAAGCATGTAAGGTAACGACAAGTTCTCTAACCAGTAAAGCTACTGAAAAAAAAAAAAAAGCATCCCCGAGGAAGAGCTGAAGAGCTGTAAAACAAGAGTGGTTGGCCCACTCTTCTAGTGCAGGCTGTGCCCTGGTGCCTTGTCAAGAGGCCTCCCTGTAGTCCAAGGACCAATGAAGAAATGTCTGAACTAGAAGAGCTATTTCTTTGTTTTTTGTTTTTTTTTTTTTTGGTTTTTCAAGACAGGGTTTCTCTGTGTATCCTTGGCTGTCCTGGACTCACTTTGTAGACCAGGCTGGCCTCGAACTCACAAAGATCCGCCTGCCTCTGCCTCCCAAGTGCTGGGATTAAAGGCGTGCGCCACCACCGCCCGGCAGAAGAGCTATTTCTTGACCAAACTCAAATCCTTCTTTTTTTTTTTTTTTCTCCGAGACAGGGTTTCTCTGTGTGTATTCCTTGGCTGTCCTGGACTCACTTTGTAGACCAGGGTGGCCTTGAACTCACAGAGATCCACCTGCCTCTGCCTCCTGAGTGCTGGGACTAAAGGCGTGCGCCACCAAGCCCAGCTAGTCCTTCTATTTTACAGATAAGGGAGGCAAGATCCAGAGAGAGAATCCTACTCACCCAAAGCCACATAGCACACGGAATCCCAAGCTGTTGGCTCTTCATATCCACAGCCTGGCCTTCAGCCTCCATACTCTATCAGTGAAGTCTTTCCAACTGCAAACCCAAGGCAAGTTCCCTGGCCCCACCCTGACAAGAATGCCCACCTGATGGCACAAAGCAACAGGCCACTCCTAACCCACTGTTATCCCACACACCTACAGAAAGATGTTCCACCTCAAGACATCATGGTGTCTACCTTCCAAAACTGTAAGTCAATTGAGTAAGCTCCAAGTGCCACACAGCCTGGTAGACAGGGAGATAGGGATACAGGCCCTGGGCTAGTGGTGGGGGGGAGACCAAGAGGGCAATAAAGCCAGAGGGTCACTTACCTAATGGTATGGTCAAAGTAGATGTCATCCATGGAAGCCGTGACACAGGGGCAGCCAGCATGCCTCTCCGCTAGCTCGGGAGAAGAAAGCCAGATGTTAGCAGCCGCCCCATGTCACACAGGCCTCTGACTCTGACCAAATATCTTCCAGAGGCTTCCCCACAAGGAGTGCCCACCCTTCTCCCACTTTTGCTTCCTTGTTTCAGTCCTTTGTCTGCTCTGGAGCCCTTTCCCCTCTCAAACCCTGCTGGAGTAGCCAAGTCACACTGTGTTAGACCCTGGAGGCTGAAGAACACAAATGTAGCAAAAGTCTACCATGGAGGGGATCATGAGCGTTCATGGTCAGTCTCAGTTGGGCAATAGCTGTGGTTAAGAGACAGGGACACCTGCATGGTACCAACAACACCCAGGATGACAAACTGGGGGAGGGGGAGAGGGACAGGCTGTCCTGACAACTAGGAGTTGAACAAGACATTTGAGGCAGGGGACTAGACCAGAAAGAACTAAGACCAGAAGGGGAACATGTGTGGTACTCATGAGAGAAGGAAAAATCATCTTTAAAACCTGAGGCCCCTACCCCAGGTCTGCAGGGCAAGTGGTGGGGATGTGATGGTGATCCTGGAACACAGCCTCACCTGACAGGCAGGCTGTGGTGTCGATCCATTTGAGCAACTGTCCAACACTCAGCTCCCCACGGTGGTTAGTGTGGCAGGGCAGCACCATCTGGCTCATCTGTACCTCCGTGGGGTTCCGGTACTCCTCATCCCCTGCCTTGGCGGAGGGGTTCCGGAACTCCTCATCCCCTGCCATGGTGGAGGTGTCTCCGGACTCTGAATGTGAGTTTGACTTCCGGGACGTACAACTAGAGAACACAGAGGTGAAGCCCTGGGGACAGGTGAGGACAGTGTGGTTATTAGCATTCTCCAGTTCTCTGCTCTGCCTAACCCTGACACCTCAAGTATAGAAGGGAGAAGCAGTGAGGACCACCTCCCACCAGCCTCATCAAGAGTGGCCACCACCTCCAGCCCAGGATCTCAGAGTTCAGGGGAATGACCCCTTGCCAGCTCCCTTAGGAGAGTGCCAACTTCCCTATAACAGCTAGTGGGTAACTTTTAAAGTCTTCCTTTAGATTGACTTATTTTGTTTAAACAGGGCCTCACTGTAGCCCAGGTTGGTTTTGAGCTCTTGCTCTTCCTCATCCTCACCCACATAGCAAGCTGAGTGTGCTTGTTTGAATGGGATGCTTCCACCATAGGCTCATATATGTGAATGCTTGGTCCCCAGTTTATGGAACTGTTTGGGAAGGATCAGGAAGTGTAGCCTTGTTGGAGTAAGTATGTCACTGAGACAATCTTTGAAGTTTCAAAAGCCCTTACCAGCTGGAGAGAGGTAGCTCAGTGGTTAAGAGCACTGACTGCTCTTCCAAAGGACCAGGGTTCAAATCCCAGCACCCACATGGCAGTTTTAAACTGTCTGTAATGGCCAGGTATGGTGGTGCACACATTTAATTCAAGCACTGGGGAGGCAGAGGCAGGAGGATCTCTGTGAGTTCAAGGCCAGCCTGATCTATAGAGTTAAGTTCCGGGACAGCCAGGGCTACACAGAGAAACCCTGTCCCAAAACAAACAACCCCCTCCCAAAAGCCCAAACCATTTCCAATTAGCTCTCTGCCTCATGGTTGTGACTCAGCTACTGCTCCAGTGTCATGCTTGCCTGCCTGTTGCCATGTTCTCTGCCATTATGGTCATGGACTCACCCTCTGAAACTGTAGGCCCCCAATAAACTCTTGTGTAAGTTGCCTTGGTCATGGTGTCTCTTCACAGCAAAAGTAACTAAAACACTGGGCATCTTAAAAACTCCCATAACCCTGGCTCCATGGTGTGCAGAGCCAAGAGGAGAAACAAATGAAGCACTTGTCAGAAGGAAAGGGACCATCCTGTCTGAGAACAGGAAACAGTACACCAAGATTGAAGCCCCACCTCTCATATGTAGGGTCTAGAACTTTCTTTACTGGTTCTTCAGCTGTGTCAGGTGACTGGCAAAGATTACCCAGAGCTCTATAGAAAGAAGATCTGAGGAATACTGGGGCTTCCTAGCTTCCAGCCTAGCCAAGAAAACTTGAGCTCTGGGTTCAGAGAGAAACTCTGCCTCAAAGGACTAGGTGGAAAGTGATAAACGAAGACTCTCAATGTCTTCTATTGGCCTCTGCATGCACACCCTGCACATACACTTACACTCACACAGACAATATAAACAAATAAATGAATGAATGTAACAGGTAGTCAGAAGTGTGTTCAAGAGCTGGGCACATCTGTACTTGTGAGAAAGACAGGGGGTAAAGGGCAAGCACTGGGTTCCAGTTCTCGTGCCCAATGGTGGCCATGCAGCGGTGCCTGCGATCACAGCCTGTCCTCATGCCCAATGGTGGCCGTGCAGCGGTGCCTGCGATCACAGCCTGTCCACGTAGCACTTAAGTGCTGCATACTCTCTGAAGTGCTTCACATGTATTAATCTATTTTTATTCCAACAATGGACTCATGAGGCAGGTACTCTATTAACATCAAGTCATGCACAAGGAAACTGAGGCTGGAGTCAATATGAAAGCCCAGCAGCAGTCCCAGGGATCTGGTTGTGATCTTAGCTCCTCCAGGCTACATACACTGGCTCCAGGGCTCCTAGGAGAAGAGGAGGCTAAGGCCCTGGGCCTTGAAAGCAGCAGTTACCAAGGTGCCATGTGTTCACATGACAGTGACAAGCGTGAGCCTACTTCAGCTGTTGGACGAGGGCTGTTGGGCCACAGTCTCTCATAAGGGTCCTGCAGCTAACTGACAAATTCAAAACATACTAAGGTAACTCGTTCAAATCCCATGACTCCTGGAATAATAGGGCAGACCTATCTGACCCAGAACTGCTGTACTTCCCAGATATGCAACTTCTTCCAAGATTCCCTGGGTACCAGCACTTGGGTACCAGATCTGTGAGTTCAAGGCCAGCCTAGTCTACAGAGTGAGTTCCGGGATGGCCAGGGTTACAAAGAGAAACCCTATCTCAAAAAAGAAAGAAAGAAAGAAAGAAAGAAAGAAAGAAAGAAAGAAAGAAAGGAAGGAAGGAAGGAAGGAAGGAAGGAAGGAAGGAAGGAAGGAAG
>CAJQZJ010005020.1:5404167-5418293 GCA_907164525.1 Lophiomys imhausi
GAAGGAAGGAAGGAAGGAAGGAAGGAAGGAAGGAAGGAAGGAAGGAAAGAAAGAGGGAAAGAAAGAGAGAAAAAATAAAAGAGTCCTTGAGTGTCAGGCACAGTGCTGGGCCACCAGGGAAGAGGAGAGCAGCAGACCCAGGAACTCTTGGCCTGGGTGGGGGTCCACAGATGACAGCTATCCATCTTTCAGACTCTCAAAGGCAGCCTGAAGGCTGCAACACTGAAACAGCAGGTCCCATTGCCATGGAAACCACTGCCAAAGGCATTTCCAGCCTGTGCGCTGGGGGCCTGCATGGATGTTGATGCAGGTGGCTAGCTTTCTAGGTGTGGTTGCACAGAGAGGAGGAAGGTAGGCTCTGCTTTCCCCACCATTCTCATGGTGAGGAGCTCTTGGAACATTCTAGACCAGTGGTTCTCAACCTTCCTAATGCTGTGACCCTTAGATACAGTTCCTCATGTTGTGGTGAACCCTAACCATAAAATTATTTCACTGTACTTCATAACTGTAATTCTGCTACTGTTATGAATCGCATTATAAATATCTGATATGCAAGATACCTGATATGTGACCCCGTGAAAGGGGTTGTGACCCACAGGCTGAGAACTGCTGTTCTAGACAGAATCCCTGGGAGAGCTGAGGAAATGCAGGAGGCAAGATGCAGAGG
The DNA here is from genome assembly GCA_907164525.1 of Lophiomys imhausi. Taxonomy (NCBI): domain Eukaryota; kingdom Metazoa; phylum Chordata; class Mammalia; order Rodentia; family Muridae; genus Lophiomys; species Lophiomys imhausi. Next base: position 5,404,835 of record CAJQZJ010005020.1, read on the forward strand.
GTAGGTGGGTAAAACAAAAGGGGATTCCTGTTGGTGGTCATGAACACAGTAAAGATCTACATGGTGTCCTGAATTACTGCATCCTTGGCCTCACAGGATGCTCACCAGGAATGCGGAAGTCAGGAATCATGGCCCATCTAACAGTTGAGGAGACTGAGGACAGCTGAGCCCAGGCCAGTGGTCAGCACTTGGGCTCCAGTCTCTCCCTGCTTCTCCACTTCAATCCTGAGAGCCTCCCACATTCTGTGCTGGAGTATGGCCTTCCCTTTAGACTCCATATATCTAAAGACAGAACTAATGACTCCATGGCTATTTTGTTCCATCCATTCATTCAATCATTCATTCAGCTGACAAGCACCTCCTCTGCACACTGGAACTGAGGTCAAATTCCATAAGGTACAAGATGAACAGTGCCTACACACAGTAGGACCTCATCAGAGAGACAAATAGAAATAAGACTTAAGTAAGAATCCAATCCTATCCCTCAGACCACTATGTGATTTCAAAGAAAGGCCCTTTCTTCCCTGAGCCAAGCCCTAGATCCAAGATTCTGGGTTCTACCCTGAGTTCTGACTGCCTAGTTTCCAATGGGAAGCCATGGGGACATCACTCTGCGAAACAGAAATACCATGCTTCGGTGAGCAGGCCTAAGACCTTGCCTGAAGCAAGCTGAGGACCTCACTGCGATTGTCCGCCTACTCTGCAAAGGAGGTATACAGAACCCCAGACTAATGCCCAGGCAGCAGGGTCAGGGCCTCCAACTGCTACCATGCAAGTGTCTCAGATGCATTCTCTCCTTGAGCTCCAAGGCAGTATTGCTCACTTGCAGCAGCCAACATGGGCAGGCAGCCAGGAAAGCTGTAGCCAATGGGGACTGTAGAGCTAGGCCACTCCTCCCAAGAGAGCAGGAGCCTGGGATGAAGTCAGGGTGAGGCAGGCAGGGCCAAGACAGTTGACAGGGAGAGCAGATATGTGGAGGTCAGAGACAGGCCTTCCCAGACAGCAGCTATGCCAGCCCACTGGCTCTGGGCCACCCCAAATCTGGCCAGATTTAAGTCCTGACCTAAGTCCCCAGCTGACCATGCCATAGGCTGTTTCCCTCCTCCTGGCCCGTTTCACATCACAGACCTATTGGGTCAGAGCAGAAGAGACCACTTTGCTCAAACACTCTACAGTGAGAGATGAGACACAAAGGGAAAGGCTGCCCAGTGTCACCTACACAAGGAGCCAATAGAAAACCTCACAAGCCAGGGTTGCTGCTAAGCACCCTGACAACAACTTCCCTCCATTTCCTCCATGGTCCTAGTAGCCATGTTCGGTGATCCTAATCGCTTAAACGCTCAGTCCAGCCCACTGGCTGCCCACTCTGGGACCCTGCATTTCTAACTGTACTTATCCCCACAGCCTGGCCTCAGGCCCCCACACTCTACTGGCCATTCTTAGAGTCAACTAAAACAAAACCCACAACTACAGCCAGTTGCTATGCCTTGCCTTCCAGAGGATCCAGAGGTCCTCACAATGCCACTGCCCCAGGTCTTCTTGTGGTTCTCCGCCCTTCCTAATGAGTAGTCCTCACCAGGCACGTTCCTGGCTCAAGACATCAGGTGGAGAAAGGAAAAAGCTAATGATGGAATGGACCTCAAGCTGAGACATAAAGGATGAAGAAAAGTCTCAGGTATGATGAGGCTGCAGGAAACAGAAAAAAAAAAAAAGAAGCAGAAACAGAAATGAGAGCAGGTAAGTGAATGCTGGGCACACCCGCAGGGTGAAGAAAAGAGAGGGGGCCTGAAAGGGGACCAAATGGGTCCCCTTCACTCCTGAAATACCCTGCAGAAGGAAATGGCCCAGAGTGCCCAGTGAGGACAGGGATCATAGAGTCTCTGGGCCCATTCTAGAACAGCGGTCCCAGGACAAGGGACATGTAGTACCCTGGAGGGAGACACAGGCTTGGGAGTCCTTGAAGTAATTCATCATGAAACAGATGTTGGGGTCACCTGACATGGGTGCCAATGCACTTACATAATGAATCTGTGCAATCTCAGGCAAGCTGTTCAGCCTGTACAGGCCTCAGTTTCCATGCCCATAGAAATAGGATCATAAGCAAGACATGATGGCGCACACCCTTAATCCTACCACTGGGAAGCCGAGGCAGGTGGATCTCTGTGAGTTTGAGGCCAGCCTGGTCTACATAGTGAGCTCCAGGACACCCAAGGCTATATAGGGAGATCCTGTCTCAAAACACCAACAAAAGAAATAGGATCACAGTACCTGCCTCCAGGGTTATCAAAGAGACCACACTGAAGGAGATCAAGCATGTGCCTCTCCTGACACAGTCCATCCACACAGGACATTTATTGAACACTTACTTTTGGCACCATGAAGCTGACTCAAACACTGTCCTTTCCACCATGAACTCAACAGGCCCATAGGGCAACCTGGGGGTGGGGGATTGCTGGGCTGATTATCATCAGCCTCCGGGAGGAATACTGGTAGCATCTGAAACACCAGCAATCTATGGACCTCTGGACCACATGGCAGGGCTTCAATCCCAGGCATAGACTACAATTAGAGTTCCTCCCTTCCCTCCCCAATGCTGTCTCTCCCAAGGCCTCATGGGGAGCTGGGAGGGCATCCCACAAGGAAGTGGGAACAGGGCCCTTTGGCCCACCCTGGGAGCCACCAGTCAGTCCCCATGAAAGGCCTCCTTGTCTGAAGCAGGCTGCATTGAGTCATGTAATGGTGTTGCCTAAACCGAATGCTGTCCTCACAATGGAGGCCATGGCCCCAGCCTCTCAGAGAACCCAGAGCAGCCAGAACAACCTCCCAGCCATTGGATCCATCAGCAAGTTGAAGATGTCAACATTCCAAAGCTCCGTTCACCCCAACCCCCACCATCTTTCCCAAAAGACTCTGAGGGACATACACACACACACCACAGGATGCACACTGAGAACAAGAATGTTCTCAATATAAACAAATCAAGCTACAAAGCAAGGTAATGGAGGAGTGGTTGAAAGGAGGCTTCCAGCAGACCAGGCAAAAAGGGGTATTGTGGTTTCCAATCCCAAAAGAGGGACTGGAAAGAAGGAGCACGGTGGACTGTTCCATGGACTTCCTGTGTCCTAGAGCACCAGGCCATCTTCATCTTCACCTCGGATCCAAGCAGGCATCTGGATGTTACTTCTAGCTACAGTGTGCCGGCACTGCTCTTTTCAAGTTTAGGGAGTTAGAAGGGTTGAGAAATGAACCAGTGTCTTTTGGTTAAGCATCTCCTCTATGTGAGCTTAAGCATCAGGGCCCAGGTCAGGTGTTTCCATGTTCTCGTCATCCGCCCTGCACACCATCTACCTCTCCTGATGAACAAAGCATGGAAGAGAGAGGGCCCGTGCTTCTGAGCTGCTACCAAGTGGAGGGGCTTTAGATACCCAGGGCCCACCAGCAAAGGACTATGGGTAGCTCTCCACAGCATTTCTGTGGGCCCCAGAGGTCAGGAAAACAGGGACTCAGAGAAGTGAAAAAAAAAATGATCCCAGGTCCAACAGTCAGTCAATGAGGAACAGAGCCCAGGGTCCCGGGTCCCACACCAGAGGTCACGGGCTCATATGAGCTGATCAGGCTGCTGTGGGTGCCCTCACTGGCCTCACTAGGGGAGAAGGGCCTGAACTCAATATGGAGAGGAAGGAAAGGAAAGGCTCAGCTTGGGGCAAGCTTTCCCTTTCTCCCCTTTGAAGCCCAGCCTCAGCTGGTGTCTCCAGCCCTGCCCGTTGGCCTCCTGGAGCTGAATATGAATGGCTCTCTCAGAACATCCCTTGAGACCTTGAGCAGGTCATTGTCATCTCAGTTTCTCTATCGGACAAATGCCTGAAGCTAGTGAGCCCACAGACCAGCTAAACTCAAAATCACAGGGAGATAGCTGGGCAAGGTACATACCTGTGGTCCCAGTGCCTTTAACAGGGAAATGGCAAGTTAGAGGCCAGCCTGGGATACACAGACACTGTGGTGCTCTGGACGAGAATGGCCCCATAAACTCATATATTTGAATGTCTGACCTGTGTCATCATACCTCACCACTACCACCACCATACACACACACACACACACAGACACACACACACATATACATACACACACACGGTGGCACTGTTTGGGAAGGACTAGGAGGCATGGACTTGTTGGAGGAGGAAGTATATCAAAGTGTATAAACTTTGAGGTTTCAAAAGCACCATACCATTCCCAGTTAGTGCCCTCTTCTGTCTGCCTTCTACTTGCACACAAAGATGTAAGTTCTCAGCTTCTGCTCCAGCACCTGCCTGTCTGCCTGCTGCCATGCACCCCATCATGACGGTCATGGACTCACCCTCTGAAACTATAAGCAAGACCCTCAGTTAAATGTTTCTTCTATAAGATGCTTTGGTCATGGTTTTTGCCATGGTAATAGAAAAGTAACTAAGAGACAGTATCTCAAAAAACAATAAAATCATGGGGGGAAAAGCACTGGCTAGGATATGGAGACGCCCCCTTAATGTCCAGGCAGGAATGTAGATGGGCTGAACACCTGTGAAAGGCATTCCCTCAGAAAAGAAAGTTGAACAGAGGGTCTGGAGACACTGGCCAGTAGTGAACAGTGTGTGACGTTCTTATAGAAGACCAGGGCTTGGTTCCCAGCACCCACTTCACAAAACTCACAACTGCCTCTAACTCCAGCTCCAGAGAATCTGACACCCTCTTCTGACTGCCATGAGCAGCTACACACATATAAACCTACATGAATACATAAAATAAATTTTAAAGTTAAACAGAAACACTTTGTGTCTGAGCACTCTAATTCCCAGTATAGTCCCCAAAAAAATTTTAAAGAAATCAAAATAGGGGTTAGAGAGATAGCTTGGTAGTTAAGAGCGCTGTCTATTCTTCCAGAGGACCTAGGTTCAATTCCCAGCTCGGGAGTTAAGAGCACTGTCTGTTCTTTCAAAGGACCTAGGTTCAATTCCCAGCACCCACATGGCAGTTCACAACTGTCTGTAACTCCAGTTCCAAGGGATTTGATGTCCTCACACCAATGCACATAAAATAAAATGAAATTTTTTTTAAAAATCAGAATAGGTCCTCAAAATATACAGGTATATAAGACTCAAGTTCAGTTAAAGACCCAGTCTCAACAAATATGATAGAGAACAATATGACAAAGACACATGGCAATGACCTCTGACCCCCATCCACCTGCACTTACGACACACAGAAACACACACACACACACAGAGCTGGGGTAGCAGAAAGCAGAGCATGTCAGCGTGACACCTGGCACATGGTGTCAGGGATTAGTAGCTCTGTGGCCTCACTTTCCTTGACTTTGAAATGGCCCTTGGCCAAATGGTCTTCAAGACCATCCAACCATGAAAGGTGTCCCCACAGGAAGAACTGCTTGCCAAGGCCTCTAAGGCATGTACACCTCCCCTCAATACTGTTCTCCATGGTATCACTATTATTTAACTGTGGGAGTTGAGGATTTTGTTGCTGTTGTTTTTAGGTTTTTCAAGACAGGGTTTCTCTGTATAACAGCCCTGGCTGTCCTAAACTCCTTTTGTAGACCAGGCTGGCCCCAAACTCACAGAGATCTGCCTGCCTCTGCCTCCCAAGTGCTGGGATTAAAGGCAGAACTGTGGGAGTATTAAAGAAAAAAAAAGACACACACAGCAGGAACCCTCTCTCAACTCTTGGTACACATGGGGCCTCGGAAGCAAGTCTGGCTTGTTGTGAAGCAAATGCATGAGTTTGTCAAGTGGGTCCCCAATTCCAGTTAATGCCAACCACAAGCAGGAATAATACAGACCATAAGCCCCTGTCCCTCACCCCATTCTAGAACACGGCAGAACATCATCTGCCTCCCTCCACCTCAAGGATAAAAATAACCTCAGCTGCAATCTGATGCCTGCCATCAGCCAGTCATCAGAACTGGCTAGGCCCACCAAGAGCTGACAGGAGACCAGATCAAGTACAGGGATATTGTTTGAATGCAATCCCACACACACATCGTCTGACCCACAGACAAATGCTGGAAGAGCTTTCACTGACAAAATGTTCTGGAGCCCAGAGAGGTCCCACATTGGGCCCAAGGAGCCCAGATGTATGTCAGGCAGGACTCAAGGCCACACTTCCTACCTGGCTACCTGCAGCTTTTGTCCTAGCATCTTGATGCTGAGAAGGCTTTAGAAATTAATTACACCTATTGGTAAGTATCAACAGGGAAACAGAGGCACAGTAGGTCTCTGTCCCAGGTCTTAAATGAGTGAGCAAACCCAGCAGTTCTTAGGCAAATCATCAGTTATGTCCTCTGAACTGAACTTCTCAGAGGAAGTCACATCTACATTGAAGGTCCTGAAGATGGCTGGACCTCAGCTGACTCGAACATTGTAACTGCAGAGAAATGGAACAAACCTATCTTGGGCTATTTTGTTCCTTTTTAGGGACTAGGGAGATAGGTATTGAGACAGAGTCTCTCTTTGTGGCTCAGGCTGACCTCACACTCATGACCTTCCTCCTGTCTCAGTGCTGGGATTATAGGTATGTCAGCAGCCTGTCCCAAAGCCATTCACAGTCATGTCCACACTTGACCCAACATCCTCATAACTACCAGGAAGCCTCCTGGAATGAGTGAGTGACTCACCCAGCAAGCAAATATCCTTCACAATCCCAAAGCTAAAACTGCAGCAAGTGAACTATCTGAAGGCTGCAGCACACTCTCTGTTGTAGCCCACCTACCTGATCATCACCTCATGGGGTTTTCTGTTTTTGTATGGAACACCCTCAGGAGAACAAGCATGCCTGTCCCTATCTCCATCCAAGGGGTAATGAAGATTAACACAGGTCTCCGAAACCACAGGAACCAGGCTCACAGTGAAGTGCCATGGTGGGAGGCCCTATGTGGGAGAAGCTGGAGAGCGAGTAGTACCTGGCTAGACATCACAGAGCCCACCAGCCCATCTCCCACTTTAGGAAACGGGAATGTGGAGAAGGGAGGTTTCAGAGTCTGCAAATGGAATTTGAGTCTTGTCCAGCCCAAGCATCTCGGAGGGTACTGGGCACCTCACTTCCCTTATTTTCACTTAGATATTCTTTTGCTCAACAGCTACTGGCAACCCAATGAGCCAGTTTCCTTGTCTGTAAAATGAGACTCTAAAGACTTAACAAGGCTGACTTGAGGTGCAAATGAGGGGACATAGACAAAGGGCTTTGCCAATCACAGTGGCTCTGAAGGCCATCCCATGCAAGGGCGGGCCACCAGGTTGAGTTAGCCTACCCAGTAAGTCCATATAAACTGGCTGCCAGTCCAGAGTCAGGGTCCAGATGGAAATGCTGTCACACTCAAGGGTCAGGGGTCATGTGACTAAGATGTAGCTTTCTCCTGACAGCATCCCCACTGCAACTTCTCTGTACTGCTTGAACATGGTACCTACAACATACCAGAACTTACAGCCTGTGGAATGTGACCAAACATTTCACCCTCTCAGAGTTCAGCTTCCCCAACTGATAAAACTGAAAGGGGTTAATGAGTTGGAGAATAATCACCCTCCTTTGAGGACATTTTGGTTTTTTGAGATGGAATCTCATTATGTAGCCCAGGCTGACCTCAAACTTACTATGTAGCCCAGGCTAGCCCAGAACTAGCAAGTGCTTCCCACATGTTGGTATTACAGAGTTCCATCTACCGCGCCCAGTGTCATTTACTTCTTTAATATCATAGCTGGGCATCCCACTCTCATTTTACAGATGGGGAAACAGAGGCTCAAGAAGAGTAAGCAGGTTGCACATACAGACAGAAGACCACACAGCCGATAAGGACAGGACTGAGAGTTGGACCCCACACTTGTATAGCTCAGAATCCAAGGCTGTTTGGTGGTTTTGCTGTACTACCTCCTCTCTAGCAGACAGGCCAGTCACTCTGTCTCTCCACTGACACCAGCACAAGTGGGCCAGCACACACACCTACACTTGGGCTTCCTGGTGCCCTCCTCATGCCTCTTCATGCCCCCCTGCAGGGATAGTGATGATATCAGGACCTGATCCAGAACTTTGTGAAATGCTGTCTGCTGGCCCACCAAGGAGGAAAACGCTGAAAATGACATTGTCCATCTGCAGCTCTGGGGAATGGGAGGACACCTGGCATCAACTAGACAGACCTGTTCAAGCACAGAGTTGCGACCCACCACACCCCTCCCGTGGCTGTACAGCATGACCTCGATTGCCCCAGAAACTGAGGGCTCACTTCCTTCTGTGCACCCTTCTCCTGTCCAGTCCTCCCACCACCCACCCTCTTCCTCTATGCCTCCCAGGAATTCATCCTTGTGGAGCCCTAACACTAAGGTGGGCCGCTCAGGGGGCTGTGAAGGAAAGACCTGGCTTCTCCCCACCAGAACCCTTCACACCCTCCCCACCACACAGTCAAGAGTGCAGCTTGTCTCTGCCTCTGGGTTACCATGGCAACAGGAAGCCAGGCAATGGGCCCAGGCCCTGCCCTCCTCAGAGCCCAGGAGCTGGCCACAACAGCCCCAGATATCACAATTCCTTCTGGAGAAGAAACAAGAACAAGAGGGAAGGGGCAGAAAACGAGATGGCAGGGAGAACAATCAGACAGAAAAGAAAAAAGACAGGGAGGAGGGAAAGAAAATAGAAAAGAGATGTCAGAGGGAGCAAGAAACAGGCTGGGAAGGACAAAACAAGAAGAGCGCATGCAGAGAGGGAGGGAGGGAGGGAGGGAAGGAGAGAGAGAGACAGAGAGAGAGAGAGAGAGAGAGAGAGAGAGAATGGAGGGACAGGAAAGGAGCTCCTCCTGATCCCCACTCCACACCACACATTCCTGAGCCAGAGCTACTCACAGCTTTTGAGATTCTGGGCTGCTAAGACTTCCTGCCCCAGGAAGCTGGCAGTCTGGGGCGGCCCCTCCAGCTGCTCTCTAGACCCTAGAGCCCCCACCCTGTGAAGGGATGGTGCCCAGGCCTTCCCCCAGCAAGAGGGGCCCCTTCTCCCACCCCCTCAGGCATCCTCCAATTCTCCTGCTAGTTTGTCCTCTCTAACCCCATCCCACCCAGCCTCCTCTAGCTCAACCCAACTTAATTCTCCTCTGTTTAAAAAGCCATTCCAAAGAAGCATTGCAGAGAGGTGGAAGCAGGGGTTGTGATTTACCAAATGAACGCATTCTGTCACAGGGAGTGGGGCAGGCCTCAGAAGAGGCCTAAACGGCCTCTGTGCAGATAAGAGATGCTGAGCAGGGCCAGGCAACCCCTGACAGAGGCTGGAACACACAGCACTGGGGGGGACTCACTCCTATACCCATGCTTCTCCCAGCCTCTGGCTCACGGGAGCTGATGGACTTCAAAATGGCCTAGACCTGTACTGGGCCCACAGCACCCACACATTCCCCACACTGTGTGAAAGGAACCTGAGCCACTAGGAGAGGAAAAAAACTGAGAAGGTTAGAAAGAGAAGAAAAACAAATCTATAGGTTTGGGGGTAATTGGCAAGAGGCCTGTGGCCAAGCCCAGCAGGCTCATGGTACGCTGGATGTGTGGCCCTGCCTCTGGTTCTCTAGAGAACCCTGAGCCATAACTTACTGAACCTCACTGTTCACATCTATAAAAGGGGAACTCAAGTATCACAGAAAGGCGCCAAAGTGCTTAGACCAGGATCTGACCCACAGGAAGTGCCTCAAACTGTTGCCCTTTGTGTGGTTAAAAAGCTAAGGCACCACAGAAAGACAGGAGATTGACCCACAGGCCCCAGGAGTATGAGACATCTGCACAGAATGGCCAGGTGACCTGTGGAGAACATGCTTTGAAGGAAGCTGGGGCCTGTGAAGATAGCATTCACTCTTCCTCCCAGTACTACCAACTGAACAGTCTGTCTACAGTAGGGCTTCACTTCCAGACCCTCAGGGAGGAAGCAGACTCTTGGGAAGCAGCTGGGGGTAGGTGGGAACAAGGTGGGCCAAGAGTCCCTGGGCCATGAATAAACTATCCTCAATATTTTGCAGTTTGTACGGGGAGAAAGCATCACCAGCGCCCAGTGAGAACCTGGAGACTGAGCCTGGAGGGGCCTCCCGTGGAGCCTGTGCTCCTGCTCCACTTAGCACTGCATCCAATGGCTGGAATGAAGACGGGCCTGCTCACCAGCAGTTGCCTGAAAGGCTGGACAGACAAAAGAGCAAAGCAGGGGAACCTGGAAAAGACTTGCTTCATCGGCCTGCATTTCAGCACTTCAGTGATTGCCCCCTTGCTTTAAGTTGGTTACGTGCAGGCTGGCTCTCACTTAATAGCTGTTTATGTGAAAACAGTCTCATGATTTCATCTGTCCACAAACTCAACTGTGGCAACTCCTGCTGTAACCAAAGCGTGGCCCTGTGGTGGCTGAGGCTTCCCGCCCCAGTAGGGTGGGAAGGGGAGGAGAGGAAGGAATGACTCAGTGTGGAGGAGGTAGCCCCAGGCTGGAGTTTTGCTTGAGGCCCAGCTCTGTGAGCAGGAAACCAGAAGGCGTGGGACTGGCCCCCAGATAGGACAGACAACCAGGCTGGAAAAAAATCAGGGAGGGCACGGGCTATGTGTGGCCTGGGCTGGGGTCTCTAGCTGCAGGTCTGGGGGCTGGCTAGAAACTATGCCTGGAGAAGTCCTGGTAAGGGGTAAGGTCAAGAGCACTCCGAGTGGACAGTTAGAAAGAAACCAAATCTACAGATCAAAACTGTCTATCTCCATTAAAACCCCCATTTGTTTCTTCAGGACACTGGGAACACAGCACTGAAGAGAACAGTGTCTTCTCTCAAGACAAGCAAAAAAGGGACAAGACCATTTAAGGAAGGGAAGAAAACACAGAGCAGCTAAGCAGTGCGGCTGGGTGGGTACAGTGCTTGCCTAATATTCAGAAAGCCCTGGTTTGATCCCTATGACTGCATAAGACAGTTGGGGAATTATCCCAGCACTGGGAAGATGGAGACAGGAAGATCAGAAGTTCAAGATCAGTCCCAGCTACAAAGCAAGTTTAAGGCCAGCCTAGGCTACATGAGACCCTGTCTCAAAAAGAAAAGAAAAGACAAGCCGGGCGTTGGTGGCACACACCTTTAATCCCAGCATTTGGGAGGCAGAGGTAGGCGGATCTCTGTGAGTTCGAGGCCAGCCTGGTCTACAAAGTGAGTCTAGGACAGCCAGAGCTGTTATACAGAGAAACCCTGTCTCGAAAAACCAAAAAAAAAAAGAAAAGACAGGGGGTGTGATGAAGAGAGAAGGTAATTTTCCAATTTAAGGCAGTAATGGGGAGGGTTCCTGCTGAGACCTGGCTAAATGTATGAATAAATGAGAAGGAACAATTACGAAAGGCATGGGTGGGGCAGGGGAGGTGTAGTTCTGGAGAAGAGAGAGGCAAAGCCTCAAGAGGATAGCTGTGACCATCAGAGGGTGAGGAGTCAGGAGGGTAGCCTGGTCCACGTGGCCCAAGGCTGGTCAGATCTTCAGAGTGCAGATGGGACCTGCTCTTCAGATCTCTGCACTGTGTGTGTGTGTGTGTGTGTGTGTGTGTGTGTGTGTGTCCTGCAGGGTGAGGACAGGTAAAGAGAGTCCTTGGTGCTGCTATGCTGCTAGCTGGGAGGAATGGAACCTGTGCAGCACCTTCCAAAGTGTTGGCCCAGGGCAGATTTCAGAGGTCCAGCTAGCAGCAATACTGCTGGCTGAGAGAGTCCACCCTTAGAGTGAGAGATAAGGAAGGGTGGGCCTTGAAGTGAGGGAGAAGGAGTAAGGATAGGGATCAAGAACTTTCCAGACATTATTAAACACTCACTGAGTGTAACAAAGCTCTGATTTGCAGCCTACTGCTGAAAAGGGGCTACACACCTGCAAAACAAACAAGCAAAAAACAACCACCAGCAAGCACGGGATCACAGGACTCTCCACCTGCAGTAGGTTAAAGGGCACCGAGGCCTGTCGCTCCTCTTCAGACTTAGGAGGAGGTGGGGTCTAAGTCTATCCCCTGGGTCTGAGTCAACTTCAGTGACATTTCAACCAATGACTCCAAGACCAGCTCACAGGAAGCCTTGCTGCATATCCTAGGCCTCCTGGAACTGTTATTCTGGGAGACCTAGATGCCAGGTGAGAAATCCAACTCCCCTGTGACTGTCACAACAAAAACCCACATGCAGGTGCTCTGAATAAAGTTCCCAGGGAAGCCCAACCTTGCAGCCAGCCATGTTCACCACAATGCCACTAAAGCCACACTAGACCCCTAGTGAGTTCACCCACAAGCTAAACACCACCCAGTAACCTACCTCCCTGTGCAGCTCTGCCCAGCCTTGCCCAAGCTTCCAACCCACAAATCACAATGCATCCCCAAACTGGTGGGTTTGCTAAGCCATGGAGCTTCAGGGTGGTTTGCATTTCAGCCCTAGTAACTACAGCAGACACATTCCCCTTGAGAGGATATAGACAGGGGCACACACACTCCCACATGACAGGTATGGAGGAGAAGCCTGAAGAAGACCCAGGGAGCCATCAGCCTGGTGCACGGGGCACCCCACACAGGTTCCTGACATGTTGAGCCACGTGAAGACAGATGGAAAAGGAGGGGAGAGAGAGGAGGCGAAGGAGTCCAGTCAGAGTGACTTGGAAAAAGGATGTCAAGTAGAAATTGGTACTGTTCGAGTGGTCAGTCATTGGCAGGCAACCTAGGACCTGAACGGGTTCGCTTACACGGAGGCTGGAAACACTGAAGCTTGTCCATCTGCTAATGGATACAGCAGGTGGGGGGTCCCCCAGAGCCAGGGAGCTGCCCCCAGGGTAGGTACCTAGCTTCTAAGAGGTATTCAGGCACAACAACCTCAAAGATCCCTTCCGAGATCTGCTGTTCCACATGAGCCCTTGGGCAGGCAACCCCTTCATCCTCAGTTCTACTCAGTAACAGGTAACAGCGACCCAAACCCAACAAGTGAGGGAAAGGAAGCAAGGACAGGAGAGAGAACCCCACACACACCATAACTGGCCAGTGAAGGGCAAAGGGAAGGTCGCCCAGCACAGGCATTGCAGAAGAAACAGTGGGGAGCAGGTCACCAGCACATGGCACTGCGCACTCTCCACAGTTGCCTTTTGGCTCCCAGCCAGAGCTGGGATGACCAGTGGTCCCTCCTGGGTTTGAAAATCTTTCCAGGTAAATTCATCCAAACTGCCAAGTCACTACCACCACTCCCATCCACTGGGCCAATGCAGCAGGCTCAAAATCCATTCTCAAGTGAGAAACACCTTCTCAGCCCTGCCTGCCTGCCAGGAAGCTTTACTTTTATCTTCAGAACAAGAGGACTGGACTGGGCTGACTCAGAGGACCTCAGGGCCCTGGGGAGAGGCTGAGGAGGGCTGGGAAGCAATCTGGGCTTCTTCCCCCACACACATCAGGCTCCCTTTAAAAATGGCCCCTCCCGCCGGGCAGTGGTGGC
>CAJQZJ010005020.1:5418393-5451320 GCA_907164525.1 Lophiomys imhausi
TCTCTGTGTATCCTTGGCTGTCCTGGACTCGCTTTGTAGACCAGGCTGGCCTCGAACTCACAGAGATCCACCTGCCTCTGCCTCCCAAGTGCTGGGATTAAAGGCGTGCGCCACCACGCCCGGCTAACTCACTCTCTTTTGAAAACACAAGATTATATTTTATTTATTTACGGGCGGTGGGGAGGTGGGGGGGAGGTGTGCGCAGCATGTGTGTGTGAAGGTCAGAGGACCCCTCTACCATGTGGATCTCAGGGATTGAACTCAGGTCACAGAACCTGGCAACAAGCGCCTCTGCCCATTAAAGCCATCTCACCAGCCCCCACTTGCTCTCTCAAGTCTCTTCCATCATGGAAACGTCAGGTGATACGAAGCTGCTCATTTACAGGGACCGTCAGGACCCCACATTCCCAGGTATAGTGACAACACTGAGGCTGGGAGAGAGCTAACAGAGAACAGAGAATTAGCTGTCAGAGGGGTGGGGAGATGGCTGAGTGGGTTAGAGCACTTGCTGCTCAATCATGAGAACCTCAGTTTAAACCAGTTTAAACTGAGTTTAACCCAGTATTCAGTATTAAAAAGTCAGCTATGGCCATGTGGGCCTGTAAGCCCAGCAACTTGGAGGCAGTGGCGGGGATGACAGGAAGTTTGTTTCTGCTTTCTGACTTCAAGCCTAGCTCCAGGTTCAGTCTGAGACCTTGTCTCAAGGGACTAAGAATGATAAAGCAGGACACTTGATGTCCTCCTCTGTCCTCCATACACACGTGCACACAAAGAAAAGAACCAGTCAGAATCTCTCATCCAGACACGCACACACATACACATACATTCACTCACACACCACACACACATACAAATTCACACTTACACACAGACACACATACATACATACATACACACACACATACATTCATACATACATACACATACCACACACACTCACACCTCACACAGACACATACATACTCATTCACACACAGACACACTCACATACATACAGACACATATGCTCACACACACACACACACAGATATACACACTCACACAAACACACACACTACTCACAGGGCTCTAATCTGGGGAAGAACAGGATGCTGGCCTGGTCTCTTCTGTCCTCATAAGGGATCTGAAGGACATGAGGACCCACTAGGCTTTGGGAAAACAGGGCAGCTGCCTCTTCAGTCCTCCGACCCAGGCCAGGTCACACCCCAGGATAGATCACAGCCTCTTCTCAAGTCACAGATAAGACAAGGACAAGGAGTAGAGAGATCTGAGGACAGGACCACAGTTCACCAGTTAGCATGTGGAACAAAGGTCCAGTCTGGGCCCCTGGTTTGGGGCTGGTTCCCTAGGCCTTGAAGAGCCGAGGTAAGATTCATAACCACGTTCGTTCTACACTGTGAAGCAAATGTGAACATGAGAGGCAAGAAACACCCTAAGGAGTGCTGCAGTGATGTCCTCTTGTAACGCAGTTCTTGGGAGGAGGAGACATGATCAGGAGTCCGGGAGAGCCTCAAGGCCAAAATGTCTCAAATACCAAGGGATAGAGGTGAGGAGGGGAAGGGCTGAGAGCAGGCCAGCACGCAAATGTTCTGCCATGGGGCAGCCCTTTCAGGCATTCTGCTGGGGCTCTGCACTTACAAAATCATTTGCTTCTCAGCAAATCCTGCCAGGGACAGGTTTCCCTCCAGCACCGGAAATAAGCTAAAGCTGTCCTGTCCACAGGACCGCCTAAGGCACAAATATGGAGCTGAGGTCCTGCTTTTCTCACCCTCAGGGCTGGCTCTGCCCACTGGACTGCCCCCAGTAACATTAATTCATCACTTTATCATCCACTGAGGGTGGTTAAGGCTACGGAGGACACTCCTGGAAAGAAATGTGTATCATATGGCCAAGGGGGCCAGAAACCCAGTCCTCAAGGAGTCACTGAGGGTTTCCTTGTGACATGGGCCCTTTCCTGACCCTCCATCTGGGTGCTTCCGATGAACCCTGCTTCCTCCCCTAGAGAAGCGTGCTTCCGATGAACCCTGCTTCCTCCCCTAGAGAAGCTTACGGCCTGAGCTGTCACCTACTGTCAAAGAAGCCTGAATAAGCCCCTCTTCAGTCATGAGGGTCACTTCAGCCTTCCTCTGCCACAATCTAACCACAATGTACTGTCCCTATCAGCTTATGCCCACCTCTGCTGTCCCACCAGCCTAGGGCTATACTGAAGGACAGGTCTGGCTAGCTCATTCCTATGTCCCCAAACTGCTCCAGTCCTTCTCATCATTGCCATGACCCTAATGTCCTCTCCTACCTGCAGGGAGGCTACTCCTGGAATGGCCAGACACACACAGGCCTGTGGCAAGAGCCCTGGCAGAGGACCAGCTGGCTGCACCATCTGGCCTGGAGCCACAGAACAGAGCAGGCCTAAGGCAAAGATGTCAGGCTGTCAGCCCAGCCAGGGCATCCTAGGACAAGGTGAGAAGCTACAACACCCGGGGCCCTGGCCAGCTGGAGCTGGGATCAGGCAAGATTTCTATTTTTAAGTAAATTTGTTTTTATTTTACGTGCATGGGTGCCTTGCCTGCAGGTACGTACATCAGGGCACCCAGGCTGTGCCTGGTGTCCATGGAGCCAGAAGAGGGAGCTGGATCCCCTGGAGTTACAGATGGTTGTGAGTCACCATGTGGGTGCTGGGATTTGAACCTGGGTCCTCTGGAAGAGCAGCCAGTGCTCTTACTGCTGAACCATCTCTTGAGCCCCTGCACAAGATTGTTTAATTATCTAACTAGTTCAAAGTGATGTAAAGATAAGGCCTTGACTTTGTTGAACACCACCAGCCTCACGAAGCAGTCTGGGCTTTAAATACACCTGACATTTAGCAGGGCCTCAGCAGAAACCATCATTTTGCCATCCTCACTTGACCAACAACCCCTGCCACTGAACCATGGCAGAAACCCACAGACAGATGAGAAACAGGAGTGATTATTTACCACGTGACATGCAAGTTCTGTGGCTCACCAGAGTTCTAACAAGGTTCTAACAGAGACCCACAGACGTGGATCTGGCTCACAGAGGTGTGTGGCCTACACAGGCAAAGTGAGTTGGTGCCTCTGAGGCTGGTCTCTAGGCCCTTCCATGATACAGGAAAGCAGTGGGCAGCTCTCCAAAGGCGCTTGCTTGGAGGACAACATGGCTGTACTCCCACAGTAGGCACAGGCAAGTGGCGGTACCATAGCCCCAGACCCGAGCATGTGTGTTGTGGGGTCAGCTAGACAGTCTGGGGTCCCCCACCTACACTGTCAGTGGACAACGATGAACAGAGGAGGCTTCACAAGGGATGACAGCAAGGCCACTCACTGGGGTTGCAGATGCCTCCATAGTCAAACTGAAGCAGCAGAAGGGGCTCCAGGCTAGCAACCGCCCAAGCCCAGGCGCATGCTTTAGTGCCTTATGAGCTCCTGGCTGGTCCTAGCCCAACTTCCTGTTGTGAGGAGCTAGGGAGTTAGGAAGGTAGCTGGGACTATTAGAGGCCGGCCAACCAATGAAGAAGACCAGGTACTAAGCCAAGGAACCACCAGGTATGGCGGCGCACACCTTTAATCCCTACAATGGGAAGTAAGAGGCAGGCTGATCTCTGTGAGTTCAAGGCCACCCTGGTGCACATAGAGAATACCAGCCCAGCCAGGGCTACATGGTAAGACCCTGTTTCAAAGATTAAATTAATTAAAAAATAAACTAAGCCAGGAGACCAGAGGACCCCCAAAAAGCTCACAGACAGTACACACAATGCTCCATACTCCAGCCCAGACTCCAAGGCCAACTGTAGTGCCTCCAACGCCAGCCAGCTGGCAGCTGCTCCTCCCAGGCTCAGGTCACCCTACACCCTTAGGCTCCACTCAGCAGCTCAGATGCCTGGCACTCCCCTGCCTTAAAGCTTGCAAGGGAACAGTTCCCTCTGCCCGGATGAGCCTCCCTGAGACCCATCCCCTCAGCCTCCAGGTCCCTGCTCAAATGTCACCTACTCAGAACCCACTCCCATCCTCTCCATTCCTGCTTTCCAGACAGCCTGAGTTTAAAGCCCTTCAATGTCATTTGACAATTGTGTGACCTCTGGAAGGTGACTTAACCTCTCTGTCTCTATTTCATCTTTTTTTTTTTGTTTTGTTTTGTTCTGTGTATTGTTTTTCAAGACAGGGTTTCTCTGTGTAGTCCAGGATGTCCTGGAACTCACTCTGTAGACCAGGCTAGCCTCGAACTCAGAGATCCACCTGCCTCTGCCTCAGGAGTGCTTGGATTAAAGGCACCACCACCACCCAGCCTTATTTCATTTCTAATACAGGGCACAAGAGCAGGATTGAGTTCATGCATGCTCAGATATCGTAGCACTTGCTCGTTATTACTGTTAATTCACAGCATTTGTGGCAGGTTTCTGTTGTCATGGTTTGCATCCTCACGGTTCCCACTGTCATGGTTTGCATCCTCACAGTTCCCATTGTCATGGTTTGCCTGCCTGTACAGTCCCTCCATTAGTTCAACAGCTGGGATCCACGAGTCACAGCATATTCCATCCAGTACCTGCCATACACATAGATGACAGTCCCTCAGTAAACCCCCACGTAGGAAGCAAAAGAATTGAGCATAACATTCTGAGGGGGCATTGTTAACTCTGGGGCCAGGTAGGATGGGGGGTCAAAGGGGAAGTGATGGCTGAGCTGGGTTTTGAAGGATAAAGACAAATCATCAAGACAGATTGAGAACACTGTGGGCATCTGCCTGTGGCTGAGTTGGGGGTTCATATGCAGCCCCTGAACAAGTCACTAATGGCTGAGCCTCAATTCTCCTTCAGAGAGCCTTCTAGGACTGCTACGCCTCCTTCCAGCCCCTGGGGTCACTCATTTATCCAGCCATTTTGAACTCCTGATGTAAGACAGGCATTATCGAGCCGGGCGGTGGTGGCGCACGCCTTTAATCCCAGCACTTGGGAGGCAGAGGCAGGCGGATCTTTGCGAGTTCGAGGCCAGCCTGGTCTACAAAGCGAGTCCAGGACAGCCAGAGCTGTTAAACAGAGAAACCCTGTCTCGAAAAAACAAAAAAAAAAAAAAAAAAAAAAAAAAAAAGACAGGCATTATCATTTTCTGTCTAGAGGCACACCCCTGCCACACAGTGAGGATCACCATCAGAGTGGTATGCCAGCTCCTCACAAACATTCACCCAAGACTGGGAGACGTCTTGGATCACCCAGACACAGGGGCTCAGAGACAAACACATGGCCTAAAGTAACACAGTGAGCAACAGGATGAACATGTGCATGTTTGCATGTGCGTATTTTGGGTATGTGGTATATGTATGTGTGGCACATACGTGTGAATATGCAGGTGTGTATGCCCATGTACATGCATAAGTCCTCTCCATCTTATTGCTTTGAGGCAGGGTCTCTCACTGAACTGGAAGCTGACCTTTTTCTCTAGGCTGAAATCTCAGCCAGTTCCCAGGATCTATCTGTCTCTACCCTTCAATACTTTTTGAATAGGTGCTTGGGATTTGAACTCATATCCTGTTGCACATCAAGTGTCTTTACCCACTGAGCCAACTTCCCAAACCTGGAAATGACATGCTAACCCATGCCTGACATGATAGCACACACTTGTAATCTCATTACTCAAGAAGCTGAGGCAGGAGGATTAGGAGTAGGCAGCTATCCTGGGCTACATAGTGAACTACCTCAAGATAAAACAAAATAAAAAAGAAGAGAAGAAGAAATAGAGGGAGGGAGAGAGGCAAGACTCTAATCCAAAGGCTATTTCCCAAACCTCAACATATCCTGGGCTAGACCCCTAATGAGGCTGGGAGGATGAAGTATGGAGAAGCCCCTCCAATTGTCTTGGGATTCAAAGGAAGTAGTGGGTCCTATGGATGTCTATAGCAGCATGCAAGCCTACAAGCAGAGCACAGATGGCCACTGTTGGTTCTGGTCTCCATCAGTTTGCCATTAGTACAACCTGAGCAAGGAGTCTCAGAAGAATGGGACCAAATAGCCCATTGCCAGTTGTGGAGTCAAAACAGTTCCTAAGCCCCTTTGGGGGCTGACCTGGGCCAAGCTAGAACCGAGGGTCAGTATTTCAAGGTCATCTCTGGCAACATCTTCATCAAATTTGAGGCCAGCCTGGGCTACATGAGACCCTGTCTCAAATACACATAGCTTAGTACCAAGAAAAAGAAAATGTCTCCAAACTCTCCTTTTTTCCATAGGAGCAAAGGAAAGTAAGAAGAGGCCACGGAAATTCAAGATCTGCCAACCAGGTACAAGTTCAAAGGTGGCGATCAATGTCATTTTTAACTAACATGAGGTCTCTGTGACCCTGTGGCCCAACTTCCACACCCAACGCCCAGCTCCATTGCCAGAGGCCAGATGTTAGCTGAGTCTGAGTCAGTACTCAGGGTTGGAATGCTGCTTGCCAACCTTTTCCTGGCTAAGCCTCCTGTCCAGAAAAGCTCTGGAAGCAGAATCATTTGAGTTCAAATCCCAGCTCTGCCATTTCCTGCTTTTGTGACCCAGACAAGCTGGTGAGCCCTCTGAGCCTATGAGTTATTTCTCATCTTGAATAAGTGTGGGGAGAGAGGAACAGGATAGAGAGAATATTAGTTACCTTTCTTACTGCTAGAACCAAATACCTGACAAACGGCTTAAGGAAGGAAGGGCTCACGGTTTGAGGAAACACAGTCTCTTGAGGCAAGGAAATAATGGTGGCAGGTGGTCACACTCTGTCCACAGTCAGGAGGCACAGAGAGATGATGCTGGTACCCTGATACTTTCTCCTCTTTCTCTTTTTATTCAGTCCAGTGCCCCAGCCCATAGGATTGCATCATTCACATTCAAGGTGGGTCTTCCCTTCTCACTTAAACCTCTGTGGAAACAGACTCATAGGTTCTGAAAGCAGTCAAGCTGACAGTAAAGATTAGCCATCACAGGATGGTAAAGTGGGCCTGCCTAATGAACCGAGCGAGTTAACACATGCATGCACTGAGCGTGCTGCCTGGAAAAGTCAGACCATGAAGATACTCAACCCTGGGCTCAGGGGACAGAAGCAAGAGTGGTTCAGATTCCACCCTGGACAAGGCTGAGAAACTGCCTGCCCACATTCATTCTCTAGGTATCCCCTGGCCTCTGAACAGGGCTATGTTTACCAAGCATGGCTTGTAAAATCTACTGGGGTAGGAGGGATGGAGAAACAAAGGCAAGCTCTCATACCAGTGAGAACAGGGCTCACAGAGTGAGCATGGTACCATGAGAAATCTAGGAAGGCTTTCCAGGGGAGGCAGCATCCCAGCTGAATCTCAGGGTCGAGAAGGAAACTGCCAGAGAGATGGCTGGCTAAAGGAAGTGCAGGGAGGCTAAGGTCGCTGGTGGAAGGTACAGAACACAGAGCAGCTGGAGAGAGCCCACTGAGGCAGAGGAAACCAATCAGTAGGGTCCTGCTGTGAACACAGAGGGACCTAGAGACAGACGTAGGCCAGCATGCCACTGAGATAGTGACCTTGGAGTTAAGTCGGAGCAGGTGCCACAGTTAACTTTTCAAAAGCCACCTCTACTGCAAGAGCAGATGAGGGACTAGGTGAGATCCTAAGAGGACAAAGTGCCTGGGGCTGGGCAGGATGTTCCGCTGAGTAGCGGCTGGTGAGGAGACAGGTAAGACATGTATTTGCCCCAGGGCCCTTTTTTAAAAGCCCTTTTCTGAAATGTCCCCAGTTGGCAGCTACTCTTGCCCAGCACTGGCTGTACAGTTTGTCTTGAGCCTTTCCACAGGCACCAGGGCAAAGGCCCCCAATGAGCCCCTGAGCACTGGCGTGTTTCTGAGACCTTAGCACCTATGTCAACTCCAAAGTCCCAATTAGGAGGCTCCAGGAAAAAATACTCCGGGAGGTCATTCCATAGTGCATTTTCCACATGGCCTTCCTTCACATGGTTACGTTCTTACTCTCCTGTGCTTGCCTTGTGCACACACACCCTCACGTGGTGAATTCTGTCAGGCCCATAGCTTTGGAGTTCTCAGCTGGAGAAGTGAGGAAGCAGGGTTGTACACAGGACACACAGACACATGTGCACACACATACACATACACACACACACACACACACACTCAACCAAACTGAATTCCAGAACTTGCTACAGAGGATTCTATTGCACCCAACCACAAACTGCCAGCCTGAGGAAACCTACTGCCCCTGGGACTCTTTGGGGAGACTACTAGTTATAACTTCAGAAGTCTGTGGGTTCTGCAATTTCTCCTTCCAAAGAGGACTACAAAACAGAGAGCACACAGTGAGACCACAGACACAGATCCTGACTTAAGAAGGAAGCATCTACTTTCTGGGCCCGACACTGGGAGACCCATACGGTTCCCAGTCCACCCTAACCCACGGTCCATACCCTTCGCAAGTGGTTTCCCACATTCTGGATCATTGCTGCTCCACTTGCTGAGTTGCCAGGCTGTGGGGGGTCTGTAGGCTCCGCTGGTCACCTGAGTCCCAGCCGGCAAGCAGCTCCCAAAGCAGGCCTGCTTCACCCAGCTCCTCCTCCCAAGCTCCCCGCCCTCTGGAGCCAGCTGTTGATATATCTCCGCCCCATGGCCTGGCCTCTCCTTAGTTCACCCTCTGTGCCTCTGCCCCCAACCCCAGCACAGAAGGCTCCTTAGCACCTACCAGCTGGGCCACAGCCACGTGAGGCCTGGTGCCCACTTACTGGCACTACTGGACTTTCTTTATGCCTCCAAACCCAACCAAACTCCAGCCCCCTATCCCCTGCCCTTGGCTGACAGAATTCTCCCCCCTCCCCCTACCCCAGAACCCAGAGCTCCAGCTCTCTTGCCAGGGATTCTATCCATCCACAAGAGGGCAGGCTGGAGCATGGCAGGATGCCAGGGAGCTGCCAAGCCCTCCTAGAGAGACACCAGACCCTCCTGCCAGGGTTTCACCTTCCAGAGTGCTACCCACTGGGTCCTGGACCCAGGCTGCCCGCATCCAGCAGCTGCTGAACAGGATCGGTACACCAGCCCCTGACAGCCACTTCCTTATAAATAGGTAATTCTTCTAAATGAGGTTCCTGCCAAAGTCCACCCAGCATGCCACACAGTATTCGGCACCTATGGCCATCAACGAGTAAAGCCCTCCAGGATTTTCCTTCCTCCGTCACTTCTGCAAGAGGTTTGAGGTGGAGGACTTGACACTCACACTGGACAAGCTAGACAGGACAAAAAGGCTTGGAGGCCAAAGGGAATGGGTGATCAAGACTGAGGACAAGTCCTAGAACGCCAGACCCCCTGATTTAGGCTTCCTGCTGCTCCTGTCCACACCCCACTAGGATGACTGTTGGGGCTGGGAAGGAAGGGATGAATCCTAGACACCATGGCAGTACGGAGCAGGTGGGACCAGCCGTTTCCTCTGCCTCCTGCCTCCCCTTCATTCACCACACAGTTAATAGCATGCCCTCTGCCAAAGGTCCTAAGTTCACTGCCAAGCCCGTGACTCTGGGCAAGTCCTCTCCTTTCTCTTGGCTCCAGGAATCAAGGACTTTCACACCCTTGCTTGTGAGTTCTTGTCATCTATCAGCATGTCTGTATCTGCAAATGACAAACTGAAGTTCTGCCTTAAAGGCAGCAAGATGAGCATGCTAACTCATGCCTGTAATCTCAACAGTCAGAAAACCGGGAGGATGGCCATGAGTTCAAGGCCAGCCTAGGCTACATGATGAGTTTCAGGACAGCTTGGTCTATAATACAATGTTAGACACTGTTATTTAGAAAAAGAGAAAGAGCCGGGTGTGGTAGCACATGCCTTTAATCCCAGCACTTGGGAGACAGACCCAGGTGGATGTCTGAGTTCAAGGCTACCCTGGTCTACAAAGTGAGTCCGGAACAGCCAGGGCTACACAGAGAAACCCTGTCTCAAAAACCAAAGAGAGAGAGGGAGGGAGGGAGGGAGGGAGAGAGAGGGAGGGAGGGAGGGAGGGAGGACTGGAGAAATGGCTCAGTGGCTAAGTGCACTTGCTATCTTCCAGAAAAGCCAAGTTGGGTTCCAGCAGTCATATTGGGGTGGCTCTCAACCATTTGTAACTCCAGCTCTAGGAAATCCAGTGTCTCTGAGCTCCACGGGCATCTACATTCATGTGCACATGCGCACCTGGGTGCAAGCTCACTTACCTATACCTAATTAAAAATAGTAAAAGTAAATATTCTCTGAATGGGGGTAGATGGCTCCGTTAGTAAAGTGCTAGTTGTCGTGAGCATGAGAACCTGAGTTTGGCTCTTAGCACCTATATAAAAGGTTGGATGTAGTGGTGGGCACCTGCAATCCCAGCACAAGTGAGGCAGAGATATACAAGATCCCCAAGGCTTGCTGGCCAGCCTAGGTAACAGAATAAGTGAGCTCTAGGTTCACTGAGAGACCCTGTCTAAAAAATAAATAAATAAAGTGAGGCCATGAGATGTCTCAGCATGCAAAGGGTACTTACTGCCTGTGGTGGTTTGAGAGTGACCCCCATGGGCTCATATATTCGAATACTTGGGTATCAAGGAGTGGCACTATTTGAGAAAGAATAGGAGGCATGGGCTTGTTAGAGGAACTGTGGCACTGGGGGTAGGTTTTAAGGTTTCAAAAGCGTAAGCTGGGCCCCATGTCTCTCTCTCCCTGCTGCCTGTAGATCTGGCCATAGAACTCTCAACTTCTCCAGCACCATGTCTGCCTAGGTGCCACCATGCTCCCCACCATGATGATAATGGACTAAACCTCTGAAACTACAAACCAGCCCCCAGTTCAATGCTTTCTTTTATGAGAGTTGCCGTGGTCGTGGTGTCTCTTCACAGCAATAGAACAGTTAGTCCTCTTAACGGCTGAGTTGTCTTTCTAGACCCCATGCTCCAAGGTTTTTGTTTCAGTTAAGCCTAAGAACTCCCCTGTCTAACAAAATCCCTGGAGATGTTGATTCTCCTGGACAGTCAAGATAGATCAACGGCACGTTACAGTGGGAATATGATGATGAGGCCCAGAGACTTGACAGTCTGTCATCACAGCAACAGTAGCTGAATGCCACCATGCCCAGGAAGCCTCTCTGGGCCCTCCTCAGAGGTATGCATGGGAGTGTGCACCTGTGAGCACACACTTTAAAGTCCTAGATCTCTCTGTGTACTGGAACTTGAGCCCAGGGCATTGTGCATGGGACGAAGACCAGGTCCCCTGCTTAATGCCTTTTCTCTCTAGTTTAGCTGATTTCTGTTGGTGTCCCCTTTTTGTCCTCAAGTAAGCTAGCAGTGGAAATGGAACAGACTCGTCAGAGCTCCCTGCCCCTTCACAATGAGAGCCTTGAGCATAAGCAGGTGTTCAGAGAGCACCAAGCAATGGTCGAATGGAGTCTTACATGCCAAAGGATGAGGGACACTGTGAATGGAAGTACACGTCTGAAAAAACACCTTCATGCAGAAATACAGTCATCCTATCACAGTCTCCACCCTGAGGCCCTAGAGTGTGGCCGGGCAGATTAAAGGAAGCTCTGAGATAAAAGTGGGGGTGGGGCATCAGTGAAGGGAGGGGCCAAGAAACGAGTAGTGACTTTCAGTGGACAAGGAAACGGAGGTGACCATATTCAGAGCCAGGCCCTCACTCCAAACCCCAGCCTTTGTGTGTGTGTGTGTGTGTGTGTGGGCGGGGGAAGCCTATTAAGGTTGCATGGGTAAGCCTACTAACTGGCCCAGGGAAAGGAGAGGCAGTGGGTGATGGAGGTGGAGAAGGAGAGGGTGGAAGCCCACCGGGGAAGCAGTATTTACCCAGCCCTTAATACCATCCTGCCAAGTTCTGATACACCGACTCTAGTTTTTGCCGGCTCCTGATGAAAGTGGACCTCCCACGCGGCCAGCTGCTGAGTGGCCCGGGGCGGGCCCAACTTCCCTGAACTTTTGCTCAGGATCTGTTCCCACCTCACCCTATGCAAAGTGAGTCACCACTTGGTGTACCTGGGAAGTCTGAGCCTTCGGGTCCCCCGTGGCCAGCATGGCGCCCTCCTCCAACCTCCGGAGGTCCACACCCAAACACCCCTCGCCTGAGTGGAGGCCAGTCTCCCTCCAGCAGAGACCGAACCTGTCGGAGGAGAGTCGTGCAGGGAGGCCAGCCATGGAGCTGAGACGCCAGGAGCACGTTTGCCCTTGCAAAAGGGAAGGGGCGGCGAGCGACGGACGGGGTCTTACCCAAGTGCTGGGACAATCCTGACCCCCACGGCTGGAGGAACCGATCCCAGGACGCCCAGGGTGCCAGAGCAGCGGGTGCCAGAGCAGCGGCTGCCGGGAGGCAGGAGCTCGGCGGAAGCGCTGGCTGTAGACAAGAAGGCGGGAGCGGCCGGACGAGTTCCTGGGCCAATTTGTTTCCTCCCTCCTCTGCCTGGGGCGGGTGGAGCCGCCCGGGACCGCGGGGTCAGCAGATCCCGGAGATTCAGGTCCCCGGTGGGAGATCTTGAAGGACGGGCCCTCAATCGATGGCCGTAGGCACTTCAGCCTCAGAGCTGTCTATCTCTAGTCACAGGGCAGAGGTGGAAAAGTGGGTTATCTAGTCGCCACTGGGAGCAAACGCTCACTGCTACTTTTTTTTTCCCCAAGACTGAGTTTCTTTGTGTAGCCTTAACCGTCCTAGAACTAGCTCCGTAGACCTCTGTAGGCCTCGAACTCACAGAGCGTTCACCTGCCCCTGCCTCCTGAGTGCTCTACCACCTGGCTTTAACTGCTACTTGTAAAGCAAGGCCTGCTAGTATTATCTGTTATTCACCCACACCTTTACCTTTACCAGTCCTGCGCTGTGTGCTGAGATGGGGTGCTAAACAGAATTCCCAGTACACTTTGGGATTATTGCGCCAGGGGGACAACACAGAAAAATAGATGGTTCGGAACTAGGCAAAGGCAAAAGAGCAACACAGCCCATTGACTTCCTCACTCAGAGCTACCTTAACACAAAGGGATGGCTTCCAGATAGA
Organism: Lophiomys imhausi; assembly: GCA_907164525.1. Lineage (NCBI taxonomy): Eukaryota > Metazoa > Chordata > Mammalia > Rodentia > Muridae > Lophiomys > Lophiomys imhausi. The sequence continues at coordinate 5,431,385 of CAJQZJ010005020.1, forward strand.
CTAGAGTTGAGGGCGATTCCCCCACCCAATCCCTCCATCCCCCCATCAGTGTGGTATTTACCTTACCCTATACACAGTATGAGCTACATGTAACTGAACACACCTGTAGGACTGCAGGACCACCTAAAAGATGCCCACCAGCGTTCATGTTTGGGACACTGGCTCATCTGTCAAACCCAGAAGGGACCAGTTAAACAATGGCTATCCCTGCAAGAGAAGCAGAGGGGGACATAGTCTTTGACAGGGAGGTGGGGCCTGGAGGGGCTTGTCCCTCCAAACAGACACCCAAAGAGATCCTTGGGAATCTGTCCTACCCTAGCCACTGTGGGGACAAAAGGATAGCTGTTTGTGAACAGAGCCACCTCAACTGAGACTACCCACACTGGGTCCTAGGAGCCCTCAAGTGGGGACCTCTAGTGACAGCAAAGCTCTTCCCCTAGTCACTTGTATGACCAGGCTCTCAGAGCACACTAAGAGTGAGGGTTTCACAGCCAGAGCCACAGGTACCCACCTCTGGGTTTTGGCAGCAGCCAGCCACAGACCAACTCCAGCTTAGCTGGCAGCATTAAGACGCCTCCTCTGTTGGCTCGGCAGACACCTAGGTGTCAGTGACAGCAAATGATATGTGAGAGCACTTTCCAAGTGCAGGAGAGACACATCCAGGGACACCAGGAGCCCCGTAGGACTGTCAGATCTGGCCAGAAAGGGGAATTCTCGCTCAGGCAGAATGCCACCAGGCTGCCATCAACCATGACTTCCATTTAATTTAATGTGACATCACAGTCAAGTGGTGAATCCTGTAGATGTTTACATTTTCATTCATTCTTCCTTCCTTCCTTCTCTTTGTTTTTGTGAAACTGGCAATGGATCCATGGCCTAATTAAGTACTCTCTCTCCTAGCTACATCCCAGCCCTCAGATTATCTTGTTTTTGTTTATTTTAAAAGGGTCTTATGTAGCCCAGGGTGAATTCCTGATCCTCCTGCCTCTACCTACCAGCGTTGGGATTACAGGTGCGCCTGTTTGATGTGGGGTTGAAGATTTAACCTAAGGCTTTGTGCACGACAAGCACCCGCTCTAGCAATGAATTACATAGTTGGTCATCAAACTGTCTGTTTTTTAAAATGGCCATATTGGGGTAGTACACTGTTTTGGATTGGTGGGGTTCATGTGTGAGTGGGTACATTTATGGTGGTGGATGTTCCAACATGTGGAGGTTAGAGCACAACCTTGGGTGTCATTCCTCTGGCACCTCTCACATCTTTTGTTTGTTTGAGACAGAGTTAGGGTTACAATTGGCCTAGAACCTTGCCAACTGTAGCTAGGTTAATGGATCTTGCCTAGCTTTTGTGACTCTTCTTGATCTGTAGCATCTTGTTCTCAACATGTGGGCCACAATCCAGTTGAATGACCCTCTCACAGGGGTCACATATCAGACATCCTATATGCCAGATATTTATACTACAAGTCATAACAATAGCAGAATTACAGTTATAAAGTGGCAACAAAAATAAATTGAATGGTTGGGGGTCCCCACAACGTGAAGGGTCACAGCATCAGGAAGGTTGAGAGCCACTAGTCTACAGTTCGGTTAGAACTGTATTATTGGACTAACAAGATAGTTCACCAAATACAGACCTGCCACCAGGGTTGATGACCTCAGTTCAATTCCTGGGACCCACACGGTGGAAGAGAGAACCAATTCCCATTTGTTCTCTGCCCTCTACACATGTTGTGGCACTCCCATATCCACACGTATAGACAGACAGACAGACACACACACACACACAAACAAGGAACTGGAGGGATAGCTCAGTGGAGAGATAATGCACACTGCTCTTTTGAGAACATGAACCTACATTAGATGGCTCACCACCTCCTGTAACTTTACTCCAGGGGAATCTGAAGTCTGTGACTGCTGAGGATACCTGCACTTGTGTGCATATACCCACACACAGACATATGCGCATACATATAATTTTAAAATAAAACGTGTCTTTGGGAGTGGTGAGATGGCTCTGCAGATAATGGTGCTTGTCACCAAGTCTGGCAACCTGAGTTTGACCTCTGGAATCCACATGTTGGAAGGAGAGAACAAACTCCCATGAATTGTCATCTGACCTTCACATGCACACCTTCCACCGTGCACCCACAGGCTCACACAGGCTCACACAAGATAAGCAGATTGTAAGGATTTTGTTAATTGGTTAAAAAGGGCGTAGTGCTGCTCACCTTCAATCCCAGTGCTGGGGAGTCAGAAGCGGATGGAATTCTGTGAGTTCAAGGACAGCCTGACCTACATAGTGAGTTCTAATACAGATAGGACTTCATAGAGAGACTCTGCCTCAACAAAACAAAACACCATGTGGTGGTGGTGCCTTTAATTCCACCACTCAGGAGGCAAATGCAGAGGGATGTCTGAATTTGAAGATAGCCTGGTCTACAAAGTGAGCTCCAGGATAGCCAAGACTACACAGAGAAACCTGTGTTGGAAAAGAGGGAAAGAGAGAGAGAGAGAATAAGGATATCCAGTTGTTTAATTTCATTTCCTTTGCTGTGATAAAACACCCTGACAAGAGCAGCTTAAGGGGGAAAAGCAGTTACTAGGCTCACAGTTCCAGATTACAGCCCACCCTGGCAGGGAAGTCACAGCTGTAGAAAGAAGTTTGAGAGCTCTGGTCACATTACATCCATAGTCACGGGCAGAGAACAATTGACTACTACGTGCATTGTAGTGTTCAGCTCGCTCTCCAGTCATAGGCATTCAGAATCCCCTTCCTAGGGAATGGTGCCTCCCACAGTGAGCAGCTCCTCCCACCTCAACTGATATAATAATTAGATACTAGTGAGGCTTGGTGACCCATGCCCGTAATCCCAGTGTTCAAGAGGCAGAGGCAGGTGGATCTCTATGAGTTCAAGGGCTAGCCTGGTCTACATAGTGAGTTCCAGGACAGTCAGGGCTATATAGAGAGATCCTATCTATAAATCAATCCATCAATTAATTAATATAAAAAAGATACTCTCCAACAGACATGCCATAAAAAGCCTAATCTATACAATCCCTCCTTGAGAATCTCTTTCAAAATGATTCTAAATTATGTCAAATTGGTAGCTTCAACTAACCATCACATCTGTCAGTTGCAATAATAAGATGAACCTTGAGAACATGTTAAGTGAACTAAGCCAGGCACAGAACTATAAATACCACCTGACCTCTCTTATATACAAAATCTTAAAAGTCTATTTCATAGAAGTGGAGAATGGAATGGAATTACATATATATATGTATATATATATAATATGTATATTAATGTGTTGGCGCACACCTTTAATCTCTGTTTTGAGACAGAGACAGGCAGATTTCTGTGAGTTTGAGGCCAGCCTGATCTAATAGTGGGTTCCAGGACAGCCAGAACTACATAGTGAGACCCTATCTGGGGAGAGAGGGAGATAGTCAGTTGATGGTATTATTCCAATCTTTTCTTTTCTTTGGTTTTTTGAGACAGGGTTTCTCTGTGTAGCCCTGGCTGTCCTGGATTCACTCTGTGGACCAGGCTGGCCTTGAACTCACAGAGATCTGCCTGCCCTTGCCTCCCCAGTGCTGCGATTAAAGGTGTGCATCACCACACCCGGTTATTCCAGTCTTTGTTATCCTCATTGATACTTTAGTCTGCATGTTTCATCAAATATTGAGTATTGATATTGAAATCTACTATAATTGTGTATTTGTTAATTTCTCTTTAAACTTTTATTCGGTTTTGCTTCATGTAGTTTGATTCTTTGTAATCAAGTATACAGTCATGTAAAATTGTTAAGGCTAATTAACAAAATGATCCTTGTACTGGCTGGTTTTGCCTGTCAACTTCCACAAACTAGAGTCATCAAAGAGAAAGGAGCCTCACTTGAAGAAATGCCTCCATGAGATCCAGCTGTGGGGCATTTTCTCAATTACTGATGAATGGGGGAGGGACCAGCCCATTGTGGGTGGTGCCATCCCTGGACTGTTAGTCCTGTGTTCGATAAGATGACAGGCTAAAAAGGTAAGGAGGGTGCAGGCCACTAAGTAGCCCTCCTCCATGGCTGCTGTATCAGCATCCAAGTTCCTACCCTGCTTGAGTTCCTGTTCTGACTTCCTTTGGTGATGAACAGTGATGTGGAAGCGTTAAATTGAATGAATAAACCCTTTCCTCCCCAGCTTGCTTTTTGGTCAGGGTGTTTCATCACAGCAATAGACACCCTAACTAAGACAGTCCTCTTATCATTACATAACTACCTTCTTTTATCCCTGATATATGTGACGGTTAGTTACATGATTGTTAACTTAGAGGGGATTTAGAGGCACCATGGAATCACACCACTAGGTGTGTCCATAAAGGGTATTTGTAATAAGGTTTGGTGAGGTGAAAAGACTCTCCCTGAATAACAAGGAGAAAATAACCTGAGCAGGAGCATTCATCTCTCCCTGCTTCCTGATTGTGGACATAATGGGACCAGCTACCTTGCCGTCCCCACCGTGGTGGACTCTACCCTCAAACTGTGAACCAAAACAAAACAAGCAAACAAAAACAACAACAAAAACCCTTTCTTTCCTTATGTTGTTTTGTCATAGAAAAAAAAAGAGTAACTGATACAATGGTGTTCTTTCCTCCTAAATCTACTTCTTTTGATTAATTTTAGCATACTGTCTCTTTTACAATTCTTTTGGGGTTTTGTCAGTGTGTTTATATTGTTATAATTAGAGTATATTACTTACAAACACCATATATTTGGATCTTACATTTTGTTGTTTCTTCTTTTTTCTTTCTTTTTTGGTTTTTAGAGGCAGGGTTTCTCTGTGTTAGAGCCCTGGCTATCCTGAACTTTCTTTGTAGACCAGGGTATCCTCAAACTCACAGAGATCTGTCTGCCTCTGCTTCCCAAGATGGGGTGGTGTTAAGCATTCTAAATGTTAATTGGTCCTGCTTGCTATCTGTTACTTACATTGTCTCTGAGTGGTTAAATAAATGCTGAGGCCTGAGATTGGGCAAAGACAGAGATAGGCAGGACTAAGGTGTGTGGCCTTCTGTAGCAGAGAGGTGGATGGGAGGAAGAAGCCTCCAAGACAAGAAGCCGGAGCAGGAAGAGGAAGGACACACACCATGGGTTAGAGAAAAGAATATCATTCCATGTGGTCTGGAACATCAACATAGCATGGAGAATAGCATCCCAAGGGGATGTATGTATATATGGGGTCATATTTGAGAAATAAGAATCAAGAGCTAGCTTAGATGGGCTAAAATTGCACAATTCAGGCCTTTGTTTATACTCCCAAGTGCTGGGATTAAAGGTATGTGCCACCATGCCTGGCTTTGTTGTTGTTTCTTTTTTTGTTCTATGTGTATGGATATTTTTGCCTACGTATTTGTCTGTGCACCTCATGCATGCTGTGCCCAGAGAGGCCAGAAGAGGGCATTGAAGACGCTGGAACTGGAGTTACGGGCCACTGTGTGCCACCACATGGGTGCTGGGAATTCAAGTCAGGCCCTCTGACAGAGCAGCCAGTGTTTTTAATGGCTGAGCCATCTGCCAAGGGCCCTGAGTCTTATGTTTTTATCTAATCTGATAACCTCTGCCCTTTTGTTGGAATGTTTAGGCTATTTATATGTAATGTGATTGCTGATATATAGTTGGTTGGATCTACCTTTTTGTTGTGTTTTTGTCTTGTCTGCTTATATTCTCTTTTCCTTCTTTTTCTGCCTTCTTTTGAATTAATCCGGTATCTATTGTTATTCTAATCCTACACTGGATAGCTGTCAAAACACAACTATATTGGGAGTGACTGAAAATCAACTGCCTAGAAATATCCTACTAAATCCATACTACACGTGGTCTCTGCGCGTCTTCTCTGTAGCCATATCACAAGAGCCCACTGCTATTCCTGCACCACCTGCTAGTGGAAGTTCTATGAAGGGGAACTCAAAATAAAGAGACAGCAGTCTTTACTGATTGTGACTAAAATCAGCTCTCATTTCCAAACTTTACATAATGACATGATCATATATACCCTCCGCACTACATTATATGGGTTTGCTGACGTGTCTGCCCTCAGGCAGTTGAGTCTATGAATAGTGGGAAGACTTAACTCGTCTCTGCCCTGGCATCTGACTGCACGCCAACCCCCAAATATGTGTTCAGCCAGTGAGCTCTGTGAGCAATTGAACTGACCCCTAGACTGAAAGCCAAGGACCGTGTTTGAACCCAGCTCTGCCATTGATGGGCTCTGCAACCTGGAGCTGCTGCTTTTATTCTTTGATCTTTAGAGGTTTTTTTTTAATTGTTTTTTTAAACCTCTTTCTAAAAGCACAATTGTTTAAGATTAAACAAATATTTTTGTTTGTTTGTTTTTTGAGACAAGGTTTCTCTGTGTAGCCTGTCTGTCCTGGGCTCACTTTGTAGACCTGGCTGGTCTCGAACTCACAGAGATCCTCCTGCCTCTGCTTCCCGAGTGCTGGGATTAAAGGTGTGTGCCACCAAATTGAGCTAAATATTTTTAAATTATGTGTATATAGCAGGGTATGGGCATGTGTGAGTGCCCATGGAGTCCAGAAGAGGACATCAAATCCCCTGGAATGGGAATTAAAGGCAGTTTGTAGTGTCCTGACATGGGTGCTGGGAACTGAACTTAAGTCTTCTGCAAACAGTATGCATTCTTTTTTTTTTTTTTTAAAGATTTATTTATTATGTATACAGTGTTCTGTCTGCAGGTATATCTGCAGGCCAGAAGAGGGCACCAGATTTCATTATGGATGGTTGTGAGCCACCATGTGGTTGCTGGGAATTGAACTCATGACCTCTGGAAGAGCAGCCAGTGCTCTTAACCGCTGAGCCATCTCTCCAGCCCCAGTATGCATTCTTTTTTTTTTTTTTTTTTTTTTTTGGTTTTTCGAGACAGGGTTTCTCTGAATATCTCTGGCTGTCCTGGACTCGCTTTGTAGACCAGGCTGGCCTCGAACTCACAAAGATCCGCCTGCCTCTGCCTCCCAAATGCTGGGATTAAAGGCGACAGTATGCATTCTTAACTACTAACCATCTCTCCAGCTCCAAGATTAAACAACAGCAAATTTTTATTGATTTTTTTAAACCTAAACATACATAGAGAACATTAAACAGCACTTACAATTTGTGGTGAAAGTCATCTTCTGTCCCCACTACTTCTGCTCCCAAGACACAGCCACGCTCCAGCTGTTTCTTTACTGTCACTGGGGAGGAGCTGGTGCAAGGGAGTGACTGGGGATTGAACCTAGAGTCTCACACAGGTGGACAAACCGGAGCAACTACAGGAGTCAGTTGTCTCCTTCCACCATGTGGCTTCTGAGGCTTGTAGTCAGGTAGTCAGACTTAATGGCCAACACCTTTAACCATGAGCCCATCTCATCATCTACTTTTTTTTAAGATTTGTTTATTATGTATACTGTACTCTGTCTGCATGTATGCCTGCAGGCCAGAAGAGGGCACCAGATCTCACTATAGATGGTTGTGAGCTACCATGTGGGTGCTGGGAATTGAACTCAGGACCTCTGGAAAAGCAGGCAGTGCTCTTAACCTCTGAGCCATCTCTCCGGCCCCCCCATCATCTTTTTAAAACAGAAGAAGAGGTGCTGGAGACATGACTCAGTGGTCAAGAGCTATCACTGCTTTCCCAGAGACTAAGTTCAGTTCCCAACACCCACACCAGAGGGCTGGCAACTGCCTGACACTTCACTTCCTGGTGATCCGTTGCCCTCTTCTGGTGTCAAGAGGAACTGCATGCATATTCACAAACACACACCCAAACATACATGTATACACATAACTTTTTCTCTTCTTTTAGAAGCTAGAGAGTGGCTGTGTGGTAAAGAACACATAACTGCTCTTCCAGAGGACCTGAGTTCAATTCCCAGCACCAACATCAAGTGGCTTACAAATACCTGTAACTCCAGTTCCATGAGGACCCAACATCTCTGGCCTCTGAAGACACCGCCACTCACGTGCACACACCCATAGGCAGACACACGTACGTACACATAATTAAAATAATAAAATTAAATTTTAACTTTAATGAATATTTTTTAAATTATTTAAAAGGGCGGGTGGCTTAGTGGGTGAAATGCTCGCCGTGCACACATGAGGACCAGAGTTTGGATCCTAGCACCCGTGTAAATACCAGGTGGGCATAGTAGCACACTGGAAATGCCAACACCTTGGGAAAGATGATTAGTTAAACTAGCTAAATTAGTGAGCTTGGGGCTTAACTGAGAGAGTCTGCCTCAATATGTAAGGTGAAAAACACTGGACACGAACGTCTGGTCTCCACACTCGTGCACACCCACATGCAAACATGCGTACACACACTCACACACACACATAATCACTCAAATCACTATTTTTGTTGCTGTGGTTTTGAAGCAAAGCCTCTCTAAATCACCCAAGCTAGCCTTCAAATCACTTCAGCCCATGCAGGCCTTGAATCTGAGATCCACCTGCTTTAGTCTTCTGAGGAGTCAGGCTCGTAGGCTGGAGCTGCCAGGCCCAGCTGCTCCGTTTCTCTGCAGAGTGTGTTCATGCAACAGTTCCTTGCTTTATAAATTTAAACATTACAAACATTTAGGCTGCTGCTCCATGGTCAGTAATAAATCAGTGCAATTTATTACAGCCCACTGCAGCTCTCCTCTTCTTCCGTCGACATTTGTAGTTCCTGTCTGGCTACCTCATGGGGGTGAGCTATACGAATGCACTCTTTTGCATAGCTCCATCATCTACAGACCACTGTGCATGACCTACACACACACTCTGAAAAATGAAGGACGTCTAGGCCCTTGCTTTCCCCCAGCTCTCCTCTGCCTGCCCTTTATCTCTCTTACTTTGTTTGAATTGTCAGGTTGTCAAAGTAGTTGACATGGAGTTCGGTCCCGTAATCACAATTAAGCCTTCAAATACTTGATAGATTGAGCCTATCAAACAGTGTGGTTTCATTGCCGGCTATGGGAATATTGGTGACTTCAGGGCCATGTGGGTTCCCACCATTTCCTTTCCTTTCCTATAGACCTGCTTGTTTCCCTAGGAGTTTCTATTGCTCTTTCAGCTCTTCTTGGTTGGTCCACGTTCATTAGGTTTGAAGCAGCCTGGACGGGTCACACCTCTGTGCTCATTGCCAATGCTTTCCTCTGCCCCTGCCCAGCTTCAAATGACTAACCTTCCTGTCTCCACCTCAGAGTCCCTGTCCAGTGGTCAGTTCCAGGCCAGCTGGCCTGTAAGTCCTCAGTGCCACTCACATACATCCCCAACTCCCCCTAAGGATGGGGAGATTGGATGAATCTCTTCCTTTGATGCTAGGTTGGGCCACGTGACTTGGCTGGACCAAATTTTTACATGTTTCACTTCTAGTTTGAAAGGTTTTTGAGTTGCATTACATTACTTATTTTGGATGTCGGTGTGTGTGTGTGTGTGTGTGTGTGTGTGTGTGTGTGTGTGTGTGTGCATGTGCCACAGTGTGTGGAGTCGGAGGATGGATTTCAGGAGTCAGTTCCCTTCTTCCACCAAGTGGACCCCAGTGATCAAAGGCAGGTCATCAGGTTTGATGACAAGTGCCTCTGAAGTTTCTTTTAAAAGTTTTATTACAGTTTAGGGGGAGGAGTATGTGCTTGCTATGGTGTGCATATGAAGGTCAGAAGACAACTTTCTACAGTCAGTTCTCTCTCTCCACCATGTGGATTTCAGAATCAAACACAGATCATCTGGCTTGGTGGCAATAGCCTGCCCTGCCCACATCTGGTTTCTTTCTTTCTTTTCCCTAGACATTTAGTAGACACTTTTAATCTATAGGCTTGTGTCTAGGAAATCATTATTTCTTTTGGGATTATTTGATCTCTGGGATAATTATCGTCGTTAAACCCATATATTGATCCTATATTTTGTATTTTTCCAATGCTATTTCCATTTTGTTATTTTAATTTCTGGGATATTTCATTTTCATTTTGATTTAGCAATCTTTTTTTTTTTTTAAGACAGGGTTTCTCTGTGTATCCCTTGCTGTCCTGGACTCACTTTGTGGACTAGGTTGGCCTTGAACTCACAGAGATTCAACTGCTTCTGCCTCCCAAGTGCTGGGATTAAAGGCGTGCACCACAATGCCCAGCAATTACAGACAGCTGTGAACTGCCATGTGGGTGCTGGGATTTGAACCCGGGTCCTTTGGAAGAGCAGTCAGTGCTCTTAACTGCTGAGCCATCTCTCCAACCCCTAAAACACTTTGTTTTGGTGGTTGTTTGCTCTTTTTTAAACGCATCCTCCACTAGGGTGTTCTGGATCTAAGATGTTTTTAAGTTCGTGGTGCAAGTTAGGATGGAAGCTGAGTTGGATATAGAACTTTAAACTCATGAAGATGGTTGGATAGTAGAATGTTAAAGTCAGTTGCCAAATATGTATGGACTGGACATTGGGAATGTATGCTAAGCTTTATAATTCTCATAATTGTGGCCTAATTATTTCTGTTGTTTTGTATTTGTTGTTATAAGAGAAAGAGCCATTTGTTGGACTGAAAGGGGGAGCTGTTGGGAGGGAAGATATACCTTAAACTTTAAAAAAAAAAGGAAGTGGGGCTGGAGAGATGGCTCAGCGGTTAAGAGCACTGGCTGCTCTTCCAGAGGTCATGAGTTCAATTCCCAGCAACCACATGGTGGCTCACAGCCATCTACAATGAAATCTGGTGCCCTCTTCTGGCCTGCCGATATACCTGCAGACAGAACACTGTATACATAATAAATAAATCTTTAAAAAAAAAAAAAAAAAGGAACTGGATGGGGGGGATTGAGGGGGAAGTGGGTGGGACCAGAGAGTGGAGTTGGGAGGGGATTGTGACTGAGATGTATCTTGAAGAAATAAAAAATAAATTAAAAAAATAAAAAGCATCCTCCTCATGCTTTAAGATCCTTTTATGGTTTTGAGCCTATGAAGACACTTTGAAGTTTTACACAGTTCGCTCTGTCCCCTGAGAGCTTTCTGCTTCTGCTGGGACCATGTCTTTAAATGTCCACTGCCTAGCTGTGAGCTCCCACTGAAGAGACCATAGGTCCCATGAATATGGGGAGGCTTGGTAGCTGGCCAGCTTCAGGATCTAGGGTAGGTATAGGCTACAATGCCTTTTTGCAAGTTTGGGTTTTATTGTGATATTGTTTTGTAAAAAAATATAGCTAATTAAACTATTTAACCAGTATTTAGATTATTGTTGCTTGTTCGGCGGCAGTTAATCTTTAAGCAGCCATTACAAATGAATACACAGAGACCACATGGATTTTATCAAGCCTAGGCCTGAGTTGTGCACTCCTAGCCCATCTAAGCTAGCTCATAATTCTATTACCCAAATATGACCCCATATATACATACATCCCCTTGGACTGCCATTCTCCATGATATGCCGATGTCCCTGGCCATGTGGAATGAGGTTCCTTTTTCTAACCCATGGTGTGTGCCTCCTTCCTGCTGCTCCAGGCTGGAATGCTTGAATCCTCTGTCTAAAGCACAGGCTTCCTGTTAGGAAGTCCCACCTTTTTCTGTCTTTGTCCAATCTCAGGCCTCGGCATTTTATTTAACCAATCAGAGTCAAGGTAAGTAACAGACAGCAAGCAGCACCAATTAATTAACATTTAGAATGCTTAACACTACCCCAACAATTCCCTCCTTTTGTCTAAAAAAAGCTAAATTTTTTAACTCATCAGTAAAAACAATAAGAACAAATATGAAACAATTAAGAAAATCATATATAAAAGTTATGCACATAATGTTTAGCCTATTTGTATCAGGCAATCTTGAAGAAGAAAAAAACATCTATCTTGGTGTGTCTAAAGTTCTGAATCTAAATAATTTCTTTCATATCCTATATTTATAAACCTAAAGATTTTTTTAACATTTATTTATTTATTATGTATACAGTATTTGCTCTACATATATGCCCGGGCAGATCTCAATGTAGATGGCTGTGAGCCACCATGTGGTTGCTGGGAATTGAACTCAGGACCTTGGGAAGAACAGCTAGTGCTCTTAACCTCTGAGCCACCTCTCCAGCCCTAAAGATTTTATTTAGACTTGAAAATATCCTTTTAAATCCTAAACAACTCAAATTCAATTGAAATTTTATAACTATTATGCCTTCAACCCCATCAGAAGGGATAAAGTTATTATTTGAGTGAGCAGGAAGCATAGGAGAGCAGCTTCCAAAAAAGAAATATGACAGTTTGTTGCCTGGGCAGTCCCAAATATGTCTTGATATCGTTGGAGTATCATCTTCAGCCCTCTGGCCAAGCATTTTTCACAGACTAAATTGTGCAGCAGGAATTAAGGATTTTCCCATTCTGTCTCTGGAGAATCAGGACATCGACTTACCTGCATTTAAGCTCTGGTCCATCTTTGGACTGTATATAGTCTGCTGAGAGAGCAGGGACATTTTTGCCCAATAGGAATTATCTCCTGATGGGAGATTTCTTTTTGATGCTCATTTTCTTCTTCCAAGTCAAATGGGAGTTGTCAGGAGCTGACTGTCTTAAGTCAAACAATTTTTTAAAAAATTAAAACATCTTTAAATGTCATTTTCTGTATGCCTCTGAGGGTTTTGAAGACATCTATCGATTTATTTATAAATCTATCTTTCTTCTATCTATGAAAAAACAAACTGTATATTTTTAACCATTTACTATCTGTTTAACCTATTAAGTCTATTTTGTGATAAATTAAGACTAGTATTTGACATGACCAGAAACTTGACTGGCCTGCAATCAACCTGTATTACCAGACTCCTAAATAGACTGCAATAGCAACCCATGAAAGGATCGGAAGTAAACCTGTACTTTTAAATGAGTTATATAGGCACAATACCTTATATGAGTTAAAATATACATATTATGTGTCTAAATATAAAATTCTATACCAATATATTGAAAGATAACCTTATTTTTGTATCAATATACAAAATTCAATACAAATGTATCAAAAGATAACCTTATTTAAATAATAACAAGTTTTGAGTTTCAGAGAAGTTTCAATAGTCTATCCTTATATCTTATCATTTCTATATTATATACATATATTCCCCTTCTTTTTCTTTTCAAGTCTTTTCCCCCTATATAAGAGAGAAAGAAGGATAGAGAAAAGAAAAAGAAATAGAAAAGTCCTTGAATCTAATCTCCTATATCTTACTTAACAAGACCATTTAACAATTAACCATTCCCCCTAAACAACATCTATCATCTACCCCACTTTTGGGAATGGGACGTCGCTCTCTTAAAACTGCTTCCTGCTGAATTGGGTCGCAGAAAACCTGTTTGGGGGCCCAAAAATGGAAAAATGGTTAAGAAAGTTAATTGTAACATTTGTTGTCCAGTCTCTATGTGCGCAGTACTTTGAATGTCCTGAGCAGTTTGTAGTCTGGACTTTGGGTAGGAAAGTTCAGGGCTTTATTGCTGTCTTGTCTGGAACAGTCTTTGAGGCTAGGCCATCTCAGCAAGCTGTTTGAAGTTCTTCTGGGTGAAGATTTTTGAGGAAACAACTATTGAGGCAGTCTATGAGGCTGGATCATCTGGGTTACTTGTCTTGTCTTCTTTGGACTCTGGTCCAGTTCTGAAAATATATAATTCCTCACAAGTAACATATAGTTCTGCAATTACCAAAATGCCTTGGATGTGCAGGATCCACAAATCAATTAAGGAATATCTTCTGTTCTTTGTTTGAACAGCAGAAAGACATTTGTAAGTCTCCATTCATGACATATAAAAACATGACATGTAATAGTATTACATATATATGCTATATATAATCTATTTTAAATTGAAAATACGGGATAAGACTGTATGGAGTTTAAGTATTCTCCTATACAGTTGACATAAATGTATTAATTGATTAAAACAGGTTTATTCTGGGGGAGATCCAAGATGGCGCCGACCATAGAGCAGTGCATCTGAGTAGTAGGTGAATGAGATTAGTCACTGTGGAGTGAATGTGAGGTCCCCTAGCCTACAGTGAAACACAGATGGTGTCTGAATTCCCACAGCGAACATTGAGACCCCAGTCACCAGGTAAAACAGCCCACGCAGTTCCCGGGAACACCACCCTGAGATCAGCCAGCTCCATCACCGGTCTGGAGAGGAGCTCTGGCTATAGATCTAGCCCAGGAGCAGATCTAGCCCAGGAGTGGATCCAGCCCATGGCTCCAGCCACAGACCAGCGGTCCCGCCTGTCTGATATCCAGCCTGTCTGATATCCAGCCTGCACTCGGACCTGTACACCCAAGAGGGAAAATCAGCCGCACCACAAGAGCAAAGGAGATTTAAAGCATCCATTCAAGGAATCCAGGGACAACTGGACAACGGAAACCTCAGCAGAAAACAGATCAGACACCAAAGAAGACGAGTGGCCCAGATGATCCAGCCTTGCAGACTTCTTCAATAGCAGTTTTCTCAAAAGTCTACAACCACAACAATTCAAAATCGCTAAGATCGTTCAGCTCCACAGACTACTCCAGCCAGATATTCAGTAAAGCTCTGAAGATCAGCTTTTGTCTATGAACTTCTTAGGACATCTAAATAACTGAGCACAAAAGGAGTGAACATCAAATGATTCTATTAACATTTTTAACCATTTTTCCATTCTTATTTGGGCCCCAAACAGGCTTACTACGTCCCAAATCAGCAGGAAGTCATTTTAAGAGAACAACGTCCTATCCCCAGAAGGTGGGGAGGGTGTTCCTCCCACTTTGGTTATTTGACAGATAATAGAATGTAGAGAGCTAGCCGGGCGGTGGTGGCGCACGCCTTTAATCCCAGCACTTGGGAGGCAGAGGCAGGCGGATCTTTGTGAGTTCGAGGCCAGCCTGGTCTACAAAGCGAGTCCAGGACAGCCAGAGATATTCAGAGAAACCCTGTCTCGAAAAACCAAAAAAAAAAAAAAAGAATGTAGAGAGCTGCGATGTGCCGCGCCTTAAAGATGGCGCCGGTTTCCGCCTTCCACCAGCCCAACGGTGAGCGCTCTCAGTGGTAAACAAGTCCATATTTGGCTAAGACCGCTGATGTGGCTTGCTTCCGCATATGTGGGCCTCTAAGATAGCACCACGTGGCTTTACTTGATTGGCTGTTCATTTAGTATTTAGCCTGTGGGTTGGGTCTGCCCGGGCATTCGGAAGACTGTTTTCAACGGACCTGAATAAACTGCTTGAGAAGAGCTTTTGTGAGTTGCGTCATCCTTGCTGGTCGAGGGGGACGCGACAAGTGGTGGCCCGTACGGGGACCCAAAAAAGACTCAGAACTCCTGCAGTCAGGGGCAGCGCGCTGGTAAGTTCCTGGGATAAATTGGGACAATAAAGTTTCACAGAAATAGCGAACAAAAGGTGAAGTTTCGCGGAGATAGTGAACAAACGGTAAAGTTTCACGGAAATAGCGAACAAAAGGTAAAGTTTCGCGGGGAAGCTGCGAACCGAAAGTAAATTTTTAATCATGGGATTGTCTGAGTCACATCCAATTTTTCTGGCTCTTCAGGAGCTACTTTTATCTAGGAATTTGAAAATTAAGAAGTCTACCCTAGAGAGATTTTTGAATAAATGCGACTCCATGGCTCCGTGGTTTGCGGTGTCCGGGAATCTTACGGTATCCTGCTGGGACAAATTAGGCAGGGACTTGGATTTTGCTTGGGAGCAAGGGACTCTAAAGCATGGAGTAAGACCAATTTGGAAAATGGTGAGGAGTTGTTTAGAAGATCAGAGATGCTGTAACGCGATCAAGGAGGGAGAGTCAGCCTTGGAACTGCTGCAAGGGGAAAGATCTGAGCAAGTAGACAGTGAAAAGGAAAGTAACAAAGGCGAAAGATTTGAGCAGGCAGACAGTGAAAAGGGAGGCAAAAAGAAGGTTCCTCTCTATCCCGATCTTAGAGATTTTAGAGATTTTAGAGATTTTGAGGACTCAGAGGGCACGGATTCTGAAGGGGAGCTACACGCTCTAATAGAACAGTTGGAGAGGACTGTTATTAGAAAAAGGGAAAAGAAAAGGGTAAAAGAGAAAGACACGTTGGCGGCGGTCGGTGTAAGTAGAGCCGTTGCCGCGGCGCCTTCAACTCCCCCTCCATATCCAGAAGCCATTCAGATAGATCAGCCTGTTCAGTCCCTGAAAGTAGGGAGATCTTTCTGCCCAGGGATGTGGACACAAGTAAGAACAGAATTACAGTTTGCCTATCCGGTATACCAAGACCCACAAGGGAACAGGTACGAGGAACCGCTCGATTTTAAAGCAGTTAAATCCCTTGCAGAGTCGGTTCGTACCTATGGTACTACCGCTTCTTTTACAATGGCTCAAGTGGAAACATTAAGCAGACATTGTATGACTCAAGTGATTGGAGTGGCCTGGTCCATGCCTGCTTAAGTCCAGGGCAATACTTAGACTGGAAAGCTTTCTTGACTGAGTATGCCACTGAGCAAGCAGCCAATAATCAGAGAGATGGAAATCCAGCCTGGGATAGAGATATGCTGCTTGAGCAGGGGAGATTTGCCAACCAGCAGATAGGATATCCTATTCAGGTTTATGAGCAAATAAACAAGATAGCTATCAAGGCTTGGAGATCTCTTCCTAATAATGGGGAGGTGAGTGGGAACTTAACTACGATTCTACAGGGCCCCATGGAGCCCTTTTCAGACTTTGTGGCACGAATGGTGGAAGCGGCAGGAAAGATTTTTGGTGACCCAGATGCTGCCATGCCACTAATAAAACAGTTGGTCTATGAGCAATGTACCAAAGAGTGTAGAGCCGCTATCACCCCTTACAAGAACAAAGGGCTAGAAGCCTGGATGAAAGTGTGTAGAGAACTTGGAGGGCCATTAACTAATGCTGGTCTTGCTGCCGCAGTAATACAGTTGACCAGAAAAGGTGGAGGAAGTTCAGGAGTTTGTTTTAAGTGCGGCAAGATGGGACACTTTAAAAGACAGTGCCCCAGGGGAAGGAGTACAGAAAGTACAGGAAGTGTACAATGCCCCAGGCGGCCGGGGTTATGCCCAAAATGTAAAAAAGGGAACCATTGGGCTAATGAATGCCGTTCAGTGATAGACATCCATGGCCAGCCTTTAACTCAAGGTTATGGTGGCGCTCGTCCAAAACACGGACAGCGGGGCCCACGACCTCAGGGCCCACAAATATATGGGGCAGTAGAGAATCAGGACAAAGAACAGAATCAAGAGAGATGGCCAACCCTCCGCCATCCGAGAGACCGCGGAGAGCCACTGCAGGCTCAGCAGGATTGGACCTCTGCTCCACCACCAGACTCGTATTAACATCCCAAATGGGGGTCCAGTTAATTGAAACAGATTTTAAAGGACCCCTTGAACCTGGTACAGTTGGTTTGTTGTTAGGGAGGTCATCATCAGCCTTGAGAGGACTTATTGTCCATCCTGGAGTTATAGATCCAGATTATACAGGAGTGGTTAAGATCATGGTAGCCTCCCCTCGTGGTATAACGGCTATCTCTCCTGGAGATAGAATTGCTCAATTGATTATGTTGCCGAGCTTACATGACTGCTATGCAGCAAAGGATAGAGAGAGAGGAAAAGATGGTTTTGGGTCCACGGGCACAGATCTGACTTTTCTCTCCCTGGATTTGGACCAACGCCCCGTCTTGGAGTTAAAAGTTGATGGTAAAAAGATCTTGGGCCTTTTGGATACTGGGGCTGATAGGAGTATCATAGCAAAGAAAGACTGGCCTTCAGGTTGGCCTGTACAAGCCTCTTCTCAAACACTTCAAGGCCTGGGTTATGCCAAGACTCCAGATATGAGTGCAAGGTTATTAAAGTGGCAGGACCAAGAAAACCACTCAGGAGAAATGCAGCCATATGTACTTGAGCTCCCTATCTCCCTTTGGGGAAGAGACCTTTTAAAGGATATGGGATTTAAATTGAGTAATGACTATTCTGATTCAGCCCAACGTATGATGCAAGATATGGGATATACTCCAGGCTTTGGAATAGGAAAATATTTGCAGGGGCGGAAAAGTCCCGTATCTATGCAGCAAAGACAAAAGAGACAGGGCCTGGGTTTTTCCTAGGGGCCACTGAGGAGGGCATTCCCATAACTTGGAAGACGGAGGATCCAGTATGTGTTCCTCAGTGGCAACTTTCCTCTGTAAAATTGAATGCAGCCAGCCAAAGAGTTGGTGGATGAACAGATGTCTTTAAAGCATATAAAACCATCTGTATCTCCCTGGAATACACCTATTTTTGTCATTAAAAAGAAATCTGGAAAATGGAGATTGTTGCATGATCTGCGTGCCATAAATCAACAAATGCAGATCATGGGCCCAGTGCAACGCGGCTTGCCGCTTTTATCATCTTTGCCAGCCTCATGGCCCATTATAGTTGTAGATATAAGAGATTGTTTTTTCTCCATCCCTTTGTGTGCCAAAGATAGTGAGAGATTTGCATTTACTGTTCCATCCTGTAACCATGAGGAACCTGATCAGCGGTTTGAATGGGTAGTATTACCCCGGGCATGGCAAACAGCCCCACTATGTGCCAACTGTATGTGGGAGAAGCCATTGCTCCCTTGAGAAAGAATTTTCCAGATTTGAGATGTGTTCATTATATGGATGATATCTTACTGGCAGCTAGGAGTGAACAAATGTTAGATCGGGCCTATGAAGAATTAGTTCAATTATTAAAAAAGAAAAGGTTGTTTATTGCTCCTGATAAGGTTCAAAAGGAAAATGTGGTTGATTATTTAGGAGCGAAGGTTGGACCTGAAAAGATAATACCTCAAAAGATTGAGATAAGAAAAGATAATTAAAAGACTCTAAATGATTTTCAAAGGTTGTTAGGAGATATCAATTGGGTAAGAGGCTATTTGAAGCTACCAAATTATGAAATAAGACCCCTATATGATATTTTGAAAGGTGATTCAGCACTTAATTCTCCTAGGCAATTTACAGAAGAAGCAAGAAAAGCTTTATGTAAAGTGGAAGAAAGGTTACAGAGTGCCTTCCTAAAGAGATGGCAGGAAGGACAGCCCATTGCATTGTGCATATTTGCCACCTATGGTCAACCTACAGGATTGTTATGGCAGGACGGACCATTATTATGGACCTATTCAAAGATTTCTCCGAAAAAATCCATAGAACATTATCCCACTACAGTTGCTGTAACTTTAGCCTTGAATGGTATCCAACAATGTTTGCAGTCTTTTGGAGTTGCTCCTGCCAGTATAATAGTGCCCTATTCCAGTTATCAAATTAAGATTTTGTGTGGCACTGTAGATGACTGGGCAATATTGCAATGTAGCTTTGAAGGAGTGATTGATAACCATTATCCTAAGCATCCATTACTATCATTTTTTTTTTTTTGGTTTTTCGAGACAGGGTTTCTCTGTATAACAGCCCTGGCTGTCCTGGACTCGCTTTGTAGACCAGGCTGGCCTCGAACTCACAGAGATCCGCCTGCCTCTGCCTCCCAAGTGCTGGGATTAAAGGCGTGCGCCACCACCGCCCAGCTACTATCATTTTTTAAGGAGCACCCAGTGATATTCCCTAAGGTTACTTCAGCAGTACCACTTCAAGGGTCACCAAATGTGTTTACTGATGGCTCAAAGACAGGCTGTGGAGCCTATTTGATAGAAAGACAAGAGCCCGTGTTATGTCAATTTCAACCGGGCTCCCCCCAAATAGTAGAGTTGAAAATAGTAATTGAGGTGTTTAAAAGATGTCAATTTGCATTCTATTTGATCTCAGATTCAGTTTATGTGGTCAACGCAGTGAAAGTATTAGAATTAGCAGGTCCTATTAAGAATAGTAGTACTGTATGTGCCTTATTACAAGAGTTACAAGTTTTAATCTGGCAGAGAAAAAGGTGTTTTTATATTCAACATATCAGAGCACATACAGGATTACCTGGACCATTAAGTGAGGGTAAT
>CAJQZJ010005020.1:5451720-5478431 GCA_907164525.1 Lophiomys imhausi
AAAAAAAAAAAAAAAAAAAAAAAAAAAAAAAAAGAAAATCATATATAAAAGTTATGCACATAATGTTTAGCCTATTTGTATCAGGCAATCTTGAAGAAGAAAAAAACATCTATCTTGGTGTGTCTAAAGTTCTGAATCTAAATAATTTCTTTCATATCCTATATTTATAAACCTAAAGATTTTTTTAACATTTATTTATTTATTATGTATACAGTATTTGCTCTACATATATGCCCGGGCAGATCTCAATGTAGATGGCTGTGAGCCACCATGTGGTTGCTGGGAATTGAACTCAGGACCTTGGGAAGAACAGCTAGTGCTCTTAACCTCTGAGCCACCTCTCCAGCCCTAAAGATTTTATTTAGACTTGAAAATATCCTTTTAAATCCTAAACAACTCAAATTCAATTGAAATTTTATAACTATTATGCCTTCAACCCCATCAGAAGGGATAAAGTTATTATTTGAGTGAGCAGGAAGCATAGGAGAGCAGCTTCCAAAAAAGAAATATGACAGTTTGTTGCCTGGGCAGTCCCAAATATGTCTTGATATCGTTGGAGTATCATCTTCAGCCCTCTGGCCAAGCATTTTTCACAGACTAAATTGTGCAGCAGGAATTAAGGATTTTCCCATTCTGTCTCTGGAGAATCAGGACATCGACTTACCTGCATTTAAGCTCTGGTCCATCTTTGGACTGTATATAGTCTGCTGAGAGAGCAGGGACATTTTTGCCCAATAGGAATTATCTCCTGATGGGAGATTTCTTTTTGATGCTCATTTTCTTCTTCCAAGTCAAATGGGAGTTGTCAGGAGCTGACTGTCTTAAGTCAAACAATTTTTTAAAAAATTAAAACATCTTTAAATGTCATTTTCTGTATGCCTCTGAGGGTTTTGAAGACATCTATCGATTTATTTATAAATCTATCTTTCTTCTATCTATGAAAAAACAAACTGTATATTTTTAACCATTTACTATCTGTTTAACCTATTAAGTCTATTTTGTGATAAATTAAGACTAGTATTTGACATGACCAGAAACTTGACTGGCCTGCAATCAACCTGTATTACCAGACTCCTAAATAGACTGCAATAGCAACCCATGAAAGGATCGGAAGTAAACCTGTACTTTTAAATGAGTTATATAGGCACAATACCTTATATGAGTTAAAATATACATATTATGTGTCTAAATATAAAATTCTATACCAATATATTGAAAGATAACCTTATTTTTGTATCAATATACAAAATTCAATACAAATGTATCAAAAGATAACCTTATTTAAATAATAACAAGTTTTGAGTTTCAGAGAAGTTTCAATAGTCTATCCTTATATCTTATCATTTCTATATTATATACATATATTCCCCTTCTTTTTCTTTTCAAGTCTTTTCCCCCTATATAAGAGAGAAAGAAGGATAGAGAAAAGAAAAAGAAATAGAAAAGTCCTTGAATCTAATCTCCTATATCTTACTTAACAAGACCATTTAACAATTAACCATTCCCCCTAAACAACATCTATCATCTACCCCACTTTTGGGAATGGGACGTCGCTCTCTTAAAACTGCTTCCTGCTGAATTGGGTCGCAGAAAACCTGTTTGGGGGCCCAAAAATGGAAAAATGGTTAAGAAAGTTAATTGTAACATTTGTTGTCCAGTCTCTATGTGCGCAGTACTTTGAATGTCCTGAGCAGTTTGTAGTCTGGACTTTGGGTAGGAAAGTTCAGGGCTTTATTGCTGTCTTGTCTGGAACAGTCTTTGAGGCTAGGCCATCTCAGCAAGCTGTTTGAAGTTCTTCTGGGTGAAGATTTTTGAGGAAACAACTATTGAGGCAGTCTATGAGGCTGGATCATCTGGGTTACTTGTCTTGTCTTCTTTGGACTCTGGTCCAGTTCTGAAAATATATAATTCCTCACAAGTAACATATAGTTCTGCAATTACCAAAATGCCTTGGATGTGCAGGATCCACAAATCAATTAAGGAATATCTTCTGTTCTTTGTTTGAACAGCAGAAAGACATTTGTAAGTCTCCATTCATGACATATAAAAACATGACATGTAATAGTATTACATATATATGCTATATATAATCTATTTTAAATTGAAAATACGGGATAAGACTGTATGGAGTTTAAGTATTCTCCTATACAGTTGACATAAATGTATTAATTGATTAAAACAGGTTTATTCTGGGGGAGATCCAAGATGGCGCCGACCATAGAGCAGTGCATCTGAGTAGTAGGTGAATGAGATTAGTCACTGTGGAGTGAATGTGAGGTCCCCTAGCCTACAGTGAAACACAGATGGTGTCTGAATTCCCACAGCGAACATTGAGACCCCAGTCACCAGGTAAAACAGCCCACGCAGTTCCCGGGAACACCACCCTGAGATCAGCCAGCTCCATCACCGGTCTGGAGAGGAGCTCTGGCTATAGATCTAGCCCAGGAGCAGATCTAGCCCAGGAGTGGATCCAGCCCATGGCTCCAGCCACAGACCAGCGGTCCCGCCTGTCTGATATCCAGCCTGTCTGATATCCAGCCTGCACTCGGACCTGTACACCCAAGAGGGAAAATCAGCCGCACCACAAGAGCAAAGGAGATTTAAAGCATCCATTCAAGGAATCCAGGGACAACTGGACAACGGAAACCTCAGCAGAAAACAGATCAGACACCAAAGAAGACGAGTGGCCCAGATGATCCAGCCTTGCAGACTTCTTCAATAGCAGTTTTCTCAAAAGTCTACAACCACAACAATTCAAAATCGCTAAGATCGTTCAGCTCCACAGACTACTCCAGCCAGATATTCAGTAAAGCTCTGAAGATCAGCTTTTGTCTATGAACTTCTTAGGACATCTAAATAACTGAGCACAAAAGGAGTGAACATCAAATGATTCTATTAACATTTTTAACCATTTTTCCATTCTTATTTGGGCCCCAAACAGGCTTACTACGTCCCAAATCAGCAGGAAGTCATTTTAAGAGAACAACGTCCTATCCCCAGAAGGTGGGGAGGGTGTTCCTCCCACTTTGGTTATTTGACAGATAATAGAATGTAGAGAGCTAGCCGGGCGGTGGTGGCGCACGCCTTTAATCCCAGCACTTGGGAGGCAGAGGCAGGCGGATCTTTGTGAGTTCGAGGCCAGCCTGGTCTACAAAGCGAGTCCAGGACAGCCAGAGATATTCAGAGAAACCCTGTCTCGAAAAACCAAAAAAAAAAAAAAGAATGTAGAGAGCTGCGATGTGCCGCGCCTTAAAGATGGCGCCGGTTTCCGCCTTCCACCAGCCCAACGGTGAGCGCTCTCAGTGGTAAACAAGTCCATATTTGGCTAAGACCGCTGATGTGGCTTGCTTCCGCATATGTGGGCCTCTAAGATAGCACCACGTGGCTTTACTTGATTGGCTGTTCATTTAGTATTTAGCCTGTGGGTTGGGTCTGCCCGGGCATTCGGAAGACTGTTTTCAACGGACCTGAATAAACTGCTTGAGAAGAGCTTTTGTGAGTTGCGTCATCCTTGCTGGTCGAGGGGGACGCGACAAGTGGTGGCCCGTACGGGGACCCAAAAAAGACTCAGAACTCCTGCAGTCAGGGGCAGCGCGCTGGTAAGTTCCTGGGATAAATTGGGACAATAAAGTTTCACAGAAATAGCGAACAAAAGGTGAAGTTTCGCGGAGATAGTGAACAAACGGTAAAGTTTCACGGAAATAGCGAACAAAAGGTAAAGTTTCGCGGGGAAGCTGCGAACCGAAAGTAAATTTTTAATCATGGGATTGTCTGAGTCACATCCAATTTTTCTGGCTCTTCAGGAGCTACTTTTATCTAGGAATTTGAAAATTAAGAAGTCTACCCTAGAGAGATTTTTGAATAAATGCGACTCCATGGCTCCGTGGTTTGCGGTGTCCGGGAATCTTACGGTATCCTGCTGGGACAAATTAGGCAGGGACTTGGATTTTGCTTGGGAGCAAGGGACTCTAAAGCATGGAGTAAGACCAATTTGGAAAATGGTGAGGAGTTGTTTAGAAGATCAGAGATGCTGTAACGCGATCAAGGAGGGAGAGTCAGCCTTGGAACTGCTGCAAGGGGAAAGATCTGAGCAAGTAGACAGTGAAAAGGAAAGTAACAAAGGCGAAAGATTTGAGCAGGCAGACAGTGAAAAGGGAGGCAAAAAGAAGGTTCCTCTCTATCCCGATCTTAGAGATTTTAGAGATTTTAGAGATTTTGAGGACTCAGAGGGCACGGATTCTGAAGGGGAGCTACACGCTCTAATAGAACAGTTGGAGAGGACTGTTATTAGAAAAAGGGAAAAGAAAAGGGTAAAAGAGAAAGACACGTTGGCGGCGGTCGGTGTAAGTAGAGCCGTTGCCGCGGCGCCTTCAACTCCCCCTCCATATCCAGAAGCCATTCAGATAGATCAGCCTGTTCAGTCCCTGAAAGTAGGGAGATCTTTCTGCCCAGGGATGTGGACACAAGTAAGAACAGAATTACAGTTTGCCTATCCGGTATACCAAGACCCACAAGGGAACAGGTACGAGGAACCGCTCGATTTTAAAGCAGTTAAATCCCTTGCAGAGTCGGTTCGTACCTATGGTACTACCGCTTCTTTTACAATGGCTCAAGTGGAAACATTAAGCAGACATTGTATGACTCAAGTGATTGGAGTGGCCTGGTCCATGCCTGCTTAAGTCCAGGGCAATACTTAGACTGGAAAGCTTTCTTGACTGAGTATGCCACTGAGCAAGCAGCCAATAATCAGAGAGATGGAAATCCAGCCTGGGATAGAGATATGCTGCTTGAGCAGGGGAGATTTGCCAACCAGCAGATAGGATATCCTATTCAGGTTTATGAGCAAATAAACAAGATAGCTATCAAGGCTTGGAGATCTCTTCCTAATAATGGGGAGGTGAGTGGGAACTTAACTACGATTCTACAGGGCCCCATGGAGCCCTTTTCAGACTTTGTGGCACGAATGGTGGAAGCGGCAGGAAAGATTTTTGGTGACCCAGATGCTGCCATGCCACTAATAAAACAGTTGGTCTATGAGCAATGTACCAAAGAGTGTAGAGCCGCTATCACCCCTTACAAGAACAAAGGGCTAGAAGCCTGGATGAAAGTGTGTAGAGAACTTGGAGGGCCATTAACTAATGCTGGTCTTGCTGCCGCAGTAATACAGTTGACCAGAAAAGGTGGAGGAAGTTCAGGAGTTTGTTTTAAGTGCGGCAAGATGGGACACTTTAAAAGACAGTGCCCCAGGGGAAGGAGTACAGAAAGTACAGGAAGTGTACAACGCCCCAGGCGGCCGGGGTTATGCCCAAAATGTAAAAAAGGGAACCATTGGGCTAATGAATGCCGTTCAGTGATAGACATCCATGGCCAGCCTTTAACTCAAGGTTATGGTGGCGCTCGTCCAAAACACGGACAGCGGGGCCCACGACCTCAGGGCCCACAAATATATGGGGCAGTAGAGAATCAGGACAAAGAACAGAATCAAGAGAGATGGCCAACCCTCCGCCATCCGAGAGACCGCGGAGAGCCACTGCAGGCTCAGCAGGATTGGACCTCTGCTCCACCACCAGACTCGTATTAACATCCCAAATGGGGGTCCAGTTAATTGAAACAGATTTTAAAGGACCCCTTGAACCTGGTACAGTTGGTTTGTTGTTAGGGAGGTCATCATCAGCCTTGAGAGGACTTATTGTCCATCCTGGAGTTATAGATCCAGATTATACAGGAGTGGTTAAGATCATGGTAGCCTCCCCTCGTGGTATAACGGCTATCTCTCCTGGAGATAGAATTGCTCAATTGATTATGTTGCCGAGCTTACATGACTGCTATGCAGCAAAGGATAGAGAGAGAGGAAAAGATGGTTTTGGGTCCACGGGCACAGATCTGACTTTTCTCTCCCTGGATTTGGACCAACGCCCCGTCTTGGAGTTAAAAGTTGATGGTAAAAAGATCTTGGGCCTTTTGGATACTGGGGCTGATAGGAGTATCATAGCAAAGAAAGACTGGCCTTCAGGTTGGCCTGTACAAGCCTCTTCTCAAACACTTCAAGGCCTGGGTTATGCCAAGACTCCAGATATGAGTGCAAGGTTATTAAAGTGGCAGGACCAAGAAAACCACTCAGGAGAAATGCAGCCATATGTACTTGAGCTCCCTATCTCCCTTTGGGGAAGAGACCTTTTAAAGGATATGGGATTTAAATTGAGTAATGACTATTCTGATTCAGCCCAACGTATGATGCAAGATATGGGATATACTCCAGGCTTTGGAATAGGAAAATATTTGCAGGGGCGGAAAAGTCCCGTATCTATGCAGCAAAGACAAAAGAGACAGGGCCTGGGTTTTTCCTAGGGGCCACTGAGGAGGGCATTCCCATAACTTGGAAGACGGAGGATCCAGTATGTGTTCCTCAGTGGCAACTTTCCTCTGTAAAATTGAATGCAGCCAGCCAAAGAGTTGGTGGATGAACAGATGTCTTTAAAGCATATAAAACCATCTGTATCTCCCTGGAATACACCTATTTTTGTCATTAAAAAGAAATCTGGAAAATGGAGATTGTTGCATGATCTGCGTGCCATAAATCAACAAATGCAGATCATGGGCCCAGTGCAACGCGGCTTGCCGCTTTTATCATCTTTGCCAGCCTCATGGCCCATTATAGTTGTAGATATAAGAGATTGTTTTTTCTCCATCCCTTTGTGTGCCAAAGATAGTGAGAGATTTGCATTTACTGTTCCATCCTGTAACCATGAGGAACCTGATCAGCGGTTTGAATGGGTAGTATTACCCCGGGCATGGCAAACAGCCCCACTATGTGCCAACTGTATGTGGGAGAAGCCATTGCTCCCTTGAGAAAGAATTTTCCAGATTTGAGATGTGTTCATTATATGGATGATATCTTACTGGCAGCTAGGAGTGAACAAATGTTAGATCGGGCCTATGAAGAATTAGTTCAATTATTAAAAAAGAAAAGGTTGTTTATTGCTCCTGATAAGGTTCAAAAGGAAAATGTGGTTGATTATTTAGGAGCGAAGGTTGGACCTGAAAAGATAATACCTCAAAAGATTGAGATAAGAAAAGATAATTAAAAGACTCTAAATGATTTTCAAAGGTTGTTAGGAGATATCAATTGGGTAAGAGGCTATTTGAAGCTACCAAATTATGAAATAAGACCCCTATATGATATTTTGAAAGGTGATTCAGCACTTAATTCTCCTAGGCAATTTACAGAAGAAGCAAGAAAAGCTTTATGTAAAGTGGAAGAAAGGTTACAGAGTGCCTTCCTAAAGAGATGGCAGGAAGGACAGCCCATTGTATTGTGCATATTTGCCACCTATGGTCAACCTACAGGATTGTTATGGCAGGACGGACCATTATTATGGACCTATTCAAAGATTTCTCCGAAAAAATCCATAGAACATTATCCCACTACAGTTGCTGTAACTTTAGCCTTGAATGGTATCCAACAATGTTTGCAGTCTTTTGGAGTTGCTCCTGCCAGTATAATAGTGCCCTATTCCAGTTATCAAATTAAGATTTTGTGTGGCACTGTAGATGACTGGGCAATATTGCAATGTAGCTTTGAAGGAGTGATTGATAACCATTATCCTAAGCATCCATTACTATCATTTTTTTTTTTTTTGGTTTTTCGAGACAGGGTTTCTCTGTATAACAGCCCTGGCTGTCCTGGACTCGCTTTGTAGACCAGGCTGGCCTCGAACTCACAGAGATCCGCCTGCCTCTGCCTCCCAAGTGCTGGGATTAAAGGCGTGCGCCACCACCGCCCAGCTACTATCATTTTTTAAGGAGCACCCAGTGATATTCCCTAAGGTTACTTCAGCAGTACCACTTCAAGGGTCACCAAATGTGTTTACAGATGGCTCAAAGACAGGCTGTGGAGCCTATTTGATAGAAAGACAAGAGCCCGTGTTATGTCAATTTCAACCGGGCTCCCCCCAAATAGTAGAGTTGAAAATAGTAATTGAGGTGTTTAAAAGATGTCAATTTGCATTCTATTTGATCTCAGATTCAGTTTATGTGGTCAACGCAGTGAAAGTATTAGAATTAGCAGGTCCTATTAAGAATAGTAGTACTGTATGTGCCTTATTACAAGAGTTACAAGTTTTAATCTGGCAGAGAAAAAGGTGTTTTTATATTCAACATATCAGAGCACATACAGGATTACCTGGACCATTAAGTGAGGGTAATGATAAAGTTGATCAATGGACTAGGATGACATGCATTTTTTGGAGTTCATTTCTGGACCAAGCCAGACAGTTTCACCAATTATTTCATGTAAATGCAAAAACTCTACAGCAGAAATTCCATTTGTCTAGAGCAGATGCTAGACAAGTGGTTTTGGACTGTCCTCAGTGATGATTCATCATCATCCTCCCAGTGGGGGAGTGAACCCTAGAGGGTTGATGCCACTCAAAATCTGGCAAATGGACATTAGCCACATTTCAGAGTTTGGAACCTTAAAATATATTCATGTATCTGTGGATACCTGCTCAGGTATCATACATGCTACACCTATGAGTGGAGAAAAGGCTCGCAATGTCATAGGACATTGCTTAGAAGCCTGGGCTGCATGGGGAAAACCACAGAAGCTGAAAACAGACAATGGACCAGCCTATACGGCACAGTCCTTTGTCTCCTTCTGTAACCAGATGGAGGTACAGCTTAATCACGGATTACCATACAATCCTCAAGGACAAGGAATTGTGGAGCGTGCTCATCGCACCTTGAAAGAATGCTTGCAAAAACAGAAAGGGGGAATAGGCCAAGGCCGTACCCCCAAGCAGAGAATATCTTTAGCCTTATTTACTTTAAACTTTTTCAATTTGGATGCTCAAGGCCACTCAGCAGCGGACAGACATCAGGATTACCATGGTCCACCTAAAAGCATGGTGAAGTGGAAGGATATTTTGACAGGCTCTTGGCGGGGGCCTGACCCCGTGCTAACATGGGCGAGAGGGTCTGTTTGTGTTTTTCCTCAGGATCAACAAGATCCAGTGTGGGTGCCTGAATGCCTTGTGAGGAAGATTCGTCATGAAGACCTTCCTAAGGATCCTGGTGATAGTAGCAGTGAGTATGTCAGGAATGACTGAGCCGAGATGGGGGATCCTGTCGATATTCCCAAAGCCGATGCCGGTCAGACATGATGCAACTGTGTTTCCACGCTTATTTAGCAGTAATAGAAGCTTAGGTTTACCCTACCTTCCCTTTGATGATCAGAAAAGCCCTATAGAGGGTAATAGAAATGTCAGCTTGAAGGGTAGTCTGTGCTTTTTAATGAGTTTCAATAGGTCAGATGATACAAAATGCATTAAATTGTCTCAGCAGTCAGCAGATTTTTTACCACAACTGAGGTTTGGGGGTAGGAGTGGTGGTTTGTTTTCAGGCAACGGTTCTCGCCTTGAAGGATGGTGGCCCACACGAGTCTCTGACCGGGACCCCCCACAGACAGCCACGCTGGGCACCTTTTTGTAGAGGATCCACAGGAGAGGAAGGACCTTTTCCCTGGACTGGATGTCAAGAGCACAGAGCAGTTTGGGTTCAACAAGATCATTTTTCCTTTAGCCCCATGATTAGTAATATAGTAAATAAGTCTTGTACAGGAATGCTTGATATATCTACTAGGGATCCTCAGCAGACTGCCACCAATCCTTTTGATTTGTGGTTTTTGTGTGGGGTAAATGGAAGTTGCATGGACTTGGGACCTGTCATTATGCTTGGGGGAGGAATTTATCAAAGAGGTAATTTTTCCCTAGGGTCCGCTACCAAATTGGATTTTTCTAGCGGTAGTGGCTCTGGTACTTGGAATTCTTTGTTTCATTCTTACCGCAACAAGACCTTTTTAGCTTCACCAGTATGTCTCTGGCCTCCTTTTCTGTGGATTGTAAGTAATGGGAGTGCATCTTTGGGTGAAGAAAAGTTAGTATGCACTCCGGGCACATGTTTTTTTGCCCTATGCTGGAATGCCACAGCCTTTCCTGTGGCTGTGGTGACTAGAATGCCTCGATATGTACCAGTTCCTGTAGAGGCTCCTAATACGATGATGCTATTCAGGCTTAAAAGAGATTTTGGCATCACTGCAGCTATTGTTACTGCCATCACTATTGCTGCTGTGGGAGCTACTGCCTCAGCTATTGCCTTGTATAGTTAATCAACGCATAGATTTAATACAAGAACAGATTGATTCTCTTTGGCAACTAGCACAATTGGGGTGTGAGTGGAAAATGCAAGGTTTGTGTGTTACTTCCGTGCAGTATCAAAATTTTACAAAGGCTGCTAATCTGTCTAGACAATTGTCAAAGTTCCTCTTACAGGATTGGTCGGCTGAGTTTGAAAATTTGATGAGAGAGCTGAGAGCGACAATCGTCCACATCAATTCCACTCGGGTGGATCTGAGCCTGGCCACTGGTTTGACTTCCTGGATACAGACGGCTATGGATCATCTTAAGGAGTGGGCGGGCGTAGGCTCTTTGGCGATACTGATGATACTAGCCTCTCTGGTTTGCCTATGGTGCATCTACAAAATGAGAGCCACACAAAAGCGTAATGCAGCCATGATTATACAAGCCCTTGTCGCGATTGAGGCGGGCCAGTCCCCTCAGGCATGGCTCACTGCCGTGAAGCCTTAAATCTTCACTGAGCATAGTCCCTGCCCACTGAGGTATTCGTTCCACGGATATTAAGGTCTGGTAAGTCAGTGACGGAGTTGACGGGTAAGTCTCGGCCACCTAAGACAGGGCAGTCCCGAGTGGGGAGGCTGACCCAGAGACGGGTAAGAGTTTGAGCACCGCCCTCCTACAGGCTCAGGCCCACCATGAGATCCCCAGATATGGGGATTACGTAGCCTTTCCAGGGACTTCTACCAACTTAAAAAAAAAAAAAAGGAGGAACTGTAGAGAGCTGCGACGTGCCGTGCCTTAAAGATGGCGCCGGTCTCCGCCTTCCACCAGCCCGACGGTGAGCACTCTCAGTGGTAAACAAGTCCATATTTGGCTAAGACCGCTGATGTGGCTTGCTTCCGCATACGTGGGCCTCTAAGATAGCACCACGTGGCTTTACTTGATTGGCTGTTCATTTAGTATTTAGCCTGTGGGTTGGGTCTGCCCGGGCATTCGGAAGACTGTTTTCAAGGGACCTGAATAAACTGCTTGAGAAGAGCTTTTGTGAGTTGCGTCATCCTTGCTGGTCAAGGGGGACGCGACAATAGAAAATTTTGTTATTTAGGGGAAAAGACTACAAGCTGTTAAATGGTCTTGTTAAATGGGTTTTGGAGGTTAGACCCAGGGACTTCTCTCTTTTTCTTTTCTGTATCCTTCTTTCTCTCCTATGTAGGAGTGAACAGACTTGAGAAAAATGGGACATAGACATAGTATAGGAAAGATCAAGAAAAAAGGACAGATTATTGAATATGGCCTTATACCTTTGTATACTGATACAAAATTAATATTATATTTGGCTAAATTGGTATTGATCATTGTATATTAATGCAAAATTAAGATTGTATAGGGCTACATCGGTATTGATCTTTGTATATTGATACAAAATTAAGATTATATTTGGCCACATTGGTATTGATCTTTGTATATTGATACAAAATTAAGGGTAACGCTTCTTAAAGGTATTGTACCTAGTAATGCTTAAAAATGAAATGTCAAGTTTTGGCCTCTTGCTTTCAACCAACATAAACTGTTTAGGATAATTAAGAAACAGAAACTAATAGTCATGAAAACATGTCATTTTGTTAGTTACTATGACAGTCCATCACAGTTATTTTCTAAGCTACTCAGAAATCAAGTTGCTAAGAGACAAGCAATATTTGCTTATCTAAATATAAGAGATAGATAGGGCATCTTCAAAAACCTCAAGAGATCTGCAGAATATGGCATTCAAAGATGTTTTCTTAACTTAAGATTTTTTGATATCGAGACATGTCAGCTCCTGACAGCACCCCCTATTCTACTCCAAGTACAAGATGAGCATCGAAGAATCTCCAGTGGGAGATGATTGAATTAGTGGTAAGCCTTTCTCTTGGCAAGAAAAACCCCTTGCTTCAACTCTAGACAGACTTCTGTCCAAAAAGGACAAAACTTGGAAGCAGATAAGTCGACAGCCTAGCTCTGCCAAGACAGGGTAGGTAAGTCCTTCATAATTCCTGCTCTACAATCAATGTCTGTCAGAGAAACGGGGCCAAATGGCTGAAGATTGATGCTGTAATGTATGGAGAGAAAATGGGAACTGTCCAGGCAGTCACTGGTATGTCATTTCTTAGTTTTGGAAGCTGCAGGCCCTGCACTTCCTATATAATAAGATATATTTATCCCTCTCAGGTCTCTGAGGTGGTTGAAGAATAGATAGCTAGAGTCTCATAGTTAAATTTTGAGTTGTTTAGGAATCAAGAGGGTGTTCTGGATCTAAGAAGATATTTTTAAAATTGTGAGGCAAATTAGTATGAAAGCTGAGTTAGATATAGAACTTTAAACTCATGGAGATGGTTAGATAGTAGAATGTTAAAGTCAGATGCCAAATACATATGGACTGGACATTGGGAATGTATGCTAAGCCATATAACTCTTATAATCGTGGCCTATTTATTTCTGTTGTTTTGTATTGTATTTATAGTTATAAGAAAAAGAACCATTTTTTGGACTGAAAGGGAGAGCTGTTGGGGGGGGGGAAGAAATACCTTAAACTAAAAAAAAAAAAAAAAGAAGGGAAGAGGATGGGGGGGTTGAGGGAGAGGAGGGTGGAAGGGTGGGACTGGAGAGGGGAGTAGGGAGGGGATTGTGATTGAGATGTAACTTGAAGAAATAAAAAATAAATTATTAAAAAAAACAAGTTTATTCTGTGTTGTTCTGGTTTTTGTAGATTAGGTTGGCCTCAAACTCAAAAGGAACCAATCTGTCTCTGTCTTTGTGTCCCATGTTTTGGGAACAAAGGTATGCATTTATATATTTTTTCTTTCCTTTTCTCCTTTCTTTGGAGATTTAATTTCTATGTGGATATATCTATCCTTATTGAGACAAGGTTTCTCTTTGTAGCTTGGGCTGTCTTGATTTGCTCTGTAGAGCTCTGTAGATTCAGGTTGGCCTTGAACACACATGGAACCTGTTCTTCCCTTGTCGCCCAAGTTTTGAGATCAAGGTATAAACTTATATAATTGAATTAATTACCCTCATTAAACAAAAACATTACTTAAACCATTTGTATTAGTTTAAGTTCCAGTTCTCCCATGGAAATACCATTATTAAGGAGATTGGTGTAAAATAGCATGATATACAATGTTAGCTTTTCTTAACTGTTGGCTGTGGGAGGCATGCAGTTTGCATGTTCTTCCTTAGCCTGACTCTGGGTCCTTACAAGATTAACAGAATATATCCCTTTCTCTCTCTCTCTCTCCCGCTTTTTCTTTTTTTTCTGGAGAGAGGATTTATCTGTGTATCCTTGTCCTGGACTCACTTTGCACACCAGGCTAGCCTTGAACTCACAGAGATTAGCCTGCTTCTGCCTCCAAAGTTCTAGGATTAAAGGCGTGTAGCTCCACACCTAGCAATTAACAGATTTTTCTGTCTTTGTCCAATCTCAGGCCTCGGCATTTTATTTAACCAATCAGAGTCAAGGTAAGTAACAGACAGCAAACAGCACCAATTAATTAACATTTAGAATGCTTAACACTAACCCAACATTGTTTAGTTTTAATCTTGACCTAGGGTTTGTTTGAGCCAGGGTTTCAATCTGTAGCCCTAACTGAGTTGAATGTAGACTAGGCTGGCCTCAAAATCTCAGAGACCGCCTGCCTCTGGCTCCTGTGGAACACCTCACTGACTCTTTCTCTCTTCTAAATCCTGGGATTAAAGGTACACACCATTATGTTGGGCTGTTTTGGTTTTGTTTGTTAGTTTGTTTGTTCTTTTGTTTAGAAATTTCATGCATGCAAACAAAAGTATTTTTTAAAAAAAAAGAAATTTTATGCATGAATATAATGTATTTATCCTGTCCACCACTGCCACCCATTCCCACTACCCCCTCCCTCATACCTCTCCCAACTTCATGTCTCTCTCTCTCTCTCTCTCTCTGATATTTTTGAGACAGTTTCTCTGTGTAACAGCCTTGGCTGTCCTGGAACTCTCTCTTTAGACCAGGCTGGCCTCAAACTCGCAGAGCTCCACCTACTGCTGCCTCCAGAGTGCTGGGATTGAAGGCAGGCACCACCACCGCGGCCCAGCCTCTCTCTTTTAATCCACCAAGTCCAATTAGTACTGTCCATGTGCCTGTGAGTACAAGACTCAAGAGCACAAGCAAGCTGCCATGGCCTGCCCACTTTAAAGATCTATTTAGTTTTTAGATCTTTTGTTTTTAAAGATCTATTGTTTATTTTTATCATATATATGTTTTGTCTGCATGCATGCACGTGTACCACATTCACACACTGCATGTAGAGGGCATTAGATCCCCCTGGAGCTGAAGTCACAGATAATTGTAGACAGTCATGTGAGTGCTGGGAATTGAACTTGGGTCCTGTAAAAGAGTAGCAGTGTTTTTTAACGACTCAGCCATCTCTCCAGCCCTAGTTTGTTTTTGTTTTTACCATTTCATTTATTTTATTTTATCCACCTCGTTATTAAGATTTATTTGTGTATATGTGTCCATTAATCTATCTGTGTGTGCATGCTTGTGTGTGTGTGTGTGTGTGTGTGTGTGTTTGTATGAATCTGTACATACAAGGAGTCCAGAAGAAGGCATAAACTGTACTTTTCTATTATTCTCTACCTGTTCCTCTGGAGCACGGTCTTTCCCTGAACCTGAGGCTCCCATTCATCTAGACTGGAAACCAGCAAGTCCACTGTCCTCCTGTCTCCCCGACCCATGGAGCTGGCATGACAGACGTACACAGGACACCTGGTTTGTTATGTGAGTTCTGAGATGCAAACTCTGGCCTTCGTGATTGCCAGTGCTCTTACCTGCTCTCTCCAGCCCCCTTAGATACTTCTTCGCCTCTTACATATCTTTCTTCACTCCTTTACATTTCTTCACCTGGGAGTGAACTCAGGGCACCCTTAGGGGCTGGGTCTCTATGAACCTTCTGAAACTAGGAGTGCATTTTACGAAGGAACTCTATATGCCTGTCAGATTCCAAGATAACCTCTGCCAACACTACTAAATGACTCTCATGTGCAAGTATTGCCCTGAGAACTGGACTGTTACACTCCCTGTTGCAGATGACGGTGTAGGGCTCAAAGGGTTAAAAGTTTGCCAAAGCCGGGCGGTGGTGGCGCACGCCTTTAATCCCAGCACTTGGGAGGCAGAGGCAGGCGGATCTTTGTGAGTTCGAGGCCAGCCTGGTCTACAAAGTGAGTCCAGGACAGCCAAGGATACACAGAGAA
This sequence comes from Lophiomys imhausi, assembly GCA_907164525.1. Taxonomy (NCBI): domain Eukaryota; kingdom Metazoa; phylum Chordata; class Mammalia; order Rodentia; family Muridae; genus Lophiomys; species Lophiomys imhausi. Next base: position 5,467,116 of record CAJQZJ010005020.1, read on the forward strand.
ACCCTGTCTCGAAAAACCAAAAAAAAAAAAAAAAAAGTTTGCCAAAGCCACACAACTCAGACATTAGCAGACATCACTGGAGCCCAAGCTGTCTGGCCTCAGAGTTATGCACAGCCTCTGTGCTCTGCAGCCTCCAATAGGCAAAGGGCCCTGCTCTGGTCCACTTAGACGATCCAGGTTCCTGCTTGATCAGCTGTAAAATGGGAAAATGTGGATTCCTACTCCTCTCCAGGCCATTCCAAAGCAGCTAAGGCCAGGGATGGGAAAGGACTCCTTAGCCTTGGTGTGGCAGCACACCCAGAATCCCAGCATTTGTAAGGAGAAAGATCCCTGAAAACTCAAGGTCAGTATGAGCTACATAGAAAAGCACTGATGGTAGGTACCAGGTGTAGATCCGCCACCTCTCCTCCAGGGGAAGCCTCTGCCTTCTCTTTGCGGCCCCAGGTTTTCTCTGGCTCTGCCACCCCCAAGGCCTGTTCTATGGCACTGCCACCTTTGGATCTCATGACCTGTTGGAAGTCATCCCCTACACCTGAGTCGGTGTCCGTAGTCCTCTCAACACAGGGCCCTTGGAGAACAGCTGTCTTACAGATTGGTCTACTGTCCTTATGTCCTGAGAAACTGGTAGTGGTGCCAGGGAGAAGATGGGGTGGTACCTAGGCTCTGCCTCTTCTCTCCCATTGGCCTGTGCTGCCTTTCACTGTGTGTGGAGGCCTCCTCTTCTCCCTCTCCTCCCTTCTCCCCTTTCTGCCTTCTTTTTTGTTTTTTCAGCTAGGGTCTTATTATGTAGCTCTAGTTGCCCTGGAGCCCTAGGTGACCTCTGTCACTCTAATCACTGTGCCTTCCTCACCCACGTAGCCCCTTACTCTGGGCCTTGCGCACACTCAACACCTCTGACTGACTAGCTCAGCTCGCTCCCAGCACCTCCACATCTGAGGTTCTGCTAGGAGCGACACTGCACCCCACAGCGACCTCAGCACTACAGCAGGTGTCCAGTAGATACTTCAGTGAATGAGTGAACAAATGAGTGGACTAAGCCTTCCTGCCCAGTGCAGTAGCCTTTAGCCACACGTGGCCCCTCAGACTCAGAAAGAAAAGTAAATTTATTCAAAAGTCAGCTGCCAAGTCACAGGAGGCTGGGGCTCTTGTAGAGGACAGCACAGGTGAGGATATGTTGTCATTTCGGAAGGCTCTAGAACAGCGGTTTTCGATCTTCCTAATACCCAACCCTTTAACACAGTTCCTCATGTTGTGTTGACCCCCAACCATAAAATTATTTTCGTTGCTACCCTATAACTGTAAATTTGCTACTGTTATGAATCATAATGTAAATATGTGTTTTCCAATAGTCTTAGGCCACACCCCTGTGGGGTCATTGGAGAGTCACAATTTACAGGTTGAGAAACACTACTCTAGAACCACTGCCCTAGTGGTATGGAAGGTGACTAAGGGCTTGTGGGCCAGAGGACACAGTATGGACCAGGGCCCATATGTGTGACATGTGGTGATACGTGTCTGGACAAGTAGGGGACACACCACCCTTCTTTACACCAACCTATGGTTGTCAGAATACTCAGCTCTAGGCAAGAAAGGAACCAGGGACTTCCCCAGAAAGCAACAGTCCCATCAGTCCCTATTAGAAGCAAAGACTGAGGCTCGGGAGATAGCTCAGTGGGTAATGTGTTTGCCACACAAACACGAGGCCTTGAGTTTGAATCCCCAGCACCCATGTAAAATGTCAGTGTGGTCCTGCATACTTGTAATCCCAGCTCTGAGAACAGTTTGGGAGACTCCTTGGAGCCTCACTGGCTTGCTAGCCTAGCCCACTTGGCAAACACCAGGCCACTGAGAGGCCCTGTACCAAACAGAAACACAAATGGATGGCATCCACACAAAGTGAATGACAGTCAAGGCTGTCCTCTGACTTTCCTGTGCACACAAATGCACCTGCATACACACCCCAGGACACACACAGGAAGCAGAGGCTACACACGGACACACACACGAAGCAGAGGCTACACACGGACACACACACGGGGACACACACACGGGGACACACACACACACACACACACACACGAAGCAGAGGCTACACACGGACACACACACACGGGGACACACACACACACGGGGACACACACACACACACACACACACGAAGCAGAGGCTGGTCCAGAAGGGGAAAGGTCCTACCCAAGTTCAGAGGAAATCACACGGATGACACCAGAACCCAGGCCTCCTGACTGCCAGCGAATGAGTCAGTTTCCTGCTCCCAGACTCCACGTGTATTTCTTCCCCCGCCCTCCCGCTTCTCCAGGCTGGCAAGCACACGGCGCCCCCCAGGCAGGTCTTGGTGCTCACACTGGCAGCTCTCAGCTCTTGTTTACCCCCCACAAGCAGCCCCCAGCATCTGACCCTTAGAAATTTAGACATCCCAAGGAGAATAGCTGCTTATAAGCATTTGCTAATTACACGTATGGATGTCAATTAATTCATTTTGCTAATTAGCCACACTGGATGAGCACCATGCACCAAAGAACTGTAAAACACAGGCATATGGTGGGGGGGGGGGCTGTGTGCTCATGCAGCATGCAGGGACTGGGAGGGTGCGGGTGGTCCTGGTCCCCCCACTCCCAGATGAGCGGTTTAATGGCTAGGGGAGCCCAGCCGCTGCCGCTGCCGTAAAGCGTAATTACAGCTTTCCACTAATAGTGCTGGGAAAACGCTTGCGCACTCAGCCATGTGCAGACAAGTGCCCAGGCGTGCCCACACAGCTCTGTTTACACATATCCACCCTTGGTGCACACAAACATAGCACACACACCCCCGTAAGCACAGTGTGAATGCGCATACACACAACATATATGTGGACCTGGGGGAACCACAGTGACGTCCTAGCCTAATGCCACCCTGGGTGGAGGCTGCAGGATGGCCACTCCTTCACTGCACTTTGTGCCACCTCTGGGCTCAGCATTGATGTGTACAGTACTTCCTATAGGTTGCACATAACCCCAGCAAGAGTGAGCTGCCATCACCTACGGATGTGGAATTGGGGAGGGTGGTGACACACTGAAACAGTTGCCTGAGGCCACACAGCAGGGAAGGCCAAGCTGGGACTCACTCTCTTGCCTCCCTGACCAAATTTTCTGAAGTTGGGGAAAGAGGGTTCCATCTGCTTGCAGTTGGTGGGCTTGGGGAAGAACACATGCTTCTGGAGAGAAATGGCTCTCCACAGGCTTTGCCCCTCAGGGGTAAGAAGGGAAACCGAACACCAATAAGCGAGCATTAGCAAGAGACATACAGCTGAAATTCTTTCTTAATTTTTTAAAATTACATTTATTTATTTTGTGGGGTTAGGGGAGGTCTCACAGTGTCCACATGGAGGTCACAGGATATCTGGTTCCGGGATCAAACGCAGGTCATCTTGGCAGCAAACACATTTCCAGGTTGAGCTGTTTCACCAGCCCATGCAACTGGGCCTCTAGCAAACCAGCAAGGTGCTGGCAAAGAAATATCCTAGCAGGCTTCACTCTGAGTCAGCTCTGACCCAGCCCTAGCCGGTATACGGGGTGAATCAGGACTGAGATGCATGGACTGGCACAGAAGAGCTGCAGTTGAGCAGACCACGAGCCCAGGCTTAAGTGCACACTTCTTAAGCCACCCAACGCCATGGCAGGCAGGCAGGAGCCCTTGCCCACACACGCAGCTTCTCGTCAGGGCCACTTGAGTTGCTCCAACAGCAGTCAGGTGTGGTTCAGGGCTGGAGGGAGCCCAAAGGCACCGTCCTGGGGTCATCTTGGACACCGGCTACACAAGAAGCACGGAACTTTCTAGTCCAGGCAACCTCAGGCTATGGAAGAAGCAGAGGGAGCTAGGAAGTCACAGTTCAGTCCACGCATCTCCCTGAATGAGAATGGCAGACGACAACCAAGGGCACAGAGAGAGAATCCCTTTCCCTTGAGCATGACCATGCCTGGAGGAAACAGCATCACCCTATTTGTGAGCACAAAGGGAGATTTTCTGAGAGGTTACTGAATGAGCCCAGGGAGAGAAGGCTTCTCAGAAAGGATCTATCTGAAGTGGTCGATCCAGGGACTTCAACAGTGACCACACTTGACCATGATCATGGGTAGGCAACAGGACCTTGAAGACTTAGCTTCTTCCATGTTTGGATTTCTTTGTCCATAATCACATAAAATCAACAGTAGTCATGATTTGTCCCTATGTAGCACTGTCACACACTGGCTACATAGACTGGGCCAGTTAGTTCCACTCTTGGTCCCCAGTCCCATCAGTATTGGGGGACGAAAACAGGCCCTACCTCAAGGCGGCAGCCTGAGGACTGGGTAAGCAAATACATGGTAGTACCTGGTAAGCAGGGAACAGCCACCATAGGTCAACAGCAGGAAGCAGAAATCCCATTAGCGGAGTCCTGAGAGAGTACAGGTGAAGACATTTGAAGAGGTGCTGAGGCTCAGGCGCATCAAGAGGAAAGGGTCTTGTTCTGATTTGGTTTTGTTTTGAAACAGGGTCTTCCCTTACCACCCAGAATGACCTTGAACTTGTAGACTACAGACTCTAGCAGCTTCCCAAGCACTGGGACTAGAGCCAAGTACCTACCATGACTAGCATGTAAGAAAAGAGGTGTGTGCGCCAAGGCACTCCAGAGGAGGTCAGAAAACAACTGAGGATTCTCTCCCTCTGCTTTTTTTTTTGTTTTGTTTTTGGTTGAGACAGGATTTCTCGGGGGTCCCAGAGATCAAACTCAAGTTGCCAGGCCGGCAAGGTAAGGGCTTTACCTGGGGAGCCATCCTAGCCAGCCCCCTATAGCTTTGGTTTTCAAAGCAGGCTAGACTAAGTTCAAGTGTTTGTCAAGAATGTTAAATGCATGTTTGATTTAGGATGTTTTCAAGATAATGCTAGGCTGAGCAACATTGTATGTCAGATCAAAGTCTAGGAAAACTAGCTGGGTGTGGGGTGGCACCCAGATGTGGAAGGCAGAAGTGGTCTATATAGTGAGTTCAGGCCAGCCAGGGCCACATAGCAAGACCCTGTCTAAAAAAAATTTTTTTAGGAAAAATTCGGGAGCTCTGGAGAATCTCTGGCTGGATCAGACCAGTGCAAGAGGAAGACCACAAGGGGAAAGGAAGGACTGTGGGGGTGTGGCTGAGCCAGGACCCACTTAAGTCTCCATACCACCAGCTTGTTCTTATTTGCAGGACCTGAGAAGGGCTCAGGGAGGGTCTAGAAGTCAGCTTTGGGGGATGGAGAGAGAACTGTGGGGTTAAGAGCAGTGGCTGCTCTTCCAGAGGACTCAGGTTCAATTCCTAGCACAGCACACTATGGGTTACAACTGTCTGCAATTCCAGTTCCAGGGGATCTGACACCCTCTTCTGGTCTCCACGGGCACAAATATAGTGCACACACAGACAAAAAAAAAAAACAAAACACTTACACATAAAATAAATAAATAGTAATTTAGCTGGGTGTGGTGGTGCACGCCGTTAATCCCAGCTCTGGGGAGGCAGAGGCAGGTGGATCTCCATAAGGTCAAGACAAGCCTTGTCTACAGAGTGGGTTCCAGGACAACTAGAGCTACATAGTGAGATCCTGTCTCAAAAAAAAGAAGCAAAAAACAAAAAACACTTAGACAGCCTCTCAGAACCTTCTGGAAGGTAAGGCAGAGGGGTAAAGCTAAGACACTAGTGGGGTGAAGTTCAGTTGCAATGGAATTCAGGCAGAAGTGACTTGGCTGCCATGTGTGCCTCATCCACATGAGAGAGTGTTGGAAACTCATCCCCCTTAAACACTTGTCAAGCAAGCACAGATCTCAATGTGGAGATCCAGCTCTGTCTTTCATTTCCTAATCTTCCTCCTCCACCCGCTTTTAAAGTTTTCTTTCTTTCTTTTGTACGCTTTTCACTTAGTTATTTTGTGTGCACGTGTGGACATGCATGCCACGCCATGGTGCAGACGTGGAGCTCAGACGACGAGTAGGAGTCGATTTTCCACTTCACACTTCGCTGTGTTCGTTTTAGGATTTGATCTCTGGTCGTCAGGCGTGGCTGCAGGTGCTTTGACTCACTGGTACTTCCTTGTTAACTGTCAGGTTCTTCTGATCAAATTCTTCTGATCACTGCTGGTCCCTCGAGTAAGGAGTGATTGTCTTGGGAGGACTACATTATTTTGATTCCACATTGAAGTCCCCAAAGTCTTAAACACTCAGATACCTTGCTGCTCTGATTGCTTTTATGAATGACATTCTTCAATCTTCAATTTAATGTCTAATTTAACACGGCTGACATCCAACATCAACAGTCATATCAAGTCCCACATCAGCACCAACAGGTACAACAGCTCTGTCAACAGCCCAGCACCTGAGATGACAGCCTGGTCCCCTTCAGTACATCCCATCTGTTTGCTTGCTTGTCCACAGATTTCTCAAGTATTCTGCATTTTGTATTTCATTTCCCCAAAAAGAAATTTGAAGATGGTTGTTCAGAACTCAGGATACTGAGGCAGGAGGATATTAAGTTCAAAGCTAGCCTGGACAACATAGCAAAACCCTGTCTAAGCAAATAAATACAAAAACAGAGTGGACAGTTCAGCACTGCACTCCAGGGTTTGTTCTGGGGACAAGACAGGCAGGGTCCCTGCTCAAGTAATGCATAATGCTTCAGCGTGCCTGGGGAGCAGGGGTAACAGAGGGAGTTAGGCTGTAAACAAGGGACTTAGTTGACTCCTACAAAGACAACCTTTGCCACTCACATGATGGGAACTGAGCTGGGCCAGAAAGGACCAGGACCAGCCTTGCTAAGGAGGTGTAGCAGTCAGCATAGGGAATGGCACCTGCAGAGGCTGGGAAGTGAGGGCAGAGACAAAAGAGAGCTCAGTGGAACAGGGTACATCATGAAAAAAAGGTCAAGGCCAGGACCAGGGATTGGAGAATGAACAGCCTGGCACACATGGCTTTAGGTTCTTTGATATGGGGCATGACCAAAAAGGGCCTGACCCGCTTCCACTCCAATCTTCACTTATCCCACATGCTCACCTAAGCTTTACCAAGGCTCAGCTCTATCGGGGAGGTAGGTAGACTCAGAGAGGCACTGAATTCAGAGTGGAACATAAAGAAGACCAGGTACAGGCATGCAGTGGACAGGCAGGCCCTGCCTCCTTGTCCACTGCTGACTCAGGCCAGCTGAAAGGGTTCTCTGAAGTTCCTTAACCACCCAGAGCTATGGCTTGCAGGGCCCTCCCTTCTGCTAGAAGGAATCTCCGCGAACTGCTGAAGCCAGAGGCCCCTCCTCCACCTCCAGGGAGGAGTGGAAAGAACTGTACAGTTGAGCACATAAGTGTTCAATTTTGCTCTGATACTTTATCCTAGGTGCCTAGACAAGTCACTCCATGACCCGGCTGGAACCATTTCCTAAGGCAGGTGAGCTGGCCATGGCACCCTGTGATTGATTGCAGCCCTTAGCCCTGCACCCGCACCCCTCACCTGCGGCCACTACTATCAACAGGACTTTGCTTTATTAATCTGTGCAGAGACAATACTTGCTATTTTGCTAGTTTGTCCTCACTAGATCATACTGAAATCTATTCCTGGTTGTGAGCCATTGAAAGCGTGGAATTTTAATCAGAGATGCTGTTTCAAGGTGGGCCTTGAGCCTACTACAAGATGGCTCAGTAGGTAAAGATGCTTGCCATATAAACCTGACAACTGAGTTCAATACTCAAGACCCACACATGGTAGAAGGAAAAAACAGACTCCTGTAAATTGTCCTCTGACCTCCACATGGGCACTACACACCATGCACAATAAATAAATATAATTTTTTAAATGTCAGCTTTTGGAAAGTGATTGGATTAGAAAAGTTCATCAGAATGGAGATTGAATCCTGATGGCTTTAGAAGAGACCAGAAAACACACACACACACACACACACACACACACACACACACACACACGCGGGGGGGGGGGGGGGGGAAGGGAGAGGGAAGGTAGGCAGGGTCTCTTAACACATGATTCCTTGCACCCTGGGACACTGCCAGCAGAAAAGCCATCGCCAGATGTGGCCCATGACAGTAAACCAGAACTTCAAACCAAAATAAACCCCTTCTCTTTTCACCTCACCCTGTCTGTGGCTCTGTCTGTGGCACTGGGTTTTTGGCAACAGAAAACAGATTGGGACAGCTTGCAAGAGGCCTGAGTTAGTCACAGCACTGTCCCCTCCCAGGCATGAGTCAGCGGAACAGCATCTTCAATGCTTGTGGTTAAGGGCCACATCTTCATAAGCACCTTCTAGGTGACAGGCCTGGACTCAGGAAAAAGAGCAACAAAGGCCAGGTATGAAAAAATGAGTGCCAGTCAGAAGGGACTCAAGTAATGAGAGGCTAAGTGGGTTTCCTGGAGAGAGAACATCATGTTCCCTCTGGGCAGAAAGCAAACTTGTCACCAGTGGGTGTGGGTGAGGTATGTGGGTGCAGTCAAGAACTGCAGGTGAAGTCAGGCAGTGGTGGTGCACACCTTCAGTCCCAGCCCTTGAAAGGCAGAGGCAGAGGCAGGCTGATCTCCGTGAGTTCGAGGTCAGTCTGGTCTACAGAGCTAGTCCAGGGCAGCCAGGGCTACAGAGAGAAACCCTGTCTTGAAAAAAGTACAGGTGAGATCTGTGGGTGCAGGTGGGGCCTGTGGGTGCAGGTGGGGCCTGTGGTGGGTACAGGTGGGGCCTGTGGGTGCAGGTGGGGCCGGTGGTGGGTGCAGGGTGCTGCTCAGTGCTTCTCTCCCATGCACTGTCAGCTCAATTGCTCAAGAAGTCTGTATCTAGGGCTCTTGACACAGTACAGAATTTCACAAGCATTCTCACTAAACTCCAGCCCCCCAAACCAGTCTTCATCGCCATTTTAAAGTGGAAAACAGACTAGGGGCCACCGCTAGAAGGTAGCTGGGATGGGATTTGAACCTAGATGTATCTGAACGCAAGGGCCGTATTTGTTGCATCAAACCACAAAAATCCCGCCAAGGGGGCTAACCAGCAGGTGTGGGCAGAGTGAAACTCAGAATCCTCAGAACCATGAGATTGTGGGTGAGGGTCACTCGGGGCTGAATGCAGGAGGTGGGGGGTGGTGCGTTCTCTGTAGCCCCCAGATGTTGAGGGATTTGGCGGGAGGGACCAGGGAGAAAGGCTGGGTCGATCGCAGGCCGCAGGGCGGTGGCCCCTCCTCCACCTCTCCAGCGGATCGCCCAGCCCAGGCCTTCCAAGTACCCCCTCCGGAGGAGAACAGACCGCACTCCACAGACACCCCCTCGCCGCCCGCCAACCCAACCTCCCTCCCGGAGCGGCCGGAAGCCGCAGTCGCTCTGCAGACACCCCCTGGTGGAAACAGCTCATTACGGGATGGAGAAAATGTGCTAGAACATTAGCTTAATAAATCAAACGCTCCCGCAGCAGCCAGCCGCCGCCGCTCGGCTAGGCGGTGCCGCGGCGCCCACGCCCGCTGGGTCTGGTGGTGGGGGTAGGCGCCCGTCGCAACTCCCTCTTGCCTGGGAGCTAGGCTGGTACCCCCATCCCCAACCTCTCGCCCCTCCCTGAACCGCCTCCGCGTGAGCGAAGCCTATCTAAGTCCGAGGCTCCTTGGTTTGACTCCTGCCACTGTAGAATGGAATCTCCCAGGAGCCTCATACCTCCAATGAAGCAAAGCAGACCCTTGACTGGGGTCCAGCCAATGGCCTGTGCCCTCTCTAAGTCAACGCAGTCAGGGAGATAGATGCATGCTGCCCCCCCCCCCTTTTCAGAATGGCGATCCTGGCAGCTTATGGTTACTTCCAGCCTGATCTCCCCTCTGCCCTTCAGCACCAGCTGTGAACACACACCATACTCTCACACCCATAGAGGATGTTCTAACTGAAGAAAGACCTGGTAGATGGCCCGCCCTGCAACTTGGCTCTCCTGCTTATGGATAAGCTCAGCCCCATTGGGCTGACCACTCTCTGGACTCCAGAATTGGCAGAGGTGGGCAGGAAGCTGCTGGGGGCCCAGAACCTGCTAGTTTTCTGCACTGCTGAACATGAACCCTCCCAGCATCTGCTCCCACCTACTTGGAAAGTTGACCAAGATGGCCTTTCTCTTTCAGTCCTCGATTCTGTGCTAGCACACTGGGCACAGGGGGAGCAGACCTCTGACTTCCACTGCCTCAGTTTCCCCCTCTGTACAAAGCTTGGCCCTCAAGATCCTAGAAGGCTCTTCTTGCCTCTGCGGCCCTCTCATTGGCCTAGGCAGGGAGGAGTGAAGCTGTCAAGGCTCCGTGAGTAGGGAAAGCTAGTTTTTAGAGCCATTCTTCCTGCTCTCTGGGGGTGGAGGGAGGGAGAAGAAAAAATTCAATTACCAGACCTTCTATTTGTCAACTCCTCCCTCCCCATTGACTTAATTTTCTTCAGCCAGATCTAGAGTCACAGGAGGCATGAGTGAGCCTGCAGGCCTGGAGAGGGAGGAGAAAGAGGGGCGGGAAGGGAACCCAAACAGATGTGGGGATGGGCTCCTCAGACACACACCAAACCAGGAATCTTCTGGTGGAGCAAGAAAATGGCACTTAGTAGGTGTGCAGGTATTCTCTGGGTTCCCAGCCATACCAAGGGACACAGAGCACCTCCTCTAAGGAGACTTTCTGAACCTCCCAGGCTGGGATGGGTACCCTTTAGTTCCCCAAACACCTTGCTGAGTGGCTCTGTTAACTCTCACTCCATTTATTTATTGTTAGCCTGTGTGTGTGTGTACACACATGATGTGAGTGTTGTTCTGGATTCATTTTTATTTCTTATTCATTTTTTGTGTTTGGGTGAATGTATGCCCCATGTATGTGGATCCTCCACAAGCCAGAAGAGTGTGCTGAAGCCCTGGGAGCTGGAGTTACAGGCAGTTGTGAACCACCTGGCCCTAGGAACTCAACTGAAGTCCTCCAGAAGAACAATATGTGCTCTTGACCACTGAGCCATCTCTCCAGCGGCATGATAAGGTGTATAAGTTCTGGTGTGCTCAGGCCACAATGCAGAGGTCACAAGACCATTTTCAGGAGCCTGTTCTTTCTCTTCACCTTGTTGAGGTGGAACCACTCATGTTTCTGCTACTCTATGTACTACAGCTGACAGGCCTGTAAGCTCCCAGGAGATTCTTCTCATTCTCCTCTGTCTCTTGTCTCTCTCTCTCTCTCTCTCTCTCTCTCTCTCTCTCTCTCTCACACACACACACACACACACACACACACACAGACTAACAATAAATAAATAAATAAATAAATAAATAAATAAATAAATAAATAAAT
>CAJQZJ010005020.1:5480428-5505724 GCA_907164525.1 Lophiomys imhausi
ACACACACACACACACACACACACACACACACACACACACACACACACGGCTTTTCCCTGGGATAGACTCTGCATGTGGCCATTTTCCTTGTTTGGGGAAGACTGACTAACAGGAAAACTCCCATGCTGTTTTAGGAAGTACCCACCCACTTTCTAGGGAGGGAAAGGCCTTGTGGTCAGCTGAGCAGTCTGAGGTACCTAGACTGTCAGGCCCAGAAGCTGAGAACTGTTGAGCTCTGTGAAGAACATCTCAGATAGAGGGTGGAGCTGGGAGGATGATGTAAGGAGGGGAGAAGAGGTAACGAAGGAGGTGAGGTGTGTAGAGAGATGAGGCCTGCTGGGTGTGGCGGCGCATGCCTTTAATCCCAGCACTCGAGAGGCAGAGGCGAGTGAATCTCTGCAAGTTCAAGGCCAGCCTGATTTACAAAGTGAGTTCAGGACAGCCAGAGCTACACAGAGAAACCCTGTCTCAAAAAAAACAAAAAGATGCCGGGCGGTGGTGGCGCACGCCTTTAATCCCAGCACTCGGGAGGCAGAGGCAGGCGGATCTTTGTGAGTTCGAGGCCAGCCTGGTCTACAAAGCGAGTCCAGGACAGCCAGAGATATTCAGAGAAACCCTGTCTCGAAAAACCAAAAAAAAAAAAAAAACAAAAACAAAAAGAGAGAGAGTAAGAGAGAGAGAGAGATGAGGCCCAGGCATGAGCCTCGGCCTGGACAAGGATGTCTAATGTTCAAGACAGTCATGTCTCTCCCTAGTGTTCTCAAATCCTAAAGAAAAAAAAAGTCGGGGGGGGGGAACTGCCAGGCTTCAAGCCCTTCAAACGAAACTGATCTTGCCCAGGTGTCCTCAGCGGACAGGTGGCCAAGCTGTGCCAAGCTGCTTGCACTCATCAGTGATGTGCCGGTGCTCAGTACCCACCACTGCAGCCGCATCTCAACTCTGGATGACAATGAGAACCATGGGGACAGGGGGAGGCTGCACACTCTCAGGAACTGCTCAGTGGCTCAGTGGAAAGCAACCTGAAGATATTTAGCAAAAAACAACTGAGCAGGGCCATGGAGATGGCACAGCAGGTTTAAGCACTAACTGTCCAAGTCCAAAGACCTAAGTTTGACCCCTGGAACCACAATACAAAGCCAGGTGCAAGGCCAGGTGGTGGTGCCAAACGCCCAAGCACACACACACACATTAATTGAGTAGATATGGAATCTCCCATAGTTCCCACACAAGACATCAGGGGCTTTGCCAAAGACTTAAGAGGCAGAAATTATAGGTCACCACCAGGAGGGTGTGAAGAGCTCACAATAAGACCTCTACATTGACTGTAAGCACTGGAGAGGGTTAATCAAGCAGGAAGTGTAGAAAAGCTACAGAACACCTTCATCACCCAAACATCAGTCCCCAAGTTCCCAAAATATGTGCATCCTTAAGAACAGAAGCAGAAGCCAGGGGGTGGTGGCACATGCCTTTAATGCCAGCACTCAGGAGGCAGAGGCAGGCGGATCTCTGTGAGTTCAAGGCCAGCCTGGTCTACAGAGTGAGTCCAGGACAGCCAGGGCTGTTACACAGAGAAACCCTGCTCCAACTCCCCCCCCCACCAAAAAAAAGCATAAACAGAATTTAAGCAGAATTCAATGGAGCAGAGGCTTCTGGGTTGAGGAGCCCAGAACAGGAGACTCGGGGGAGGAAAATAGAGGATAGAAACAAGACCCAGTCATATGAGGTTTTTCCTACAAGCTAGACCTGTGTTTGGAGCTTTTGCTTGCTCATTTCCCTTCTGGAATATTTTAGAAGGAAGGTGCTGTCACTAGAAGTATTAGATAAGGAAACTGAGGCATATAAGAGTCATTACAGTACTCAAGGACACTCAGCTGAGGAAGTGGTGGAGGTACCAGATTTTGATCTCAGCCCTTGACAACTGCAAGGACCTCTTTGTAACCGAACTTTTAAAATATTATTTATCACTTATTTATTACTAAATTCACTTATAACACCAACAATTTCTTAATTATTAATCCTATAAATTCCTACAACCCCTTTAACCTATCCACTAAACCTATTGATAATTATTTTTCTAACCTTTTAGAATGATACAATCTCTGGGGCAGGTCCTCAGTCGTCAGGAACAGTCTTTGTTGTAGATTCTTTAACGCACTTAGTTCTTTTTCTGGATCTCTCAGATGCAGGTTCGTCAGGGTAAGTTGGTTATTGCAGTCTCATCTTAAATAAGGCTTCATGCTTTCTTCTCTGTGGGAGACCCCAGCCGTCTGCAGGCCAACTTACTTCTTTTGAATCAGGAACTCAGCTGCTCTGCCTCAGTCCTTAAAGCCAGGCACAATTTCCTTTAGGCCACTGTTCAGACAGATCAAATCCCTCTAGGCAAAAGCTGAGCCACAGGGTTTAGTCCTTGGCCTTTTGGTGTCTTGCTCAGGCTTTCTTTGCTCACCAGCTTCTTTCTGCTTCAGGGAAATCTGGCCATCAAATGATGGCCAGCACTTTTTTCAGCAGGACTCTTGGAGCTCTCTAGCATCAGGGGCCTCTTTTTTTTCTGGGCTCCATGCACTGTCCTTAAATAGGAGGAACTCTGTTTCAGCTTAATTTGGGCTCCGCCCACTTAGCAGCTGAAAACAATGTCAGGCCAGATACTTTGTTTCTTCAAGTCCATTAAGTCTTTCCTGTTTTCCTGACTTCAACCTTGTTTTTCAGTCTATTGAGTCTTTCCTGTTTTTCCTGACTTCAACCTTGTTTTTCAGTCTATTAAGTCTCCTGTTTGTTTCCTGTTTTTAGTCCACATGCTGATAATGCTCTTCATGCCCCTAATTAAGAGACAGTATCAGAAACCCCTATATATTTTCTAAATCTAAATCTAATTTATCTAACCCCTACACCTCTTCCTGTCTGGGTTCATCCCAACCTCAAGCCTGTTGGATACTGAACTTGGCTTCTACGTCTGATGTTGGGGCCTGGGTATCATCCACTAGGTTCATGGGCATTTAAATAGTAGCCAGTATCCAACCTCTGCTGTTTACCTGTGTGTCCCTGCTGTGGGGGGGGCTCCTGTCCCCAGATGCTGCATAGACCAATGCCTTCTGGACTCCAGTGGTTCCTACCTGCCTAGGTGCTAGCCATGCTCTCTGGCCACCTCTACATCTGCCACAGTTGAACACGGTTTCTCTCCATCATTCCCTTTCTTGCTTCTATTTTTTGTTTTGTTTCAAGACAGGGTTTCTCTGTGTGGCCCTGGCTGTCCTGGAACTCTATGTAGACCAGACTGGCCTTGAACTCAACTGAGATCCACCTGCCTCTGACTCTTATGTGCTAAAATTAAAGGTGTGCGTCACCAATCCTGGCTCCCTTCTTGCTTACAAATAAGTGCCATCTCAGGTAAGTTCTGGCTTGGACCTTCTCACTATCCACAATCCCTTCTCTCTGCAGGATGGCCCATACCCTAGGCAGACTATCTTCTCTCCAGGAGCCTCCTGGGGAACCTCCAGACAACACAAGGAAGCAGAGTCAGGGGACCAATAAGGGCTTTGGACAGGCCACATGGATCAAATTTGGGCCCTGACTTTGGTCAGTTATATTTTTTCCCTCTTGAAATTCAAAAAACAAATCTTTCTAAAGATTTTTTTCAAACATAAGGACTATTATACATGTACAGACTTTCTTTTAAAAATTAAAAAGTTTTTCCTCAAAAAGATTTTATATATATATGTATATGTATATATATATATATATATATATATGTATATATATATACACTACAAAGTGAGTCCAGGACAGCCAAGGATACACAGAGAAACCCTGTCTCGAAAAACCAAAAAAAAAAAAAAAAAGAATCTCCATTTGGAGATGGCTGCATTAATGGCAAGCTAGCCACAGGACAAGAAAAAGCCCTTGTTTTTTTTTTTTTTTTTTTTTTTTTTTTTGGTTTTTCGAGACAGGGTTTCTCTGTATAACAGCTCTGGTTGTCCTAGACTCACTTTGTAGACCAGGCTGGCCTCGAACTCACAGAGATCCGCCTACCTCTACCACCCAAGTGCTGGGATTAAAGGCGTGTGCCACCAACGCCTGGCTAAAGCCCTTGTTTTAACTGTAGACAGAATGCTGCCCAAAAAGGACAAAACTTGGAAGCAGGTTAAGTCGTGAGCCTAGCTCTGCCAAGACAGGTGGGCAAGTTCTCCATAATTCCTGCTTATTATGTCTGTCAGAAATATTGGGCCAAAAGGCTGAAGATAGATACTCTAATGTTATAGAGAGAAATTGGGGGCTGTCCTGGCCGCCAGCTGTTTGTCATTTCTTAGTTCTGGAAGATGCTTGCTCTGCACTTCCTGTTTAGTCATATTTATCCTTCTCAGGTCTCTGATGTGGTTGAAGACTTGATAGTTATAGTCTCACAGTTAAGTTTTAAATTGTTTAGGAATTAAAAGGATGTTCTAGGTCTAAGAAGATATTTTTAAGTTGGTAATGCAAGTTAGGATAGAAACTGAGTTAGGTATAGAATTTTAAATTCATCACAATAATAGAATATTATTATTAGTTGCCAAATACATATGGACTGGACATTGGGAAAGTGTATTATACAGTATAATTTTCATAATTGTTGCCTAATTGTTCTTATTGTTTCACATTGTATTTATTATTATAAGAGTCTTTCAGCCAGGGGGTGGTGGCGCACGCCTTTAATCCCAGCACTCAGGAGGCAGAGGCAGGCGGATCTCTGAGTTCGAGGCCAGCCTGGTCTACTAAGTGAGTCCAGGACAGCCAGAGATATACAGAGAAACCCTGTCTCAAAAAACCAAAAAACAAAACAACAACAAAAAAAAGGAGTCTTTCATTGGACTAAAAGGGGGAGATGTTAGGGTAAAAGATACACCTTAAATTTTAAAAAATTAAAAGGTTTTTAATTTTTTTTTTTTTTTTTTTTTTTTTAGGACTAAGGGTTGTGGCTCAGATGAGAGGGTTTGCTTAGCATGCACAAATGCCATCGGTTCAGTTCTGGCATTGTGGGGAGTGATTATAATTTGCATGTACAAATCTTTTTTTTTTTTTTTTGGTTTTTTGAGACAGGGTTTCTCTGTGTAACAGCTCTGGCTGTCCTGGACTGGCTTTGTAGACCAGGCTGGCCTTGAACTCACAGAGATCCGCCTGCCTCTGCCTCCCAAGAGCTGGGATTAAAGGCATGCGCCCCCACCGTCCAGGCTGCATGTACAGATCTTAACTTGAACAGGTAAACTGAGTTCTGGTCCACACCTTGACCATTTAACAGACTGTCACCCTGTCTAAATAAGTTTCCCCATCTGAAAAATGGGATGTCAACTTTCCAATGAAAAAACTAACATGAGATAAAGCATGGGATGTAGCACACAGCAAACAGTAGTGTTACTACATTAATGTCTTATTTAAAAGCAGTTTAAGAGCCGAGCATGGTGGTGCATATTTTAATACCAGCACTTGGGAGACAGAGGCAGGTGAATCTCTGTGAGTTCGAGGCCAGCCTGGTCTACAAAGCAAGTTCCAGGACAGCCAGCAGTACTGTTACACTGAGAAACCCTCTTAGAAAAAAGAAAAAAAAAAGCAGCTTGGAAACTGTTCTCAGCACATATTTAATTGATCATCTGCTTTGTGCCCAAATATATGAGCTACAGGAAACCCAAAGACTGAATGAGATATGGGATTGCCAGTGTGAACTATGACACCATGTTGGGAGGGTGCCATGATCAAAAGGAGCAAAAGAAGCCAGACGGTGGCACACACCTTTAATCCCAGCACTCAGGAGGCAGAGGCAGGTACATGTCTAAGTTCGAGGCCAGGCTGGTCTACAGAAAGAGTTCCAGAATACCAAGAGCTACACAGAGAAATTCTGTCTCAAACAAAAAACCAAAACAATAAACAATAATTGTAAGAGTGTGTGTGCATGCCCTACTGCAGGAATCACTGCCATCACAGTTCACAGCTACTATGGAAGCCAAGATTCCTAACTGAGGGGGCTTGCTCCAGCCCTGACCACTGCAAGCATCTTGCACCAGCTTTGGAAGAGACTACTCCAAGCAAAACAAGTATCCTACTCACCCAGTAGCTATTGTCATTCAGGAGGCCTGAGAGCATTATGCCAGGCTATGGTAGCAGAATTACAGTCACAGGTAGGCCATGTCCCTTTTCTAGACACATAAGCAAGCTCTTTCTCAACCCTGTTAGACCAGTCCCAAAGGTTTCTCTCCTGTGTATTATCCCTTATTATTACATCAAGCCCTAATAGAAGGCTTCTCTCGAATGGCCTTTTATTGTCCGTTTGTGGTCTGTTGTACATGTGGAGTAGACCGAGCTGGTTATTATACAAAGAACTGAGGAAGCACCTTGGCTTTTAGCCCCAGACATGTCCAACACAATGAGAAAGCAAACGGTGAGTTCCAGAGGGTGGCTAGAGCAGAAACTGTGGCGAGCTGAGACTACAGAAGATGAGAGGCTTCTGAAAGCCCAAGGTAGGAAAGTGCTGCAAGGCTTGTCCTGCTAGAGCTTCTGAGAACCGAAGTCCCAACGCCCAAAAGGAGCCAGGGAGCCGCGACCCAAGCTTCTGCGTGCTGGCATGCAAAGCCAGAACAGAAAGCCTGAGACCTGAGCACCGCAGTTATGGTCTGTAGCTTTGAAAGCTTGGAACATCTAGCTTCCCAGGCCCAGCACTATAAGCCTCTGGCTTTGAAAGCCCAGAGTTGGCTCTGATTTGAATATAGTCGTTTTGAGCCTTTGGATGTTAAAAGCCTAAAGCCATAATCCTCTAGTTCTCAGGGCTTAGCGGGTGTGTTCAACCTGTAGCCCAGACTCCATGCATCTCAGGGTAGCTATGGTGGAGACTCAACACATGTGTGCATGGCAAAGTCATACCGGAATGGCACAGGCTTGGACACACTCGGCAGAGGAGCTACAAGACCTGAACCCAGGCTGCCGATGCTGAGCTGCCCTGGCATACTCAACGTTTCCATCTGAAGCAAAAAGACCCTCAGGCTAGGCTTGGGGCTGCACA
Source organism: Lophiomys imhausi (assembly GCA_907164525.1). Taxonomy (NCBI): domain Eukaryota; kingdom Metazoa; phylum Chordata; class Mammalia; order Rodentia; family Muridae; genus Lophiomys; species Lophiomys imhausi. The sequence goes on from CAJQZJ010005020.1 coordinate 5,487,451, forward strand.
CCTGTAATCCCAAGGAGGAGGACGCAGGAGAATTACCCTAAATTTGAGGCCAACCTGATCTACCTAGCAAGCTCCAAGACAGAACTCCTGAGGGACACAAAAACCTTATTTCAAAAAGGGGAAGGAGAAGATCCTCAACAAATCATTTGTGAACCAAGGTCTGCCTCAATAGAGTGTCTCTCTGCAGGTTCATCTCTCCCTTTACACTTCAGCTCACCATATTTCCACTCTAATGGGACCAATTTCCTTTTCTCCCTCAGGACTCAGCACATCGGGTCCTTCAGGAAGCCTTTCCTGACTCAGTCTAGGTAAGGGTCTCCTTAAGAACCCATGCTAACACCAAGTATGGTGGTGCACCTCTTTAATCCCAGCACCCAGGAGGCAAGGCCAGCCTAGTCTACAACAATGCAAGTTCCAGGACAGCCAAAGTTTGTTTATACAGAGAAACCTTGTCTAGGAACAAACAAAAACAAAAAACAAAAGAACCCATTTAACCTGGGTTAAGCCCAACACCTGGTAGGGAGAGACAAACAGATCTCTGAGTTCAAGGCCAGACTGATCTACATAGCAAGTTCTAAAACAGCCAGGGCTACATACTGAGATACTGCCAATAAAATATAATAACAAAATAATAATAATTCATTCTACCAATAGTTACTCTGTCACCATGCTGGCTATCTCTCCTAGCAACCTGTGTCCCTGCAGGGAAGGATTGGACTTGCTCATTTAGGTATCACCAAAGTCTGGGCACCCACCAGAGCCCAGCCAACAGGACAGTCTCTAGAATATAATGCATGTGTCAGAGAGGGACCCAAGATGAATCTGGAAAGGAGAGATCTTGAGGATAACTGAAGGCTGGGCAGGGTGTGCAGGAAGGCTCAGAGAATACAGTTCAGAGCCCCCAGAACCAGCAGGAGGAGTGGCTGAGAGGATGGAGAACGAATGAGAGATACTTACGGGAAGAAAGCAAAGGACCAGACTTTTGGTAGCTGCCTGTTTGTGAGCAAGAGAGAGAGGGAAGAGTCAAGATGACTACAGGCAGCTCCCCAGTCTCCAGGGAAAAGGGGAGGCGGCTAGCAGGCAGCTCGGACACCAGTTACCTTGGACACAAATAACCCTCAGGGACCCTGGCCCCCGTCAGCGCAAGCTGCAGCCTCTTGACAGCGGCGTGCACCCCCTCCCTTCCCGGGGTGCGGGGGGGGGGGAGCTGACTTGACGCTCCGCTGGCTGCGAGCCCACCAGCTCCCTCCCGCTCCCTCCCGCTCCCTCCAGCTCCCTCCCGAAGTCAGCTCTGCGCCAGCCAGGAGAGGAGAGAAAAGGAGGGGCGGCCCCCGGAGCCCTGCAGGGAAGAAGGGAGGGCGAGTAGACAGGAAACTAGCCCTGCGGACCCTAACTGAACAGAAGAGCACAAGAGAGGGCGTGGCCGACGAAAGAGGAGTCACCTAGCTGTGTCACCTGGGGTGGGGGTGGGGGGTGCCTGATACCTTTATAGCCCCATGCCCCCCTCCCATTTTACAGATGTGGACACTGAGGACTAGAACCCAGTGCCTTGCAAGTGCACACCTTTCAGTAGGTCCCCCTCTCCCCATCCTGGGGCAGCCACTTCCACCCTGGTCTGGTATGTAGCTCAGGGCTGCAAAGCAGAGAGGGCTTGTTGGCCTGCCCCCCAAACCTAGGTTCCCATCCTCTTGACACAGGAGATAAACCACAAAACAATGACTTCAGTTCTCCGCTGATTGAACAAATGAAATTTCTGAGTTCTCACTTGTAAAACGAGACTTGATGCCTCAAGAATGGCCCCAATGGGGCAGGAGTGAAAACAGAACAGCCGGTTCACACAAGCCCAGGAGTGAAGGATCCCCTCTCCTGGGGTCGGCCTCAGTAACTGCAGGACCGAGAGAGACTTGACTGTGGAAGCTTACAAGTCCAGCACCCTCCAGAAAGGTATTGGGATGCACCCAACTTTCCACCCCAAGTTTTAAACTCTAAAGCAGAAACGTAAAGCCTCCTCCCCATCCCCCAGAACTTCACTCGGAGGCCGTCCTCCACCCTGTCACCAGCTCGCCGGGACCTCTGCAGGGCTCCAGGATCTGTTAGGCCTCTAACACCCTAGGGCAGTCAGTCGCCCTGGTCCCAACTACCAGCAGGATCCCTTACCCTCCACACCCTCTCCACCGCTCCTGCAGACCCGCGGAGGCCTCTAGGGGGCACTGTTGCCCCGGACTTGGCGGGCCTCCGCCACTTGCCCCGCCCGGGCGAGCGCCGGGAGGACGCTAGGGTTCTGGGAATACTGGATGCCCCCGGCACACGCCACCCCCCGCCGCCGGCCAAGCCCCGGGGCTCCCGCGCTGCGCAGCCCGCTCAGTGCGGACTCGCCGCTGCCTCCCACCCCTCCCCGCCGAAGGCACTCCGCAGGAAAGGGCTGGCTTTTGCCTTTTTATTTTTCTTCAGAGGTTGGGGCAGACATCGGGCTCCGGCTGTACGCAGGGACCCACTCGTCCGTGCTCAGAGAGGAGGGAGGGGGAAATCAGAGGCGCGGGGGCTTGTTCTACCCGAGAGCCTGTCATTGCTTCCCTGTCACCCCTTCACCCTCGGCCACCCCTTCCTTCCGGCGGGATGACAGGCATCCATCCCGCACCTCCTCTCCCAGAGCATCATCACCAGGGAGCTCCAGCCCCCAGGGCCCCAGGACGTGCCCTGGGGGCTGGGGCGTCCGTGGGTCCCGGCCCGGTCGCCAGCTTCGCCTGCGCAGCCGCGAGGTCGGGCCGGGGTGCGTTTCGGGGACGACCGACTCCCGCTGCGACTACCCTCACCTCCCGGCTCTGAGCCGTGAAGTCCGGCTGGAGCGACGATTCTAGGGGAGGGAAACCCCGACTCGAGTTCCGGCCAGCGGTTTAACGGGAGGCAGTGGGGGTGGGTGTAGGGGGGGTTGCAAAAGCCCCGAACCCACAAAGCAGACTTTTAAAAAAAAATCTAATTGAAACCATCTCGAAGTAAGGGCCGCCAGGAGCGGGCCAGCTTCCCGCCCCCCGTCCCATCCCCCTCCTCCGCCCCCCGGAGTCCGATGAAGTCATGATAACTAGACGGCAAAGAGAAAAAAAGTGGGGGGTGGTCTGGGGGCCACGGGGGTCCGAGGCTGGGGCCCCGCTCGGACTCAGTTTGGATACTATGGTTACGCGATCCGACCCAAACAGCGAAGACGGACAACAATAGCGGCCGCCAGAGGAGGAAATTCCTTCCGGGGTGGACGGCGCGGGGGGGAGGGGCGCCTGGCTGGAACGCCGAGGCGGCGGCTGGGCCAATCAGCGCGCGGCCGCCGGCGGTTTCAAGGTGCCCCACGCCTCCCGTTCCCCCCCCCCCCCCCCCCCCCCCCCCCCACCTCCCGCGCGCTCCGCTACGGCGCTGGAATTGCTGAGACGTTTCCCTGCACGCGCCCCGGTAACACTGCTCGGGCTGCTGCCCAGGCCGACACCCCCAGCGCTCCCTGCACCCATCCGAGAGCCCACCACCCGGGCCGGCCGAGTGTGTTCCATTGCCAGGGCTCCTTGGACTCCGAGGAGGTGGGGGGGGATCCCTGCCAGTCACCCCTTTCTATGGGGTTGGTTCCTGCACAAGCCTGTTTTCTATTTTAAAGCATGTCTCAAGAAAAAAAAAAAAAAACAGTGAGAAAGTTAACCTCCCCCCACTAGCAAACCTGGGAGGACCTGGCCTCTGCCTCCCTGATCTCAGGGTTTGTTACATAATAAGTTGGGTTGTTGATGTTGAAGGTCTTGCCTGGGCATCAAGGAAGCAGGAGGCCAAGGGCAAAGCTGCCATGGAGAACACCCTACCATCAAGTTAAAATCACCTACCTAGTAAAAGCCAACCCAAGGGCCCCCCTCATCTGGCACCTGGATTTTTTGTGTAGTTAACTAGTGATGCGATTGTGCCAGCATCTCCCAAGGATGCTGTGCCCTAGGTCATCCTTGAGAAGACCTGGACTAGGTACCAAGCCAGCGTCTCTTCCTATCCCTATCCTGCCAGTGCCCCCCAGCATGGTGTACTCAGCTCTGAGAGCATTAGATCCTCAAGAGTCCCCTTTCTTTTTTAATCTCCTGACCAGGCTTTTGCTTTCTGATTCCTCCTAGCATAGAACAGCACTCCCCCCCAGGAGCACATGCTTTTTCATTCATTGCATGCATAGAGATTTGCTTCTCTGGAAGGATCCAATGTTCAAAACTCTCTCCCCGTCTCTCCATAGATAATGGGGATAGCCCTAATTCTCCAGTTCCCTGTGCGTCTTTTTATAAATAAATAATGAGTTTTTTATTAATTATGCACGCAGTGTATCTGCACACAGATTGCTATGTCTCTTGATGCTTAATAATAATAATAATGATAACAATAATAATAGGAAGAGAAACACTCCACACGGTGGCTGGGTGTGTTTTCCCCCTGCAAGCAAACAAAAACTTAAAGGGCCATATGTCCTCAGGGCGGAGAGGAAGGCAGAAGTTAGGGAGTGCGAGCGTGACATGGAGGGATTAGAGGGGCTTCCTTGAAGGTTTTCAAGGCAGCTGAAGGCAGATTTCAAGTTGCCAGCTTCTCCTTCTGTAATTGAACTGCAGGAAGGTTCTCTGGGGCATCTGAGTGCTAGGCAGGCGGATGGGCAGCTGTTGCTGTAAACAGGAAACCAGCAAGAAGGGAGTGGGCGGCGGGAACCCAGTCCCTGTCTCATTTTGTGCCCCTCCTCGGAGCCCCCGACGACCCTGAGCTCTCAAAACACACTTAGCTCTTGAGCACTTAAGCGTCCATGTTCCTGAGGTCGCCACAGAATAAGGACTGAACAGGCTTTGCACGCTGAATGCATGGAGTGCAAAGCACTCTGTTATAAAGGGGCCAGGGCTAGGTGCCGCCACGCAGGGAAGGAAGGTGCAGGAGCGGAGCTCTAGTCTCCAGACAACGAGGGGGGAGGGGAGGCGAAGTTGTCTGGCCAGGGAGGTGACAGACAGAACAGCGCTGAATGTTAGATAGAAATTAGAGTTCAGAGCAGACCCAGAGAGGCCAAGGAGACATGGACACAGGAGAGGTACCCCAGACTCCATACCGTTCTATATATCTGAGGTTATAACCTAGTGGCAGGGGTCAGAAGCAAGCTTCCACTCCAAACATTCTAGTTTTGAGTTCTGAGTCTTTTTGTTATTGTTGTTGGTCTTGTTTTGGGTTTGGGTTTTGTTTAGTTTTTTTCTTTTTTTTTTTTTTTAAGATTTATTTATTATGTATACAGTGTTCTGTCTGCAGGTATATCTGCAGGCCAGAAGAGGGCACCAGATTTCATTATGGATGGTTGTGAGCCACCATGTGGTTGCTGGGAATTGAACTCATGACCTCTGGAAGAGCAGCAGGTGCTCTTAACCGCTGAGCCATCTCTCCAGCCCCTTGTTTAGTTTTTTTCAAGACAGGGTTTTTAGTTTTTTGGTTTTGGTTTTGTAGCCCTGGCTGTCCTGGAACTTGCCCTGTAGACCAGGCTGGCCTAGCATTCACAGAGGTCTGCCTGCCTCTGCCTCCTGAGTGCTGGGATTAAAGGTGTGCACCACCACCACCTGACTGAATTCTAAGTCCTTCCTCCACACCCCCCACAGGGTTTTTCTGTATAACAGCCCTGGCTGTCCTGGACTCACTTTGTAGATCAGGCTGGCCTGGAACTCATAGAGATACACCTGTCTCTGCCTCCTGAGTGTTGGGATTAAAGGCCCACGCCACCACGCCCATCTGATTTCCAAGTCTTAATGAAAATCCCAGGATTTGGGAGGTAGAGGCAGGTGGATCTCTGTGAGCTCCAGGCCAGTCTGGTCTACAAAGTGAGTTCCAGGACAGCCAGGGCAGTTATACAGAGAAACCGTGTCTCAAAAAAAACAAAAAAGAGAGAGAGAGAGAGAGAGAGAGAGAAGAGGGATAGGAGGACACAAAAAAGAGATTGGGGACCCTAGATCTCCACCCTAAACTGATCTTTTTTTCCCCTCAATTCTGGGGATCCAGAGGGAAGGGCTTCCATAACAGGTAGGCCATTCTACCACTGATCCCTAAAACCCTGAAATTGTTAAATTACATTCATGTGTTTGTTTGTTATGTGTTATGTAGTAGGTCAAAAGACAATTTTCAAGAGATAGTTTTCTCCTTCTACCACCTGAGTCCCAGGTCAAGCTGTCAGTCTTGGTGGCAGGCACCTTTTCCTGCTGAGCCATCTTGGAGCCCTGTCCCTGGATATCATAATAAACAAGTGCTAGGCACATAAAATTACCCATGCAATCATTTACCCAATGAGGACTGGAGAGGATATGGGCCCACTAGGACTTCCACATGTTAAAAATGGATCTAGGGTCTCAGAAAAAATGACTATACAAAATATCCAAAGCACTTTGGCAAAGGACAGTCTCCTGAAAAAGGATGCTGTGGATTTGCTTCTTATACACAGCAGTGAGGCTGAGCTGGCACTCCTGCCTGCCTCACAAGGGGCAACAGCTTTCTTTCTGAGTCAGCCTAGCTCAGACCAAGCTTCCTGACAGAAGGGTTAATTGGACCGCCGTTGCTTAAGCTCCTGTGTATATACCCATATACACACATATTGTGTGTATGAGATGTCGTAGCTGCCATTTCTCCTGCCTGTGAGATGCCTACTTATCATTGCCGAGTTCAAATATAAAAATAAAATTGCACTGGCTGTGGTTACCACAAAGCCTATCAAGCTGGGTCATGTTGCTGAAGCCCTGGCATCTGCTGTGTAATTTGGGGAGCACTTAGTTGCCCATGCGTGCATGGGGGTGGCCTTCTGACTTACTCTCTTTATATCCTCCTAATTAAAAAGAACCAGAATCACTTTCCATATGTGTTCTAGAGCATCCCTCTGGTAGGGAGAGGCAAGGGCTGCAAACGCACTAGAGGCCCTTAGGGTTTACAGAGACAATTCAGGAATCTGACATGCCCCCACTTGTCAAGGAATCACCACGCCCTGATGTGTGGCCCTGGGCAAGGCCCTCCATTTGCCCACAAATCCAACTGGGTGGAGACCACTGATCCTTCTTGTTGTGTGATTCTAAGTCCCCATGACTGTGGGCTGCCTTCCCTCCCTAAGTTCTGTTGCGATGGTGCCTCTGTCGCAAATAGTCATCATGCCTATATCCTACCCCTAGTTCCAGTTTTGCGCCAAGATCCCAAAAAGCAAGCACAGAGATTCCTACATTAGGCACACTGAAGAGCTGACAAACACATACACACAGCAAGACACACATCATAAAGTGACTGGTCTGAGAGGTCAGATGGTCCAGCTTCCATAAGATAATGTAAATAGACCCTCTTCAACATCCCCAACTGTTAAGTCTCCAGCCCTTATCTGAAAGCCATAAGTGACAGGCATTCTCAGGTAAACACCCTTTACCACAGTATACCCTAATTGTTCTGTCTACCAAGAAGTCCCGATAATAGTTCCAACATGTTCCAAAATTGAACTCCTGGTGTTCCTAACAGACATGTTCATCTTCCCTGTTTTGGGATGTCCTGGCTCCAAAGTTTGGCACCCCAAGCTTGGGGATAATCCTTCATTTCCCAGTCACCCTACAGTCAGCGAGTCTAAGTCCCGAACCTCTGCCCTAGTGCTGTCTCCCCAGTCAGCTCTCATCTTTATCCTCATCACGTCCTACTTACTTCCAACTGGTTTCTAGCTACCTGGCATTGCTGCCTGCCTGGTCCCTTCTAAATAATGCTCCATAAGACCTACCAGGGTCTCTGCTCAAGCTGTCCCTTGAACACAGGAATGCTTTTAAGAAATCATGACCCATGCTGGGCGGTGGTGGCATATGCTTTTAATCCCAGCACTCGGGAGGCAGAGGCAGGTGGATCTCTGTGAGTTCGAAGCCAGCCTGGTCTACAAAGCGAGTCCAGGACAGCCAGCGCTGTTACACAGAGAAACCCTGTCTCAGAAAACCAAAGGAAAAAAAAAAAGAAATCATGACCTGCCAGGCATGGTGGCACACACCTTTAATCCCAGTACTTGGAAGGCAGAGACAAGAGGATCTGTGTGAGTTTGAGGCCAGCCTGATCTACAAAGTGAGTCAGGGCAGCCAGGGCTGTTACACAGAGAAACCCTGTCTCGAAAAACAAAAAACAGACTCATGCTTTCAGCAAAGACTTAGCACCCCAAACCAACATAAAGTAGCTTGTTCATTTTCTCTTCATATTGAGTATAGGGTGTTAGATGTACAGGATTTTTAAAGTTATTAAAAGGAATTCTAACTGGTTTCTTTCTCTTTTTTTTTTATTTTTTTTATTATGTATACAGTATTAGCTCTACATATATGCCCAGGCAGATCTCAATGTAGATGGCTGTGAGCCACCATGTGGTTGCTGGGAACTGAACTCAGGACCCTGGGAAGAACAGCCAGTGCTCTTAACCTCTGAGCCACCTCTCCAGCCCAGGTTTCTTTCTCTTTTTAGGAATGTAGTTATGGGCTAGAGAGATGGCTCAGTGGTTAAGAGCACTGGCTGCTCTTCCAAAGGACCTGACTACAAATCCCAGCACCATATGGCAGTTCACAGCTGTCTATAATTGCCGGGTGTGGTGGCGCACACCTTTTTTTTTGTTGGTTTTTCAAGACAGGGTTTCTCTGTATAAAAGCTCTGGCTGTCCTAGACTCACTTTGTAGACCAGGCTGGCCTCGAACTCACAGAGATCCGCCTGGGATTGGCGCACTTGGCGCACACCTTTAACCCCAGCACTCGGGAGGCAGAGGCAGGCGGATCTCTGTGAGTTCGAGGCCAGCCTGGTCTACAATGTGAGTCCAGGATAGCCAGTACTACACAGAGAAAACTTGTCTCGAAAAACAAAAACAAAAAAAACAAACAAACAAAAAGAATGTAGTTACTAGGTACTGGAGAGATGGCTCAGCAGTTAAGAGCACTGACTGCTCTTCCAAAGGACCTGGTTCAAATCCCAGCATCCACATGGCAGTTAATAGCTGCCTATAATTGTGCAGCATGATAGTTCATGCCTTTAATCTCAGTACTCAGGAGGCAGAGGCAGGCAGATCTCTGTGAATTGAAGCCCAGCCTTATCTATAAAGTGAGTCAAGGACAGCCATGCATACACAGAGAAACTCTTGTCTCTAAAAAGAAAAAAGAAGAAGAGTGAAGTCACTTTGGCAGGCATGGTAGCACACACCTGTAATCCCAGCACTTGGGAGGCTGAGGCAGGAGGACCAAGATTTCCAGGCCAGGCCAGCCTGGCTGTGATGGCACACACCTTTAATCTCAGTTACACAAACTCTGTCTAGGGAGAGTGGGGATTCCGGGCAACCCTAGACTCCAAAACAAACAAACAAAAAACTAGGCCAGGAGGAGGGTTTTTTTGTTTGTTATGTTTAGTTTTGTTTTTTGGTTTTTTGAGACAGGGTTTCTCTGTGTAACAGCTCTAGCTGTCCTGGACTCACTTTGTAGACCAGGCTGGCCTCGAACTCACAGTGATCCACTGCCTCCCAAGTGCTGGGATTAAAGGCGTGCGCCACCACACCTGGCATGTTTTTTTTTTTTTTTTTTTGAGACACGGTTTCTCTGTGTATCCCAGGCTATCCTAGACTCACATTGTAGATCAGACTGACTTCTGACCTTGAACTCATAGAGATCCGCCTACCTCTCCCTCTGGAGTGCTGAGATTGAATGTATGCACCACCTCACCAGCCAGGTAAAGTTTTACAAGCCTGTGATGCTAGCTTCCCAGGAGGCGGCAGTTAAATCTTCTCAAATTCTAGGCCTGGTCAAGTCAACTGAAAATAAAAGGTTAGATCAGAGGTAGCATTCAGTAATACACACACAAGCTAGTAAGTAAAAGGTGGCCAAGCATAATGATATATGCCTATACACCACTTGGAAGGAAGATCAAGAGTTCAAGGCCAACCTTGGCTACATGAAACCCTGTTTCAGAAAAAGGAAGGAAGGAAGGAGCTGGAGAGAGGGCTCAGCAGTTAAGAGCACTAGCTGTTCTTTCAGAGGACCTAGGTTCAAATCCCAGCACCCACATGGCAGCTAGCTGCCTGTAACTCTAGTTCCAGATGATCCAATGCTCTCTTATGCCATAGGCACTACACACATACAATGTACAGATAAACATGCAGGCAAAAACACCAATACACATAAAAAAATTTTTTTTAATGGAAGTAAACCAGGCTATGAGTTCCAGGCCAGCCTGGTCTACAGAGTGAGTTTTAGTGAGAGGACCTGACTTACTCCATTTTAAATAAAGCCTCCATCTTGAGTCTGGTCAGAGATTAAAGTTGGACAAAAGGGGGGGGGCCTATAAGGTAATCTTTCCTCCTTCAAGATCGGGACCAATCAGAATTATACAGGTATCTCTCACCATGGACACCAGCCAATCCCAATGAGGGTCATGACTGCAAGCTTCTCTCGGGGTAGTTGGCTGCCTTTTTGTATGAACCGTTGACCCCAGCATGCTGGTCATTTCTGCAGAATAAACACTCTTTGGTTTTGCATACTATTTGAATCTGGAGTCTTCCTTCAGCAATTCTCAGACGCTTACACCAGGACAGCCAAGGCTACACAGAGAAAAGCTGTCTCCAAAACAGTTCTTAAAAAGTAAGTATTACGCCGGGCGGTGGTGGCACACGCCTTTAATCCCAGCACTTGGGAGGCAGAGGCAGGCGGATCTTTGTGAGTTCGAGGCCAGCCTGGTCTACAAAGTGAGTCCAGGACAGCCAGAGATATTCAGAGAAACCCTGTCTCGAAAAACCAAAAAAAAAAAAATAATAATAACTTTGGGGCTGGAGAGGTGGCTCAGAGGTTAAGAGCACTGGCTGTTCTTCCCAAGGTCCTGAGTTCAATTCCCAGCAACCACATGGTGGCTCACAGCCATCTGCCCGGGCATATATGTAAAGCAAATACTGTACACTAAATAAATAAATAAGTAAGTAAATAAATAAATAAATAAAGTATTACAGGGCTGGAGAGAAGGCTCAGAAGTTAAGAACACTGCTCTTCCAGGGGTCCTGAGTTCAATTCCCAGCAACCACATGGTGGCTTACAACCATCCATAATGAGATCTGGTGCCCTCTTCTGGAGTGAATGTATACATGGAGGCAGAACACGGTATACACAATAAATAAAATCTTTAAAAAAAAAAAAAAGCTGAGTATTACAGGAGTGATAGCACACCTGTAATAAACAGCACGTGGAAGACAGAGACAGGGGGTGAATTGGAGACCAGCCTGGGTTACACAGTGAGCTCCAGGACAGCTTAAGCTATTGAGGAGGAGGAGGAGGAAGAGCAGGAGGGGGCCTCTGCAGTTGTTAGATGGTAATGTGGCAGGAGAAAGGGTGTGTCAGCAGCTTCTCCTCTAGGCTGGTCACCATCAACCCACATAGCTTCTCAGCACAGCTGCATGGCTTCAGGGGCACCTAGGTTCTGGTGACTTGCAGTGACAAGTGCTGGTTGAAGTAAGGGCATCAAGAAAGTCACTCAGTCATTTTCTCCAGAAAACTGTCCTGACTGCCCGGTCTTGGTCCAACCCCCCCCAGGGTCCCTGCCCACTCTGCTTCCTGGTCACAGCATCAGCCTACAGGGTTATGGTGTTGCTTTTGACGGGTATGACAATGGGCTTTCTTCCCAGACTCCACCTTCTTCAGGGTAGTGACCCTTGCTGCCTTTGGGTTTTGCCCCAGCCCTTGAAGCAAAGAAGACATTCAGTAAAGGTTTGTTAAAAGTGGAGAGAATTCCTTCATCCAACAAACATTTATTGACCCCCCAGTGACCTTTCCAACTGCAGCTATCAACAGCCCCACGTGTTCGCAGGCTGCAACCTGTAGTCCAAGGCTAGCTCATTCAGTCCCTGCAGCCCTGCAGATCTACTGGAAAGGGTCAGTGTGCCTAGCTTCATCACTAAGACTGTGTGGTAGCTATGTCCGTCATCTGGGACAGGTCCCACATATCCCCATGCTTGTACCTTGAGGAACTCAAGGTTCAGGTAGGGGAGGATATAACTTGCCCAAGGTCACACAGAAGGTCCAGATGAGGCTGACCTTCACCGACCCATCCTCCAGTTCCCAGGCCTACTGGCAAAGACAGGGTGGGTCCAAGGCTTTCTTGGGCCGGTCCCAGTTGAACAGACCATCCCAGTCCCCATTGCCTAGATCATCAGCCTGCCCCCTTCGATGCCTCTCCAGCTGAGTCTAGCTCATTCACAGCCCAGCAGCTGGAGAGTCCCTTACCCCTCAGTCCCTGTGAAAGTACCCCCCTCCCTTGCTGCTTTGGGCTGAGCACCCCACCCCCAGCACCCCCAGAGGCCCCATTCGGGAAAGGGAGGAGGGAGGAAAAGAGAAACCCACTGGGCCTCTGGGGCACAGCCCTTGAGGAGCCCCGGTGTTTGGTTTCAATTAGGAGGAGAAATTCCAGGAAGCCAGGCCAGTGCTGGGGGAGGGGGTGTGCAGAGCAGGGTTTAGAAAGAGGAGGCTTCTGGAATCCAGCCTCCGGAAGAGGCTCCCACAGGGCTGAGGGGCTGTTGGGGAGTTGTGTGACCTGCAGGGCCAGGCTGACTCCCGGGTCAGCGTGTCCCTTCAGGGTGGCCAAGATGTGGGGCCAGGTGCCTGTCACCCTACAGACTCTCAAGGCTCAGTGAACAGTGGCAAGCATTGCATCGTTCCTGTTCTTGCTCACATTGTTATCGAAATTCCAGCCTGGGGTGGGGAGGGCTGCCTGGTGGTTGACAATGCAATCAGCCACATGCCGAGATGGCCTTAGCCAGGAGTTTGAGCCATCCCAGGAGACCCAGGTGCAAGCAGAACTGCTCTGCAGTATAGTCCCCTGGAGACAGAGCACCCTGGGGCTGGGAGCTGAGAAGCCAAGGGGAGAATGGAGGGTCCTGTCCTGCTCACTCTGCCCACCTTGGCACTGTCCATGGGCACCCAGCGAGTGAGTGCTAGGTAGAGGTTACATTGATGGCGATGAACTGTGCTGGGAACTTTTCAAGGGACATTTCTTAGAAAAGGGCTGCATCCAAGTGAAGTTGAAAGACTTGTGAAGAAAAGCTTGTAGACCCAAACAAGCAAAGCCTTGGGCATTCGTGAATCCATCCATTTGACAGCTGTGGACTGCGTGCTAGTGAAGTTCAACAGATCGCCTTGCTGGGCTGGGAGGGCTGCTGAGGAGGGCCAGAGGGCTGCACAGTGGGCGGGCGTCTCATGGTGTGCTGACAGAAGTCAGAGGTAGGGAGCCCCTAGGAGAAAAGCAGGGAACTATTCAAACAGGGACCTGTAGTTCCCAGCAGTCTCAGGGAAGCAGAGCTCTGCAGAGCACACGCTTCTCCGTCAGGTCCCCAGCTGTCCACTCAATGTGACTTCTCTTCAACCAGTTCCTGCTGCTATCAGAAATCTTGGGTTCTTGGGGAAGTCATTTTAGTGCTGAGTGACTCTGGGTTACATGTCCCTGTCCCTAGACCACAGGATTTAGACCAACTCATCCCCTCAAGTGAGGCCCAGGCTGTGAGTGGGATGGGGGTGAGGTTCCAAAATTCACAGAGAAGCCACAGGAAAACAGAGCCTCTGGCTGGGCATGGTGGCACATGCCTTTAATCCCAGCACTCAGGAGGCAGAGGCAGGCAGATCTCTGTGAGTTCAAGGCCAGTCTGGTCTCCAGTACAGCCAGTACTGTTACACAGAGAAAAAAAAAAAAAAAGAGAGAGAGAGAGAAACAGAGCCGCTAGCTGGTCCTGGTGATAGTGAACATCTTTTTTTTTTTTTTTTTTTCGGTTTTTCGAGACAGGGTTTCTCCGTGTAACAGCCCTGGCTGTCCTGGACTTGCTTTGTAGACCAGGCTGGCCTGGAACTCACAGAGATCCGCCTGCCTCTGCCTCCCGAGTGCTGGGACTAAAGGCACGCCTGGCTGGTGGTGAACATCTTTAATCCCAACATTCAGGAGACAGAGGCTGGTGGACCTCTGTGAGTTCAAGACCACAAAAACACATAGAGCCTCAACTTTTAAAAAGTTTGGTTATTTAGATTTTTTTTTTAAACCTGTATCAAGGCATTTTGCTTGCATGTTTGTATGTACATCAAGAGGTGTCAGATACCCTGGAATGGATGGTGGGTGGTGGGAACCAAACTCTGGTCCAGTCCCCAGAACCTCATCTTAACAAAAGTATAAGATCCTTGGTTCTGTCTCTGGCAGTACAATAAGAAAATGTAAGTTTTTCCTTTTGTTTATTTTTAAATTTTTATTTGGGATGTGGGGACACACAACTGAGGTCAGAGGATGACTTTCAAGAGTCAGCTCTGTACCACAGTAGGTTCCGGGGATAGAACTCAGGAGGTCAGGCATGGACAACAAGTAGTTTTACCTGGTGAGCCATCTCACCAACCCATGTTCTTTTTGTTTGTTTGGTTGGTTTTTTGGGTTTTTTTTGTTTTTGTTTTTCCCGAGCCAGGTTTCTCTGGGTAGCCCTGGCCATCCTAGAACTCACTCTGTAGACCAGGCTGGCCTGGAACTCATGGAGATCCACCTGCCTCTGCCTCCTGAGTGCTGGAATTAAAGACGTGTCCCACCATCACCTAGTTCAGCCCAAATTCTTTTATGCTGTTTCTTCAATTAAGTTTAGGAGGACAAAGGCTCAGTTTAGGGCTGGTGTGATGGTTGATATGTCTTTAAAAACATTTTTATTTATTGTGAGATAGTCCTGCTTTGTATCTACAGCCAGCCTTGAACGCTCAGCCTCCTGAATGCCAGGATTAGAGGCATTTGCCACTACACCTGGTGTTTGTGCCTTCCTTACCCTGGTAAATCTGCCCGTACGGCAAAGAGAACCCTCCTAGCAGACAGGAACATCTAAGCTAGAATTGGTTCGTTTTCCTTGAATTTATTTTTATCTTTGCCTTCTGTTTTTTTGGAAAGCCACGGTGGTTTTCCATTCTGAGTACTGATGTACTTGTTTCCTTGTTAAATAAAGTTTGGCAGAACTGAACCAATTCGAAGGAGAACACTAAGTCACCAAGTACAGTACCCTGAGCCTAACAGTCCCAGCCAACCAGTACACTGAGGCAGGAGCTTTGCTTGAGCCTAAGAGTTCAAGGGCAGCCTAGGTAAAGGGGGAAAGGACAGAAAGGAAGAAGGAGGGAGAGAAGAAGGGAGGGATGAACTAAGTAAGCAGTGTAGACCAGGCTGACATGAGAAAACCCCAGAGAACCCCTGGGTGGTGCAGCCTGTAATCACAGAGCTAGGGAGATGGAAGCAGGAGAAGCCCATGGTCACATCCTTTTGTCTTTTGTGTTTTGTTATTTGAGCCAGGGTCTCTCTATGGAGCGAGCGCTGGCTATCTTGGAACTCTGTGTAGACCAGGCTGACCTCAAAGTCAGAGTTCTACCTGCTTCTGCCTCCATGTACAACATACCTAGCTCCAAGTCATTCTCTCTCTCTTTTTTTTTTTTTGGAGGGAGGATTTTGATACAGGGTTGTTTTGTTATTGGTGGTTTTTTTTTTTTTCTGTGAAGCCTTGACTGTCCTGGAATTAGCCCTTTAGACCAAGCTGGCTCCAAACTCACAGAAATTTTCCTGTCTCCACCTCCCAAGTGCTGGGATTGGAGGCATGTGCTGCCACCACCACCCAGCTCCAAATTTGAGGCCAGCCTGGGCTACTTGAAATTCTGACTCAAAACAAACAAACTACAAGGGCTAAGGAGATGGCTTAGGGGGTAAGCACAAGCCCTTGCTGTGCAAACATAAGGACCTGGGTTCAGATCCCAGCACACTTGCCAAATGAAGTAACATATCTCCACAACTCCAGCGTGTCTGAGAAGTTCATACACCGACTGCCCTGGTACACACAGTGATAAATAAGAAAACCTAGCCCGGTGTAGTGGCACACGCCTTAAATCCCAGCACTCAGGAGCAGAGGCAGGCAGATCTCTGTGAGTTCAAGGCTAGCCTGGTCTATAAAGTGAGTCCAGGACAGTCAAAGATATACAAAGGGGATTTCCCTTGGTGTGCTTGTTACGATGACTCTCTGGTCCTGAGCTCAGTTATTTCGTAGGAAACGGGCTTGGAGTCCAGGTGCTGTGATCTGTGCAGAGGCAGGGGGAGCATTCCAGAGGCTTGATGGCAACTTCAATGCTAACTGCTTGACCTCTGCTGCCTCTACGTGAAGGGAGATGAAGGAGAAACCCCCAGTTGGAGTGGCTGAGCCAGAATCCTGGGCATCCTTTTTTCTTTTTCCAGAGCTGGGATTGAATCCCCAGCTTCGGGCAAACATTCTGCAACTGAGTCATACCCAAGCCATGCCAATCTCTTCTGTGTGATTCTGGGGTAGACTCTAGGGAGAAAACTCTAGGTGGAGAACAGCTATCAGGAGGCCCCTTGGCAGACCCTTGGCTCTTACCCCATTTCAGGAGAAATGCTAAGGAAGGCAAAGATTCAAAGGATACCTTCCCCCCAAATCTAATGCTCAAGAGACTTTGGAGTCATCATAGAACACGAACTCATCCACTTTTCCAGTCTACTTGGTTGGTGGTTCTGACTTCCTCCTCAAGATTCCTGCCCTACTTCCTGGCATTACCTTGTCTCCTGAGCATTCCAACCCCAGCACCTAAGTCACCACTGTGTTTGTGTATTCATTGTCTCCAGGGATAGGAGACAATGTCTATTTCATCTTGGTACCCAGAATAGGGTGTGGGTCCAGACGGTGCTCAGTAAAATTCTGCAGAATTGAAGAGGGCACACTTCGGGGGGCATTGTGGAGGCATCAGTCTGATTCCTCTGTTCTAAAGGTCAGGTGTCTATTAGGAGTTGTCAGAAACCAGGGAAAGCAGAGATCTTACACCAGATACTGGGTTTCAAATCCTGGTTAATGTCCAACTGGAGTGGTTAGTTGATTTAGCTGATCTCATTCCAGGTAATAAACAGCTATCCTAACCTCTACCACATAGGCAGATAGGGGGGTATAATGGAAGAAAAGTGATAGAAAGTGAGAAAAGCAGTATCCGCAACCCAGGTACACACTCGATAACTGAATTATGCAAATGTTCCAACGACAGAAAACACAGCCTAGATACTTATTGATAATTTTGCCCAAGGGACTTAGATAGGGAAAGTACTACTCTTTGTGCTGGGCTTTGAAGCTTCAAGGAGTCCCCCTTCTCATGAGTTAGCCATGAGACTTAAGAAATGAAGTGTGATCCGAGAAACATGAAGAGGCTGAAAGGAGAGAGAGACAGAAAGAAATTGATTCCAGCCTCTTCAAGAAGAATGAAGAATTCTATCTTCGTTTTGAGACAGGGTCTCACTTACTATGTAGCCGAGGCTATCCTAGACTCAGTGGTCCTCCAGCCATGGGCTCTCATGTGCTTGGAATTCCAGACTCGTGTCGCCAGTTGATGAGAAAGAAAAGTCCACTGAGTACGCCGCAAGGAGATAGCAGGCTGTGTAGTAACTAGAATGCAACCTGCTTTTAGGTCTGTTAGCAAGGGCTGGTTTAGCCACCTGATTCCTGCTTTCTCTGTCCTCTGACAACTTTTTATAGGCATCTTGTCTACAGGAAGAGGGGACCTGCAACAGCTCCCAGAGGGATCAGGACTAATGCCACCATGAGGCCCACTGACGTGATGCCCACTCTTTGATTCTGAAGAGACTGAGCACTCTCTGAGCTGAGACACTGTACTGTGACTGAGATGTAGCTTCAGTAGAACACTTGTCTAGGATCTGTAAAGCCCTGGGTCCCATCCACAACATGGTAAGAAGAAGGAAGTGCATGCAAAAGGTCCCAGAATTGATCCCCACAACTGAAGAACAAATTCTAGTCCAGGTTTTGATGAAACTTACAGAATGACCCAGAAGAATAGGGGGCCCCTGAAGTCAAAAGGTCACTGGTTCATCCTTCTGTGGCCAAGCCCCAATTGTAACCACTTTTGTCCCCAAGCCTCCTTCCTTTGTGCAGAAAGTGAGCCTCACTTTTTTTTTCTTCATGAGTGGGGGAGGCCCCCCTCTAATTCTTGGGTTTGTGTCCAACAGGCTGGGCCCATGGCCAAGCAACCCATCCTCCTCTCTCCCAACCCCTGTCCTCCCTCCTCACCCCCTGAGCAGGTCCTCTACCCCTCCTGCAGCCTTGACCCTAGGCAGGCATGCCAAATTGAAAAACAAGCCCTTTTCCTAGGCCAGAGGCTAGACCTTGGGGAGAGAGCTGGAGAGGGAGAATTGCCTCTGCCTATGTGTGTGTGTGTGTGTGTGTGTGTGTGTGTGTGTGTGTGTGTGTGT
>CAJQZJ010005020.1:5509201-5523941 GCA_907164525.1 Lophiomys imhausi
AAAAAAAAAAAAAAAATTAAAAAAAAAAAAAAAGCCCAGCTTGGTGGTGCACACCTTTAATCCCAGCACTCGGGAGGCAGAGGCAGGCGGATCTCTGTGAGTTCTCAAGGCCAGCCTGGTCTACAAAGTGAGTCCAGGACAGTCAAGGATACACAGAGAAACCCTGTCTCGAAAAACCTAAAAAAAATAAACAACAAAAACCCAAAGGCCACTGGATGGTGATGCCACATGTCTTTAATCCCAGCACTCAGGAGGCAGAGTCAGGTGGATCTTCCTCTGCCAGTATGGACTATAGAGTTCCAGGACAGCCAGGGATACACAGAAACCCTGTCCAAAACAAAACAAACTCAAGGATTCGGATTCCAACCTGCATTCTACACATCTCTTTCCAAGCTGCTTGAGATTTTAGGGGTTGCTAAGGTGAGGGAGGGGCAGAGATAACTCAGAAGGTAGTCTGTTTTGCTAACCGACTTCTCATTGGGTCTCAGTATCCTTCTAGAGACACCCTTACAGGTGAGTGTTCTCATTGGGTCTCAGTATCCTTCTAGAGACACCCTTACAGGTGAGTGAATCAAATCGAGGAGTGGACACAAGGCCCCTAAGTGTGAACTCTGGCCATGGAGCAGGAGTTTTCAGGAGCATTCCTAGGAGTGTACAGGCAAAAGCAACCTACAACAGCTAGTCCCTGGGGACTCCTCGGGCAGCCCCTCTACCAGGCCAAGAATTCCAGAGCCCAGGCACCTAGAGAGTGATCTGGAACTTGAGACCTTGAGCTCGGAGAACATATTCTCTTGTGCACCCCCCCCCATTAACCTTATAGGGAGGGGTGAGGCTGGAAAATGATTTAAGGGAACCCTATATAATAATGTTCAGAGCCGGGACCCAATTGCCTGGGCTGTGGACTCTTTGCCTCTGCTCCCATCAGACCTGCTACTATCCAAGAAGCATACCACAGTGGCTGAAGCCATTGTTCCTCTGCTCCCTGGACAGCTAAGGATTTTGCAGGCAGGAACAGCTGGACTCTGCTGGCTTAGGGAGAGTGGAATTCTAAAGCCTCCTACTCAGCTACCTCATGGACCATCATACTCACCACACGTGCCAGCCCTTGACTGCGCAGGGAGGCTTGACTTCGGAAACAAGCAGTGCTACAAACTGGTAGCTCACCATCTGTAGTCTCAGCATTCAAGAGACTAAGGCTGGAGGATTACCATGGATTTGAGGACATCCTAGGCTACATAATGAGACTTTGTCTAAAAAACAAAATCTTGGGCTGGAGAGATGGCTTAGCAGTTAAGGGCACTGGCTGCTCTTCCAAAGGACCTGGGTTCAAATCCCAGCATCCACATGGCAGTTCACAGCTGTCTGTAATTGCCACTGCCGGGGATACTAGGCACACGCCTTTAATCCCAGTACTCCGGAGGCAGGTGCAGGTGGATGTCTGTGAGTTCGAGGCCAGCCTGGTCTACAGAGTGAGTCTAGGACAGCCAGGGCTACACAGAGTAACTCTGCCTCAAAAAAAACAAAAAACAAAAACAAGCACTGACCACTCTTGTAGAGGACCCAGATTTGGTTCCCAGCACCCAAGTGCTTCACAACTGTAACTCCAGTTCCACAGGATCCAACCTGTACTGGTGTGTGAGCAGCAGACACACAGGCAGTGTTATACATACATGCAGACAAACACCCAAACACATAAAATAAAAGCAGGGCTGGGGCCAGGCAGTAGTGGCGCATGCCTTTAATCCCAGCACTTGGGAGGCAGAGGCAGGCGGAGCTTTGTGAGTTCGAGGCCAGCCTGGTCTACAAAGTGAGGCCAGGACAGCCAGGGCTGTTACGCAGAGAAACCCTGTCTCGAAAAAACAAAACAGGGCTGGCAAAGTGGCTCAGTGGGTAAGGTCTCTTGCTGCCAAGCCTGACAACCTGAGTTTGATCCACAGGATCCATATGACAGAAGGAAAGAACCAATTTTCCACAGATGTCCTCTGATTCCTCCAGGGGCATACTGCCCCCATTCCACTACTACACCCTCCCCAGCAGTAAATAGTAAGTATTTACTGTTGTTATTTGTTTTTTTAAAAATGAGGAAACAGGCTCACACAAGACTAAGGAGGGGCAAGCTTCCTAGTAGGATATCACTCAGCTCCTTTGTAGCCTCAAAACTCCTGAGGACCTGGAAACCCGGAAAAGAGCTGTAGCTTTCTCAAGGACCATCTCACTAGGAGGAGAGGGGTGGAATTTGACTGTGGACCTGTAGAGCCCCCAGCTAGACCCAGGACAGACATAATGGGCCCTCAGTCCGCCTAGTTTAGAGGAGCTGAGGCTAGCAGGAAGCCTGGGCTGGCCAGCTCCAGTGAGGGCCTTGGAATGTGAGGAATGTCCATCCCCAGGGCTGGGTGTGGACAAGGTGACCTCTGGGGAGATAAAGTCAAATTCCAGTACTGAGAAGTAAAGTCTCAGAAAGCAGCAGAAGCAGCCTGGGGTGGTAGAGGCAGAGACTGGGATGGGAGTGGAGTCTGCCTGGCTCCAAATGCCTCCCAGAAGATAGTCATTAGAACTGGGGGGTGCAGCGGGGTGCTGGGAGGAGACAAGATTACCCTCTGGTCCCTACTGTTAATGACACTAGATGTGTCCTCCCTACTCTGCCAAGGACGCTTCAGCTACATTCTTTGAACCCTGTCCCCAAGCATTACCTGGTCACTTGAATGTTGCCACTTGGAAAGTTCAGGAGACCCTCAGCCACTGTCACCTAGAACTATGGTCACCACACTCCCTGCATCCTTCTAGAAATGCTACCTCTGTACCCCTATCTGAATGCCCCGGGAGCCTTGCTTCTCTCTTCTTCCTCTCAACCCATGGATCCACATGCAGGGTCTCAGCGTCTCTGGGACCCTTCCTCTGCCTACCTCCATGTCAGTCTCTCTGCTCTTGCCCAGAGAGCTGCTAGTACATTCCTGAGAGATGGGGAAGGAGAGGTAATTTATCACCCAGATGGTGGGAAAATTAAATATAAAATGACATTTCAGTGGAGCTGGTGAGATGGCTCAGCAAATGAAGGTTCCTCCCTCTAAGCCTGATGATCTGAGTTCAGCCTCTGGAACCCACATTGATGAGGGGAGAAAAGTGACTCCCACAAGTTGTCCTTTCATATCCACATGTGGGTAGCCTAGCCGGGTGTGGTGGCGCACATCTTTAATCCCAGCACTCGAGAGGCAGAGGCAGGTGGATCTCTGAGTTAGAGGCCAGCCTAGTCTACAGAGTGAGTTTCAGGACAGCCAGGGCTACACAGAAAAATCTTTTTTTTTTAAAGATTTTATTTATTCATTATGTATAGTGTTCTGTCTGCATGTATGCCTACAGGCCAGAAGGGGGCACCATATCCCATTATAGATGGTTGTGAGCCACCATGTGGTTGCTGGGAATTGAACTCAGGACCTCTGGAAGAGTAGCCAGTGCTCTTAATCTCTGAGCCATCTCTCCAGTCCCCTACACAGAGAAATCTTGTCTCAAAAAAAAAAGTGGGGGGGAAGTGTTTTGAAAAGTCTCAGGTAGGGGTGCCCTGTGACCATGACCTAGGATGGAGAAGCTCCTTGTTAAAGCTTTCTTTCTCCACTGGTCCCCTCTACCCAGCTCCTGACCTCCTCCATTCTCAGAAACACTGCTTCCAGGAAACCTTCTTTAACACCCATTCAATACCTGAGAGGCAGCTCTGCACGGTGTTTCTCCCTGACTGAAGAACCCAGCGAGAGAATCCTTTCTGCTTTTATTTCTGATTTGTTTCGTAGTCAGACAGGGTCTCACTGTGTAGCCCAGGCTGACCTCAAACTCACAGTCCTCTGTCTGGTCTCTGCCTCCAGGTGTGCACTGTGAAGTCAGGCTAGAATCTTGCCCTTGTGTTTGCTAGGTTCCCTTGCCCCGAGTACCCGGCACAGCATTCGAAATGGCTTGATGGTTTCTCTGGGCCTCTCCCTACAAGACAGAGTCTTCCGATAGATATCCTAACTGTGTCCCTTCCAGCCACAGAGATCCTGGGCACTGTTGAGGATCGAGGGATGCTTTGTAGGCAGGTGCACTGGTCCTCAAGGAATGCAGAATCGCTTCTCCCTGGGAGGCCTTCCATGCCCTGGTGGGAGTGGGCAATGTGGGGCCCTAAGATCTTCAGGGCAAGGAAGGAAGGGAGAGGCTAGACTGGAAGTGTTTAGGCAAGACATTAAACCTGGTCTTCATCTTTGCTTGTTTTCAGGGCTTAGCTTCTTCCGTGAGAGAGGGAGGGGTCAGCCCAGCCTGGACAGAGGAAACATGAAGTAAATCCTCCTTATTGGAAAGGTTTCATAGTCTGCCTCAGTAGAAGGCAGGAAGATGCCAATGGAGCAGCCTCCAGAGACTCAACACCCAGACCGAAAGCTTTATCCAGCTTTAGGTCTTCCAAACTTTCAGGCTTCCTCCAAGGAACACAATGCTTGAGGAACAGGAGGGTGCTCAGCTGGTCACAGGACAAGGTCTTTACCCTGTACCTGCCTGCATTGTCCTCCACTGCTGCCTGCTAGGTAGTGGGGAGAGAGGCTGAGGCCCTGGGTTGATCCTAAGGTTTCCTCTACCCACACCACTTCACCAGTACCTGGGGCTACGTATTGCTGGGTCTGCTAAGTCTCCTCACCTGGGCAATCTAGAGCCAGAACAGACTGGTTGCCCCAGGACTGTGAAGGAAGAAGCAATTTCTTGCCTCTGAATAGCAAGAAGAAAAGCCTTCTCCTCCCCCTCCTGCTCCTTCCCCCTTCTCCCTCCTGCCTAGCTTTGCTCCCCAGCCCACTGAACTAGCTTCCTGTCTCTCCAGGAAACAGGCCTGCCTAAGCCCAAGCCCAAGAGCCTAAGAGGAGGGGGAACAGGGGGAAAGGTTTGCGTTTGCTGCTGGTCTGGTCCCCTTTCCTTCGATCAGCCTCCTCCAACACCTTTCAGGACTGGGACTGACAGCACCTACCATCCATAGGAGAAAACATAGACTGAAGAAAGTGGTCATTCTAAAACTAAGTCACACAGTTGACTGCTTCCTCTCACTCTGGGGTTCCAAGCTAGCAAGGAACTAGTGTTGAAATTTCCCAGAGGCAGTCTCCCTCAGGACCCCTGCCGTGGTAGTGTACAACCTATCTGTAATCCCAGCACTCTGGAAGTCAAGGGAGGGGAATGTTAAGGCAGGGAGATACTAGTTCAGAGCCAGTCTGGACTACAAAGTTCTCTGTCCTCAAGTCTCAGAGTCCTAGAGGAAGATGTACAGAGGGCTAGAAAGATAGCTCAGTGGTTAAGAGCTCTGGTTGCTCTTCCAGAGGACCCTGGTTCGATTCCCAGCACCCACATGGCAGCTCACAACTGTCTGAACTCCAGTTCCAGGAGATCTATTGCCTTCTTCTGGATTCTGCAGGCACTGCATACACATGAATGCACAGACACACATGCAGACAAAACACCCACACACAAAATAAAATAAATACGTTTTAAAAAAGAAAAAGAAAGATGTTCAGGTTCTCTCAGCTCAGGCTGGCCAGACCCTGTCTCAGTATGCAAGGTCACTTGCCTGAGGAGCTCTCTGTCAGCTGCACTCTGCCTGCAGGGACATTTGCCCATAGACGGTGACTGGGCCGCCTTGGACCACCACCACCTTGGATGCAGGCTTCATTAAGATTCTAGCCCTATTGTTTCCTAGCTACACATAAGCGGCTCCTGTCAGATGCTTGGGGCCTCTGCAAAATAGGGTTTTTTGAAGAGAACAGCTCAGAAGAGAAGGAGCTGTGAGACCCAGACCTACAAAATTCTCACCATTTCAGTGGGGAACCAGACAAGTGACCCCACCCACTCACACACCCTTAAGACTTTGACACATTAACTCCACGCTCAGCTCTCAATGTGACCAGTGTCCCTTCTTCAAACCTACATCTCACCCTGCCCTGGCCCATGAAGCTCCAACTTTCCCTTTCTCCCTCCCACCCTCATTCTCCCCACCCCAGAACAAAAGGGACATTTGACATTCTTTGTCAGGTGCAGATTCATTCTGGGAGTCCTGAGACCTACCAGGCCCACAGCTGGGACCTGCCACCTTCCCCTAGTACCCGAGCTCTCCAGGGATGCTTCTCAGGGGAGAGGAAGGGAGGGGCCTTAAAGGAGCAGAGCCTTCTTTCAGAACCAGTGGGAAGGAAAGGGGGAGGGCGCAAAGTAGCCCTAAGAGACTGTAGTCATGTGACCTGTCTGAGCCTTGGCCGGGGGCTACACTGCCACCAGCAGCCACTCTCTTGGCTCCTAGCCAGAAGTTCTTCATTCATTGGAGTCTCAGGATTGGGTTTTTATTTTGTTACTGTTGTTGAATTTCTTTTTCTTTCTCATTTTGTTTTTTTGTAATGGTTTATCTATTTTGAGACATTGTCATTCTGGTTTTTTGTTTATTTGGTTGGTTGGGTTTTGGTTTTTGTTTTTTTGAGACAGGGTTTCTCTATGTATCCATGGCAATCTTGGACTCACTTTGTAGCCCAGGCTGGCCTTGAACTCACAGAGATCTGCCTGCCTCTGCCTCCTGAGTGCTCAGATTAAAGACTGGCACCATCACGCCCAGCGAGACATTGTCATTCTCTATAGCCCAGGTTGGCCAGAAATTCATGATCCTCCTGCCTCAGCCTCCAAAGAAACTAGTCCGGATTCTGCCCTCTTCTGCTGTGCGATCCTCAGTGAATTCTTTTCCCACTGTGGGCCTCAGTCTCTCTTGTGTAAAATGAAGGGAGAGAGGTACTAGAAGTTGCTGAGGCAGGCACAGCATAGGTACAGACACAGGAACAATACAGCTCCCCAATTCTAGGCCTAGGAGTCTGTCAGGAAACAGCACAGAAGGTTTTGTGGCAACATTTCCACCCAAAACAGGGACCCCCAAACCAAAGAAGAGCAGCCCTTCCTCTCTCTACTGGTGTGGTCTCAGGGAGCTCACAGAAGTCTTTCAGGGCCCTATTTCCTTCCACCACCTGTGAGGGGGGTGGGGGTGCAGGTGTGTGGGATTGTGTGCTCTTGCATATGTGCGGGGAGGGTGGGGTGTGTCTGTGTGAGTTAGGTAAGGTGGGGGATGTTTGTGCATGCTTTTGAGTGTGTATGGGTGGGTGGGATGTGTGTGTGTGTGTGTGTGTGTGTATCTGTGTGCTCATGGGTGTGGAGGCTAGAAATCAACTACAGATACTGGGTTTTTTTTTTTAGGGTTTCTCTGTGTAGCCCTGGCTGTCCTGGACTCACTTTGTAGGCCAGGCTGGCCTCAAACTCACAAAGATCCGCCTGCCTCTGCCTCCCAAGTTCTGGGATTAAAGGCATGTGCCACCACCGCCCTGCCAGATATTGTTTCTTAGGAATTGTGCACATTGAGGGTTTGTTTGTTTTGTTTTTGAGAGATCTCTCTGAGTTAGCTCTGGTTGTCCTGGTACTTGCCATGTAGAGCAGGTTGGCCTTGAACTCACAGAGACCCACCTGTTTCTGCCTCTCCAATGCTGGGATTAAAGGTGTATGCCATCATATCTGAAACTTTATTGTGTTTTAAATTTAAAAAGAAGTGCTATTAGCATGCTTGAGTGTGTGTCTATGTTTGCTCTCACATATGTAACATGTTTGTGTGGAGTATGGTGTTTGCGTGTGGGTACACATGCATATGGAATTCAGAGGACATTATAGAATTGGTTCCCTCCTTCTACCTTTATGAAGGTTGGGGTAACAGGGCAGTTGAACTCAACACCATGCTTGCCCTACAAGTGCCTTTACTCTATAAACTATGTTGCTAGCCCACCTTCTTGAGTCAGTATCGCTCCCTGGGACCTGGAACTCACTGATTAGGCTCTAACGGCTAGCCAGTGAGCCCCAGGGATATCTCCCTAGCCCTAGATTTCATCACTGCCCCACTAGGGCTAGGAGATCAGACTCAGACCCTCAAATTTGTATGACACGCATTTTATTAACTGCATCATCTCCTCCAGCCCCCTACCCTTTTCTTTTTGCAGAAAATCAAGGCTGCAAGTCACAGAAGATAGGCCCTGTCCCCCCTAGGGGTGGTATGTCTGGGACCTGATGCCTGTGGGTTGGAGAAAGATAGCAAGTACCTTGCAACCGGCATCGGGGTGCAAAGAGCAAGGCAAAAATCTGTACTCTGCTGTAGTTTAGTTTGGCTGAAGTCTAGGGTTTGTTTGAGGGGAGAAGAGGAAGCTGGGGGCTCAGCAGCTGACTAGGGAGCCTGTTCGGTGGGTGCAGAGGAACACTGGGGCCCATTGCATGCCAGGCAGGGTTTATTCACTACGGTTGCCATACAGAGTGAATGCAAGCTAGAGAAAGATCATGTGGCAGCTGGGACAGCTGGACACACAGGTACTTTCTGACAAAGGGATGTGTGGGGGAGGTGCGGGGAAGGGGCTCACCGTGTTGCTGAGCAAGTCCTCCAGGGAAAGAGGGGAAGTGAGCAGGGAGATGGAGCAGGGAGAGGAAATGAAAGATTACGTGCATAAGAGCCATAAAGCTCGGCGCAGGCCCAGCCGGGTGGATTCCCAGTTTATAGATACGCTTTTATGTTCAGGGATGTCCCACCAGGCCTGATGGCCCAGCAAGAGCAGTCACCCATCGACACAAGGGGAGACACTGGGTTGGAAGGGACCCTTTAAGCACTGTGGTCCTTTCTTGCCACCCCCTCCACCTATCCCCAGGCCTCTGCCTGGCTGACAGCCCAGCTGGAAGCAATTGTAGGCGCCCCCCAGCCTAGAGCACAGCATCCCACAAAAGGCCCTGGTAAATAGCAGCCCACACCCTAGACAGCCTGCAGTGCCCCTCCCCTGTCCCCTTGTAGCCCCCTGCCCGGAAATTTAAAACAACTGCTCAACACAGTCTTAAATCCTCCAGGAAGGGGTTTGGGTTGACAGAATACAAGTTTGAGGCTATCCTAGGCCCCCAGCACTCCCTGAGCTGCCGTGAAATACCTACCCCTTTCTGAGCACAGGATGGTCAAGGTCTGTTTCTCTGCTGAGTCCTGACATTGAGACTGCCATGGAGCAATATTTCCCTGTGTACAGGAAGAACCAGCGAACAAACCTGAGTTATCATGGTGCTTTTGGCCTTGAGTTTCCACATCTATCAAATAGGTGTGACTTTTAGCTAGTCTCTCAGGGTTATGTAAGAATATGTGTGCAAATGGGGCTATAAGTGTGGCTCTGGTGGTAGCCAACTTCTGTTTTGTTTTGTTTTGAGACAGGGTTTCTCTGTGTAGCCCTGGCTGTCCTGAACTCACTTTGTAGACCAGGCTGGCCTTGAACTCACAGAGACCCACCTGCCTCTGCCTTCTTAGTGCTGGGATTAAATGCAGATTAACTGGGATTAACAGCCAGTGCTCTTAACTGCTGAGCCATCTCTCCAGCCTGGGAGCTTACTTCTGTAGTATACAGGAAGACTGGGCCCAGCATCATACAGAGATCAGGCATTGCACACCTCTAACTCCAACATTTGGAAGTTGAAAACAAGATCAGAAGCTCATGATGAACCTCAGCTACATAGTGAACTCCAGGACAGCTGGAGCTACAAGAGACTCTGTCTCAAATGTTAGCAAGATGGCTCACTGAGTAAAAGTACTTGCTGTCAAGCTTGACAACCTGGGTTCAAGCCTTGCGTCTCATATGCAGGAAGGAGAGAACTGACTCCCACAAATTGTTTTCTGACCTTCATATATGTATTATGGACATCCTTACCTCCACCACTTCCACAAATAAATGTTATTAAAAAGGTTTTTAAAGACTCTATCTCAAAAGGAACGGGGGGGGGGAACTCTTGCCCCAAGGGAACATAGCAGGACAGCCATGGACACGATATGTGGCCAATGCATGGTTTTGCAAGACACAACCCTGTGTGTGGAACCTGCTCAACTCCTGCCACCCACTCTTCTGGGGTTGCTTTGGCTTCCCCTGGGAAGTATGAGGAAGGAATATAGCCAGTCCCTGCACCAGATGAGTCTTCAGCGGAGTTACAAGGCCCCAGGCAAGCCTTGAACAAATCTCAACCAGAATCCCCTTGCCCTGCCCCGCCCCCACACTGGGACAGACCTCAGCTAGCTAGCAGGCCTCCCAGCTTTGATCAATACAGGGCAGGCAGCCAAGGCGGCTGCAGGCTTCATCCTCCCAGGAGGCCCCAGCTCAGCCAGGGTCACAGTGAGGAGGGGCCGACGCCCAACGCAGGGGCTGGGGGCAGGGTAGGGGGAGCAGGAAAGGAGAGCCTCAGCCACAGTCATTCACTCCTTTACCTGTGTCTTTTCAGTCCACAAATGTTTAGTGAGCACCAGCTATGTACCTGTCACCAGCCCAGGTGACAACAGAAACAGCCACTCTCAGGAAACATATGAAGAAGAGAAGAAATGCTTGAACAAAACAATAGAAAGGGTAGTTTCAAAAGCTGGGCATGGTGGTGGTCCATACCTGTAATCCCAGAACTTGGCAGGCAAGAGCTATAGAATTACAAATTCAAACACAGCCTGAGCTGCATAGCACAGATACTGTCTCAATCAATCAATCAATCAATCAATAACAAACAAACAAATTGTTAGTTAGCTGTTTGAGACAAGACCTCTCTCTGTAGTCCTGGAAATCTCTCTGTTGGCCAAAGTTGGTCTCCAACTCACAGAGTTCTTCCTGTCTCTGCTTCCTGACTGCTGGGATTAAAGGCATATACCACCATGCCCAGTTAAATACATTTTTTAATGAATAAATGGAAAATGACTACCAGCCAGTGGTAGTGCATGCCTTTAGTCTCAGCACTCAGGAGGCAGAGGCAGGCAGATCTCTGTGAGTTCCAGGCTAGTCTGGTCTACAGGCAAGTTCCAGGACAGTCAGAGTTATACAGTAAAACTCTACCTTGGGGGAAAAAAAATGATGATGATGTGAATTTGATCCCAGAAATTCATAGTGGGAAGAGAGAATTTTTCTCCAAAAGTTGTCCTCTGCCCTCTACATGCATGTGGTCTCTCACTCACATCATATGCAATAATAAACAAAATAAAATAAAATTTAAAAATAAAGATATCCAGTTGTTTAGTTTCGTTTACTTTGCTGCGATAAAACACCCTGACAAAAGCAACTTAAGGGGGCTCACAGTTCCAGATTACAGCCCACCCTGGCAGGGAAGTCACAGCTGTAGAAAGAAGTTTGAGAGCTCTGGTCACGTTACATCCATAGTCACGGGCAGAGAACAATTGACTACTACGTGCAGTGTAGTGTTCAGCTCGCTCTCCAGTCCTGTGCATGCAGAATCCCCTTCCTAGGGAATGGTGCCTCCCACAGTGAGCAGTTCTTCAGAGTGAGTTCCAGAAGATCCACACACAGGGAAACCCTGGGGGGGGGGGTAGGGGGAGGAAATGCCAGGCATGTTTGTAAACACAGAGCTGTGAGGGACAGGGACAGAGGACCACTGGGCCTTGCTGGCCACCTGCCTAGCTCCAGGTTCAGTGAGAGATCTTGTCTTAGGAAAATAAACCATAGAGTGATAGAGCAACACATAATATCCTCCTCTGACCTCTCTGTACACACCACATACACACTTACTAGTTGAAGGGTGGTAGGATGAGTGGGGGAAATATTGCATATGGCAGAGACAAGGAGGGTCTAGCCCTGTGCTGAGGATCTGGACACCTGGGAACTAGCTGGAACTGGTCAGGGCATTTATTTAAAGCATTTGCGACTTCATGTGAGTCAGAGAACAAAGAGGTTTGGTTAAGGGGAAAGGTAGACTGGTCTGCAGGCACCGCAGAAGCCTTGGCTTATGCCCACAGGCTCTGGAGCCGGAAGTACCCTTTGGGAGAAGCTTGCTTTGCTCCTGCTTGAGGCAACAGGCTAGGGCTTTGAACCACTCTGAGCAGCCATGGACATGTACGTGGAAGGGGCCAGCTGTCTGTTGATGGACAGTCACAACACCTGTTGCTCTCAATACTCTGCCACTGGAAGAATGAGAGCCTCACCCCAAAGGGGAGATTTGAGTGACACACCGAAGCATCTGCAACCCATTCTGACATTTGCAGGGAGAGTGTTCCAGAGGGGACACTTCCAAAGTGGAGGAAATGTGCTCAGCTGGTAGAGGCACAGCAAGAAGCCAGTGCTAGGGGACACTGAGTGAGGGGCAGTGTTAGCACAGCAACCAGAGAGGAGGGCAGAGCCCACCCAGAGGAACTCCCTGCTGAGAGCTAGCAGACAGCAGTCTGCTGATTACCTCATGGGGAAAGACCCTGGGTGGAGATGTGGGCAGGGCATGCAGAGGGTGTGGACGGCCATGACTTAGGACTTCAGGCATGAGGGGCCTGGGAAGCTCTGAGAACCCAGGGAGAGGCTCTCTCACATGTCCTGGACTGTCGTGGTATATTACAGAGATGTTTCTAGCATCCCATGGGGGTATTAGATTTTTTTCCAACCTTAGAAGATTCTAGCATGTTGTGGGTTAGAGAAGAAACCTCCCTCAGACTAGTTCTTTCCCTTAAGGTGGGCAATTGTCTCATTCCTAAACCTTGGTGACAAGTATACACACAGCTCCTGTGTGCCCCAAGGGAAGGAGTCCTCTGAGTTTTGATCCTTCTTCTGGAATGTTCATTCCCAGAGCTGCCTCCTTGGAGCTGCCTCCAGGGTCCCCTGTTTCATTCCACCCCGACTACAGCTATTCTGCTTTCTCTGTCAGCTCCACAAGAGTGAGCACATGGGCCCTGTCTGCGTCCCCACCCCCACACCTGTGAGTTATTGTTGAGTCTCCATCAAATGGAGCATGGCTCTCGCAGACGAGTGCTGGAGAAAACTGACAATGGCAAGATGGAGGGTGGAGAGGGTGTGTGCCAGGCTGCCCGCAGGAAATAGTCAGCAGTAGAAGGGGTTCCGTGGAGGCAGAGGCAGGCGGATCTCTGTGAGTTCGAGGCCAGCCTGGTCCACAAAGTGAGTCCAGGACAGCCAGAGCTGTTACACAAAGAAACCCTGTCTCCAAAAACCAAAAACCAAAAAAAAAAAAAAGGAATCTTTAAATGACAAAGTTATACAAGAGGATGTGACAGACCATATGCAATGAAAGGATTTGAGCACCTGTGGGTCTGCCTAGGGATCCTGGAAACACTTACCCATGGACACTAATGGACCACTATCCTTAACATAGATGAGGAAGGCAAAGGAAACATACAGGGAATGGTGAAGACAGAGCCTTGACCCCAGAGGGGAGGGAGAGGAATGGATGATATTTCTTCTCTCCTGATAGGGCCTCCTGATGGTTGAACCAGAGGCCAGGTTTCTTAGGTTCATAGAAATCAGCCTTCTGGGGCATGAAGAAGAAGACAGGGAAAGGAAATAGGTCTTACAGGAATGAAACGGAGAGCACCCAGCCCAGAGGTGGGCACTGTGCCTGTGTCCTCAAAATCCACGAGACCTTTGGCCATGGAAACAGAGAAGAATGACAGTTCAAATGATGCATTTGAGTTCTAAGAGCATAGAGTTTGAGAAGAACTCACAGGAAAGGAGCTGGCACCTGCCAGAAGAGTGAGAAGCTAGAAGGCCAGCGAGACAGCTCAGAGGTAGAGGTGCTTGCTGCCAAGTCCAAGGATCTGAATTTAATGCCTAGAACCCACATGGTAGAGGAAGAGAATAAAGTCCTGCAAGTTGTTCTAAGACCTCTACAAGTGCACTGTAGCAGGGTCTCTCTCTCTCTCTCTCTCACACACACACACACACACACACAAACACACACAGGGTAGATAATGAATAAGTAAATAAAATTAATAGAAAGAAATAATGCTTGGCATAGTGGTGCACACCTTTAATTCCAGCACTTGGGAGGCAGAGGTAGGCAGATCTTTATTAAAGTTCAAGGCCAGCCTTATCTACATAAAGAGTTCCAGGACAGCCAGGGCTATGTAGAGAGACCCTTTTTTCAAAAACGAAAAAGAGGGGGCTGGAGAGATAGCTCAGAGGATAAGAGCACTGGCTGCTCTTCCAGAGGTCCTGAGTTCAGTTCCCAGCAACCACATGATGGGTCATAACCATATGTAATGAGATCTGGGGCCCTTGTCTGGCCTGCAAGCATACATGCAGGCTGATACTGTATGCATAATAAATAAATCGTTTAAAAAAAATGAAAAAGAGCCGGGCGGTAGTGGTGCACGCCTTTAATCCCAGCATTTGGGAGGCAGAGGCAGGCGGATCTTTGCGAGTTCGAGGCCAGCCTGGTCTACAAAGTGAGTCCAGGACAGCCAGAGCTGTTAAACAGAGAAACCCTGTCTCGAAAAACCAAAAAAAAAAAAAAAAGAAAGAAAAGAAAGAGAAGAGGTAGCATGGTGGTACATGCCTTTAATTCCAGCACTCGGGAGGCAGAGGCAGGCAGATCTCTGTGAATCTGAGGCTAGCCTGGTCTACAAAGCAAGTCCAGGGCATCCAGGGCTATTACACAGAGAAACCCTATCTCGAAAAAACAAATAAAACAAAAATAGAACAATCTTATGTCCCCATTTAGCCACAACCCTGTAAAGTAACTAGAGTCCCAGGCAGACTAGCCAAACTTTCTACCACTGAGCTACTTCCTCAGTGTTCCCCTTCCTTCCTACCATTCAGTTCTAGAGACGAGATCTTTCTATATAGTCTATATAGACCAGGTTGGCCTTGAATTCACAAAGCTCCTGACTCAGCTTCCCAAATGTGGGACTGTGGGACTGCTGGTATGTACCACCACATTGAGCTTGGTGCCTTTT
>CAJQZJ010005020.1:5523951-5535405 GCA_907164525.1 Lophiomys imhausi
TGTGTGTGTGTGTGTGTATGAAACTCTTTTCCTACCAGTGAATCGCCCCAGTGGCCTTTTTCACATACATGTGATGTTTCTAGGATCTCCGCTCTGTGTTATTGATCTATTTGTGTACCCTGTGCTACTGAAGTCTTATAATGAAAACAATTTTCTTTGAGTCAGGGTTTCGAGGACTCAAGGTTGGTCTGAAACTCTTTATGTAGCTGAAGATGACCTTGAGCTCCTGGTCCTCCTGCCTCTACAACCCAAGTGTTGGAGTGTTGGGATTACAGGCATGCACGACCATACCTAGTTTAGGAGGTGCTGGGGATGGAGTCCAGGGTTTTGTGTACACTAGCCTCGCTCTTTACCAGCTGAACCACACCACCAGCTACCTTTTTCCTTTCTGTTCCTTCTTTCTTTTTTCGAGATAGGAACTCACTATGCAGACCAGGCTGCCCTTGAACTTGTGGTGATCCTTCTGTATGAGCCTCTTGGGTTTTGGGATTATAGGCGTGTGCCACCAAACCCAATCGCAATGAATTGTCATTTGTGGTGGCACAAATCCTTAAACTTTGTGCTTTATCAGCATTATAATTTAATTTCTTTATATTTTCATATAAAATTTAGAATTTTTTTTTTTTTTTTTTTTTGGTTTTTCGAGACAGGGTTTCTCTGAATATCTCTGGCTGTCCTGGACTCGCTTTGTAGACCAGGCTGGCCTCGAACTCACAAAGATCCGCCTGCCTCTGCCTCCCAAGTGCTGGGATTAAAGGCGTGCGCCACCACCGCCCGGCTAGAATTAATCTTTTGTCTTTTTCTTTTTTTCTTTCTTTTTTTTTTCTTTTTGGTGTTTCAAGACAGGGTTTCTCTGTGTAACATAGAGAACTGTCCTCTAACTTGCTCTGTAGACCAGGGTAGCCTTGAACTCACAGAGATCAACTGCCTCTGCCTCCTGAGTAAGTGCTGGGATTAAAGATATGTACCACCACTGCCCAGCTAGTTTCTTTTATTAAAAAAAAAAAAGATAAAAATTTCATGGAACTTTCATTGGTATTATACTGAATCTTTGGCCAACATAGGAAGATATAACATTTTGAGGTTTGTTGTTTTGAGACAGGTCTCCTATAGCCCAGGCTGGTCTTGAATTCAAGAGCCTCCTGCATTCACCAACAAGTTCTAGGATTATAGGAATACAGCACCATGCCTGACTTATGCTGTGCTGGAGATCAAGCCCTGAGCCTTGTTCATGCTGGGGGGATGCTCTACCAACTGAGCAATATCCCCAGCCCCAGTTTGGACCTTAAATTTCCCCCAAAGGCTCATGTGGTAAGACATGGCCTTCAGCTAGTGATGCTCTTAGGAGATGGTCGAAGCTTTAAGATGTAGGGCCTTGTGGAAGGAAGTTATATACAAGAGGAGGGATGTCTTTAGAGGGATATTAGGACTCTGGTCATTTTCTGTCTGTCTCTTTGCTTCCTAGCTGCCAGGAAGTAATCAACTTAGCTCTGCCCCAGGATCCCTACCATGATGTTCTGTTTCACTACAGCCCAAAATAACAGAACTAGGAGACCATGTTCTGAAACCATGAGCTAAAGGAAACTTCTCTATGTTGATTATCTCAAGTATTTTGTTACGGTGATGGAAAGCTGACTAACACAGCATCTACATGGATGGATGGTAGTGGTGTTGCCTCAGGGAAGGAGACAGTAAAGGCTGCTGGCTGATGAATCTTGATTGAGATATATATGTGTGGGTGGCTACACAGGCCTGGAGCTTTCAGAGATGTGTTTAGAAGACATTAGTGAAGCCTGGGACCAGAGGACATGGCCTGGAGACAGAACACAGAGTGAACTGAGGAGAGGTCCAGAGAAACTCTGCATATAAGGGGGAGACTGAAGATTGGAAGGTAGGGGAGAAGTTAGAGAAGAGCAACTGGAAAAGGATGAAGGAAGCCAGGACTCAAGCATCACAGAGCTAGGAAGATCACATTCCAAAGAAAGATGGGATGCTTGGCTGTGAAAGCAAGAGTCAAGGTGTAAAACCACTGGCTGGATATAATGGCAATCCTAGCATTAAGAAGTAAAGGTAGGGGGCTGGAGAGGTGGCTCAGAGGTTAAGAGCACTGGCTGTTCTTCCCAAGGTCCTGAGTTCAATTCCCAGCAACCACATGGTGGCTCACAGCCATCTACATTGAGATCTGCCCGGGCATATATGTAGAGCAAATACTGTACACATAATAAAAAAAAAAAAGTTTAAAAAAAAAAAAAAAAAAAAAAAAAGAAGTAAAGGTAAGCCGGGTGGTGGTGGCGCACGCCTTTAATCCCAGCACTTGGGAGGCAGAGGCAGGCGGATCTTTGCGAGTTCGAGGCCAGCCTGGTCTACAAATTGAGTCCAGGACAGCCAGGGCTACACAGAGAAACCCTGTCTCGAAAAACAAACAAACAAAAAAAAAAGAAGTAAAGGTAAGCTGGGCAAGTAGATCTCTGTGAGTTCGAGGTCAGCCTGGTCTACATAGTAAGTTCCAGGACAAGCAGGGCTATGTAGAGAGACCCTGTCTTAAAATGAAGAAAGAGAAGAAGAGGGGGAGGACGATGAGGAAGAAGGGGAAACGACAGAAAGATTGAGGGTCCAAGGTCAGCCTTGGGTACATAGTGAATTTGAGGGCAGCCTGGGCTATATGAGACCCACTAAGCAAAAAAAAAAAAGAATGGATCCAGATGAGACTTAGTGGCATATCTCTCAGCTGGGTGGCTAGGAGGGACCCGAGTTAGAGATTATCCAGTTCAGCTAGAAGCAGAACTAGACATGATTTCCACATGAGACTGAGGCTAAGTGAGCAGGAGCATCTTCATGGTCACATGTCAGAGCCATAGCAATACAAGAATTAGAACTTGTCCTCCAAACGCCAGCCAAGGGGATCGGATGCTCTCTTCTGACCTCTGTGGGCAATGCACACACGTGGTGCACATACATACATGCAGGCAAAACACCCACACACATTAAATTAAACTAAACAACAAGCCAGGCATGGTGGCGCACACCTTTAATCCCAGCACTCAGGAGGCCGAGGCAGGTGGATCTCTGAGTTCAAGACCAGCCTGGTCTACAGAGTGAGTTCCAGGACAGCCAGCCAGGTCTGTTACACAGAGAAATCTTGTCTCGAAAAACAAAACAAAACAAAAATTAAACAAACAAAAATAGCTGGGGGTCAGCCATGGTGGTGCACGATGGTAGGTAAATACTGAAGGGGACAAGGTAGGAGGAGTGAGACTAACCTGGGCTATAACGTGAGGAGAGAGTATAGCTCAGAACATCTGTCCAGCATGTACAGGGCCAGGGTTTATTATTTATTGTTTGTTTTTGAGACAGTGTCTCTCTAGAATCCTGTCTGTCCTGGAACTCACTCTGTAGAGCAGGCTGGCCTCAAACCCCCAGAGATCTGCCTGCCTCTGCCTCCAGGGTTCTGCGATCAAAGGTGTGCACCACCACTGTCCTGATGGATTGTAGTTCTTAAACATTTCTCTATGTTCCCTCACTCAGATATTAAAAGCTGTCCGTACTTCTGGGTCTGAAAAGTAGGATTTTACTCTCCAGCTCTAGTTTTTGTGACCACTCTTTAGGCCTTCACCAAGTGATGTTCAGACCCGCCAATTCTCCGTTCTGGTGCTTCTGTGGTTCCCTACTCCCTATCCCGCCCTCACCTGTTCCCTATCCCGCCCTCACCTGCTCCCTATTCCACCCTCACCTGCCCCCTCCACTCCGTTCTCCATGATCTGCCCAGCACACATCCCTCACTCCATCATCCAGCATACCATTTTGCCTCCTGGTGTGTGTGTCAGGCAGGGCTTTGACTCACCAGAAACAATCTACTCCGGCCTGTGGTGGCAGAAGAAACACTTGTTACAGGTTCCAAGAATGTTCCAAGCAAAGACAGAGCGGCACACGGTCCTCCACACTGCAGAGGACCATCGAAGGACATGGTGTCAATGCTATCATCATAACGCAACACTGAAAGCAAAGACTTCAACAACAATGACTCTCACAAGTGCCAATGTCACTCCTGCACAGGGACTCAACCTTGAAACCTGTGCTGACTCCCAAACACGGTACTATTACCGCAACACCAGAGAGATATGAGTGTCCCAGGGCTCATTTCCTCATATGGTTCCCTCCAGAGCAAAACTTCAGGCTGAGGGCGTCTGATTGACAGAGCCCGTCATGTGCATGCAATGGCTCTGTGCCGCAAAGGAGGCTGGGAACTGGAATTCTAGCTTCTGCCTTGGAAAGGGAGGCTCTCCTTGAGTACAGGAAAACCACTGGTGGTGGGGAGGTAGCTCCGCTGAACAATGCTTTGCCTAGCTTGTGCAAGGCCCCATGCTTCCTCCTCTGCACCACAACAAAGGTGAGTGGGCTAGACTTTTACTCTCAGTGAACCAGAAGTCACTTTCTTTTCTTCTTCTGTTTTGTTTTGTGTTTTTTTCAAGACAGGGTCTCACTGTGTCGTCCTGGTTGTCCTGGAACTTGCTTTGTAGACCAGGCTGGCCTCCATACTCACGGAGATCTGCCTGCTTCTGCCTCCAGAGTACTGGGATTAAAGGTGTGCTCCACCATGCCTGGCCAGAAGTCACTTCTTTTTTCTTTCTTTTTTAGATTTTTCGAGACAGGGTTTCTCTGTGTAACAGCTCTGGCTGTCCTGGACTTGCTTTGTAGACCAGGCTGGCCTTGAACTCACAAAGATCCGCCTGCCTCTGCCTCCCAAGTGCTGGGATTAAAGGCGTGCACCACCACCGCCCGGCTAGAATTCACTTTCTAAGGCATCCTGAAGAATCATTTTTCCAGAAATCCTCCCCTGACCTCCACCACACTCACCCCTGCCTGGGTTGTGTGATCTGTCACCACAGACCTCTGCAGCTCTGATCAGAGCATGCACACCTCCCTGCTGCGTGGGAGGAGCTCTTGAAGTGAGTTTGTGGTTGTGTCTGGCACCGGAGGACCCATCTTTACTTGAGTGTCAGTGTTCCACACAGTCCTGTCTTCTGTTTTAGGACACAGATCGCATCCTCTTCAAAATGTGCTTACTTAATTCATGTTTCAGTGAATTAAAACAGTTGAAGAAACTCTTCACCATATGCCAAGTGGAGTGACATGTGTTCGTAATCCCAGCACTTGGGCAGTGAAGGCAGGTAGATGTGGAGTTGGAGGACTTCCTAAACTACATAATGAGCTTGAGGCCAGCCTAGGAAATATAAAAACCCTGTCT
Source organism: Lophiomys imhausi (assembly GCA_907164525.1). Lineage (NCBI taxonomy): Eukaryota > Metazoa > Chordata > Mammalia > Rodentia > Muridae > Lophiomys > Lophiomys imhausi. The sequence goes on from CAJQZJ010005020.1 coordinate 5,529,197, forward strand.
CAGCCGGGCGTGGTGACGCACGCCTTCAATCCCAGCACTCGGGAGGCAGAGGCAGGCAGATCTCTGTGAGTATGGAGGCCAGACTGGTCTACAAAGTGAGTCCAGGACATCCAGGGCTACACAGAGAAACCCTGTCCCGAAAAACCAAACCAAAACAACAACAAAAAAAAAAAAAAACAAAAACCCTGCCTCAAAAGCAAAAGAAAAAAAACAACCAATAAAGCAGAACCACGTGTTCCAGCACACCCATGTAAAACCACTGAGGACTTTGACATGAATCTTTGAAAAGCAGAGTGTAGCCAGGCATGGTGGGATACACCTTTGGTCTCAGCACTCGGGAGGCAGAGGCAGAGTGATCGCTGTAAGTTCGAGGCCAACCTGGTCTACAAAGCTATTTCCAAGACAGAAAGAAAAGAAAAGCAGAGTATAAAAATATGTAGAGTGTAGCCAGGCATGGCAGCATACACCTTTGGTCCCAGCACTCGGGAGGCAAAGGCAGGTGGATCTCTGTGAGTTCAAGGCCAGCCTGGTCTACAGAGTGGGTTGCAGGACAGCCAGGGCTACACAGAGAAACCCTGTCTTGAAAAACGAAAACCAATGGGCTGGAGAGATGGCTCAGATGGTTAAGAGAACAGTGTGTTCTTCCAGAGGTCCTGAGTTCAATTCCCAGCAACCATATGATGGCTCACAACCATCTATACTGGAAACTGATGCCCTCTTCTGGCCTGCAGGAATATATACAGATAGAGCTCTCAAATGTTAAATAAATAAATCTTTAAAAAAAAACAAAAAAAGAAAAACCAAAACCAAAAAGAATGGGTAGAGTGATAATAGAATATTCGAGGAGGAATGCTAGGGAGGAAGGTGGTTAGCTATATCACATTGTCTGTTCTTGTGTTTCCCCTTCTTTGATAACCGCCCTCCCCCACAGGGGTCTCTCTGGATAACATAAGCAGGCCTTAAACTCTTCATCCTCTTGTCTCAGCTTTCTGAGTGCTGAGATCACAGGTGTGAACCATCACAAATGGTTTATGGCGCTTTTTCCTTTTTAGGACTTGCTCAGCGTTATTCCAACAAGACTGACCTCAGGGTGGCCTGGTTGACCAGAACATCCCACCTCTTTGAGCACAGTGATTGGCACAGAGGTAGACACATAACCCAGGTGTGACCAATGAGCAAAAGCCCTGAGATTCTTGGTTCAGCTTCAGGAAAAGCAACGCCTTGGTGAAGCTTGTCAACTTGTGGGACTTAGGGTATGGGGCCTATTGCCTATTCTGGAGCTCTTGGCAGCTATCTTTGGGGTTCTCTGGGGAAAGGTCATCTTAGAATGAAGTCAACACCAAAAAAAAAAAAAACAGAGGAGTTAGACACAGCCCTCTGGTGGGGTACTAGAGGCCCCGGGCCCAGCTCAGCTGAGCTAGATCTACCCTAGGTGTTTCAACTCTGTAAACTATTACATAAGCTAATTGAAGTTAGGTTTCTTAGATTAAATCAGTAATGGAGACTTTTTTTTTTTGAGTTTCCAAAAGTTACATTAGAAAAGAGCAGCCAGCCGGCATGATGGCACATGCCTTTCATCCCAGCACTTAAGAGACAGAGGCAGGTGGATCTCTGTGAGTTCAAGGCCAGCCTGGTCTACAGAGCGAGTCTAGGACAGCCAGGGCTACACAGAGAAACCCTGTCTCCAAAAAACAAAACAAAACAAAAAAAACAAAAACAAAACCCAAAACCAAAAAATTTTGAATTTAAAAAAAGTTGTGGCCAGGCATAGTGGCACATGCCTTTAATCCCAGCACTTGGGAGACAGAGGCAGGTGGATCTCTGTGAGTTCAAGGCCAGTCTGGTCTACAGAGCGAGTCTAGGACAGCCGGGGCTACACAGAGAAAACCTGTCTCGAAAAACCAAACAGCAGCCAAACATGTATACACACCTTTTATTTTAGCAAATGGGAGGTTGAGGCAGGAGGATGGAGAGCTTTAAGCCAACCTTGGCTACAGAGTGAGACACTGTCTTAATAAACTAAAGAGTGAGAGGGGAGGAGAGAGAAAAGGGGGAAAAAAGGAAGATGAGAGGAGAGGAGAAACGGAGAAATGGAGAGCATGAGGCCCCACTGACAGCCGTCGGGTGCTTGTGAAGTGCGTCTGGGTAGACTTACTTCACATGTACACAGTTTTAAACTTTTGACCATGCTTTCTCAAAAAAACCAATCATTTACATTCAAACCATGTAATTGGTTATTTAAAGAACAATAAAAACAGTTTGCTTACTCACCTAAACAAATTTATTTATTTCCTAATTATGTTATGTCATTTTAGAAAATTTGAAAAATACCAAACTATTGTAAAGAAGGAAATTAGGAGCATCTGTGGGCCGACCAGCTTCGGCTTCTTCAGAGAATTCCTTCTGCTCTGTCTTCCATTCATTGGTACTCATGGGGTTCTTCTGTTTGTGTATTTGGTTTTTTGATGGGATCTTTCTATGTAGCCCTGGCTATCCTGGAATCTGGCCTCGAACTTGGAGGTCTTCCTGCCTTAGCCTTGTCTGAGGATAACAGTGCGGCCACAATCAGCTGTGGGTGTGTGTGGTATATTTATATGTATGCGCACATGGGCACCTCTTAGAGAAATGGAGAAGGCACTGGATCCCCTGGAGCTGGAGTTGCAGGCAGTCCAGAACTGCCCAATACGAGCACTGGGAACAAAACTCTGGTCCTCTAGAGGAGCAGCAAAGGCTCTTAGCCAGTCCTCCAGCCCCTCTTTTTTTGTATGTTTTTTTTATTCACTCTTCTTTAATCCCTACAGCAATGCTATGAGATTAGTATTAATAGTGTCCCATTTTACAGAGGAGAAAATAGGTTTTTAAAATTCATTGCTATTAACGGATGTATACATTATATATGCCATCTCTCTCTGTGTACACAAAACACATATAGTAATTTGGATTAAAAATTGTCAAATCAGGGGCTGGAGAGATGGCTCAGAGGTTAAGAGCACTAACTGCTCTTCCAGAGGTCCTGAGTTCAATTCCCAGCACCCACATGGTGGCTCATAACCATCTATAATGAGATCTGGTGCCTTCTTCTGGCTGCAGGTGTACATGCAGACAGAACACTGTATACATAATAAATAAATAAATCTTTTAAAAAAACTGTCAAATCGCCAGACATGGTGGCACATGCCTTTAATCCCAGCACTTGGGAGACAGAGGCAGGCAGATCTCTGTGAGTTCAAGGCCAGCCTGGTCTACAAAATGGATCCAGGACATTCAAGGATACACAAAGAAACCCTGTGTCGAAAAGCCTAAAAAGAAATTAAATAAATAAAAAGTTGGCCGGGCGGTGGTGGCGCACGCCTTTAATCCCAGCACTTGGGAGGCAGACACAGGTGGATCCTTGTGAGTTCGAGGCCAGCCTGGTCTACAAAGTGAGTCCAGGGCAGCCAGGGCTACATAGAGAAACCCTGTCTCAAAAAAACAAAAACAAAAATAAATAAATGAAAAGTTTAAAATTTGTCAAATCCCATGTAAGTTGTTTGCATTCTTTTTATCCCCAAACCTGGAACTGGCATAACCCAATTGACCATGATCCTCTCTGCAGCCAAGAATGATCTTGGGCCTGCCATCTCCACCCTAGGTACTGAGATTCTACAAGCATGTGCCACCACAGTGAACTGTTCCTTCATTTGTTTTTAGTCTAGGTTAAGATGGCCAGAACTCACAGCAATTCTCCTGCATCAGCCTCCTAGACTACTAGGATTATAAGACTCAGCGACCATACTCAACTGACAATTTCTATAAAACAATATTGTGAGTGACTAGAAAATCTTAGCATCTTTGTTCTGATTAGTCTTTTAGTCTGTCTATAAAGCAAGTCCAGGACAGCCAGGACTACACAGAAAAACCCTGTCTCAAATAACCAAAATAAATAAATTAAATATATACATTAAGTCAAGCATAGTGGTTCATGCATGTAATCCCAGCACTGGGGAAACTGAGGCAGGAGGACTAATATGAATTTGACAGAAGCATGAACTACACATTGAGTACTAGGCTAGGCTTCACTATGTCTTGAAAAACTTTGGATTTCTTTCATATCACAGAAAGACACTGTAAAAACAACTGGGAAATGATTACACACATGAAAGCAGGAGAATTTCTTTTATAAACAAAAGTTTACTTTATAAACAAAAGTTTACTTTTATTAAAGTAGAAATAATCTTCACAAATTAATAAAATAAACAGATAAACATGGTGGATAAAGACTAGGATTGTGTTAAGAAATGCAAAAAGGCCGGGCGTTGGTGGCGCACGCCTTTAATCCCAGCACTCAGGAGGCAGAGGCAGGCAGATCTCTGTGAGTTCGAGGCCAGCCTGGTCTACAAAGTGAGTCCAGGACAGCCAGGCTGTTACACAGAGAAACCCTGTCTTGAAAAACCAAAAAAAAAAAAAAGAAATGCAAAAAGATGGATGTGACAGCTCACACCTAGGCAGATTCCTGTGAGTCTGAGACCAACCTGGTCTAAGTAGAAAATTCCAGGTCAGTCAGGGTGACACAGTAAAACCCTGTCTCATAACAAAACATTATTGAACAAATAAAAGAAAGACAGATGACCAATAAACATGCTAAAAATATGAACACTCTCATTTAAAATTAAATGAAAGCAAGTCAAACCAATGAGAAACTAGTTTCACCTGTCAGATTTTTAAGATTAAGTAATCTGCTAAAGGACTATAATTTAGCATTTGGGAGGTTGAGGCAAGAGGATCAGGGCTCCTGGACCAAAAGTAAGACCCTCATGCAAACCAACCAATCAAACAAGTTAAAACAAATAAACAAACCGGGCAGACCGGTTGTGACAGTTTGAAAAGAAATGTCCCCCATAGGCTCAGGTATTTAAAAATTTGGTGTCATTGGTGGCTGTGTTTGGGGAGGCTGTGGAACCTTTAGGAGGTGCAGCCTTGTTGGAGGACATACATTACTGGCTGTAAGGTTTACACCCTTGCCCCACTTCGGGCTCACTCTCTCTGCTTCCCTTGTCTATATGGGAGTGTGATTCCTCAGCTTCCTGCTCTTGCTGCCATGACTTCCAACCATGGTAGACTCTTTTTTTTTTCATTTTTTTAAACATTTATTTATTATGTATACAGTATTTGCTCTACATATATGCCCGGGCAGCAGATCTCAATGTAGATGGCTGTGAGCCACCATGTGGTTGCTGGGAATTGAACTATGGACCTCTGGAAGAACAGCCAGTGCTCTTAACCTCTGAGACACCTCTCCAGCCCCATGGTGGACTCTTAACCCTCTGGGGATAAGCCAAAGTAAACACTTTTGACTATAAGTTGCTCTAGGTCATGATTTGGTTTTGGTTTTTTTGTTTGTTTGTTTGTTGTTGTTGTTTTAGGTTTTTCAAGACAGGGATTTTCTGAGTATTTTGGTTTTTGAGACAGGGATTTTATTTGTGTGTATTACTTGCTGTCCTGGACTCACTTTGTAGACCAGGCTGGCCTCCAACTCACAGAGATCTGCCTGCCTCTGCCTCCTGAGTGCTGGGATTAAAGGCCAGCGGCACTCCGTTTGGTCATGGTATTTCATCACAGCAACGAAGGGTAACTAAGAGAGTGGTAAACATCTCTAATCCAAGCACTCAGAAGGAGGCGGCTTGAGGATCAGAAGTTGTCCTCAGATAAATAGCAACTTGGAAGCTAGCCTGAACTACATAAGACTGCTCCAAATCAACAGACCAAAAAGAAAAAAAAAAAAAAAGCCAAAACCCAAACAAACAAAATCTGCTGAAATGGTGACCAAGGGTGGCAGTTCACTGGAACATACGTATTCTTAGTGATGAATAATCTTGGAAGGTCATGCCAATGACATATGTCATTGTAATAAATGACATAAAAATTCATTTTTATGAATTTTTATATTTTAATTAAAATTTATAATGAAAATCATAAATGACATTTAACAATACAATGGATAAAGTATGTTAAGTCCATACTTTGAGATACTATAAAGCTTTTTATAAAGAATAACGTGGGTTAGCCGGGCGGTGGTGGTGCACACCTTTAATCCCAGCACTTGGGAGGCAGAGGCAGGCGGATCTTTGTGAGTTCGAGGCCAGCCTGGTCTACAAAGTGAGTCCAGGACAGCCAAGGATACACAGAGAAACCCTGTCTCAAAAAAAACAAACAAACAAAAAAAAAAAGCC
>CAJQZJ010005020.1:5544664-5592418 GCA_907164525.1 Lophiomys imhausi
ATGTGTGTGGTGTGTTAGTGTAATACTGCACTTGTGGCTCTAGAAGACTGTTTAAGGAAGTCAGTCCCATTCTTCTACCATGTGGGTTCTAGGAATCAAACTCAGGTCAACAGGTCAGCAGCTAGTTCTTTTACAGGTAGATCTCTGCGTTCTGGGCTAGCCTGGTCCACATATTGAGCTCCACACCAGCCAGAACTGCATAGTGAAACCTTGTCTCAAACAAACAAAACAGAAACAAATAAACTGCTTTCATCTTTAGTAAATGGTAAATTTATATCTATGCCAAATAATTTTTTGTTTGTTTTGTTTTTTTAAGACAGGGTTTCTCTGTGTATCCCTGGCTATCCTAGACTCACTTTGTAGACCAGGCTAGCCTTGAACTCACAGAGATCTACCTGCCTCTGCTTTCTGAGTGATGGGATCAAAGGGATGTGCCACCACCACACCCAGCAATTATGAAGAGCTGTGAATTGCCATGTGGGTACTGGGATTTGAATCTGGGTCCTTTGGAAGAGCAGCCAGTACTCTGAGCCATCTCTCCAGCCCTAACCAAATAATTTTTTAAAAGATTTATTTATTTATTTAATGCATATGTGTGCTCTATCTGCATGTACACCTGCAGCCAGAAGAGGGCATCAGATCACATTGTGGATGGTTGTGAGCCACCATGTGGTTGCTGGGAATTGAACTCAGGACTTTTGGAAGAGCACTAGCCAGTGCTCTTAACCGCTGAGCCATCTCTCCAGTCCCAATTTTTTGTTTTTTTGTTTGTTTTTTTTTTTTTGAGACAGGGTTTCTCTGTAGCCCTGGCTGTCCTAGACTCACTTTGTAGACTACGCTGGCCTTGAACTCACAGAGATCCATCTGCCTCTGCCTCCCCAGTGCTGGGATTAAAGGTGTGCGCCACTACACCCGGCTAGTCCCAATTTTTTAAAAATAAATTTCTCAATTTTTTAATTTTATTTTATGTGTCTGAGTGTTTTGCTTTTGTGATGTATGTGCATTAAGCATGTACCTGGTGCCTGCAGACATCAGAAGAGAGTATTGGATCCTCTGGGACTTCAGTTATGGATAGTTGTAAACCAATGCCGGGAACCAAACCTCGGTCCTCTGAAAGAGCTCTCAGCCCCTCAACCATCTTTCTAGCCCCCAAGTCAATTGCTTTTTGCTTTATTATCAATAAATGTTTATTTGTATACTTTTTTAAAAAGGTTTTTTTGTTTTTTGGTTTTTCGAGACAGGGTTTCTCTGTATAACAGCTCTGGCTGTCCTAGACTCACTTTGTAGACCGGGCTGGCCTCGAACTCACAGAGATCCGCCTGCCTCTGCCTCCCAAGTGCTGGGATTAAAGGCGTGCGCCACCACCTCCCGGCTTAAAAAGGTTTTTTGAGACAGGTTTTCTCTGTGTAACAGCCCTGGCTATCCTGAAACTCACTCTGTAGACCAGGCTATCCTTGAACTCAAAGCAATCCGCCTGCCTCTGCCACCTGAGTGCTACGATTAAAGGCAGATGCCACCATGTTCAGCTTGTGTACTTTTAAAATATTTGTCTTTTGTCATGTCTTTCTTTGTGTGTGTCTATATGAGTGTTTATGTGTTTTCATACAGGTGTTCCTGAAGTTCAGAAAAGTATGTCAGATACCTTGGATTTGGAGGTACAGGAAACTATGACCCACCAACTGATGTGGGTTCTGGGAATTGAACTCTGGTCCTATGTAAAAGCAGCAAGTTCTCTTAACCACTAAGCCATTTCTCCAGCCCCCATGTATACTTATGTTATATACCTGTGTTCTTGAAGTTACATAAACATTTCTTGGAGAGAAAAAAGTCTACACATACGGGGAAGAAGTTAGGTAGTAGCCATGAACTGGAACTACTGAGTTCATGTTGCAGGAATAGAAGCTCCTCTTAAAGTGATATGCCTCTGCGTGAACTGTGGTTATGCCCTGAAGCTAAAGGCAACTCCTAGGGGAATTCTGTGGACTATCAGCAGCCAGTATCCCCAGAACCTGACAAGTGTGCTGGAGGTAGCACCACGGCATCCATGCAAACATCTCAGATTTACTTTCCTCCCTTCAGGTGGGGATCACACAGCTTATCGGCATGGGTATCGAGAAGGAAATGAGGTGATACATATTTCAAATCCTGAAACTGCTCTCTGTGAACACGAGGAACATTCTATTCCCCATTTCAAAACTATTTATTCACTGTTTTAATTTCTGTGTACATGTGTGTGCCTGGAGTTTATGTGTACCACATGCATGCAGGTGCCCACAGTGTCCAGAGGGGGTTGGATCACCTCTAAAAGGAGCTACAAGCTGTGAACTGGCTCATATTGAGTGCTGGGAATCAAGCCCTGGACCTCTTCAAGAGCAGTAGCTGTTCCTATGGCTTGGCCATCTCTAGCCGCCTCTGTTCCCTTTCTTTCTATCAAGATCTCTATGCGGGATCCTGTTTCCCTCTTTGTCTTGGCTGGCAGGGGCTTCCGATGCTCATCATAAGATTCCTATGTCCATTTTCCAGTATCTTGTTTGTTTGGTTTTTTTTTTTTTTTTTTTTTGGTCCTGATTTCTTTACTCTTTTACTCACCTTGAACCCATTCCTTTGCTGCAAAACCTGTCTTCCCATCGTAATCATGTTTATAGAGTCTCAAAGAAATGCCTAGTGTGGGAAGGTGCTCCTTTGAACAGAGCTCATTTTCTGGGACATGATACTGCCTTACCTAGAATACAGCCCCAGCATCTTGCTCATACCTTGCCTTGACTGGCTTCGATATCAGCTAGCCAACCTATCAACCACTGTCAGCTAGGCATGAGAATCCAGTGTGACGCACGCGGGTCTGACAAGTTGGATAAATACAAGCAAGTACCAGAAATGGGGGGGATTAGTGTTGTCATGCAGTCCATCAGCCACAAGGCCCAACTCATTAGTCTTTTTTCTGCCTCTACCCTCATTTCCCAGCCCTGTTTCCACCGACTCAGAGTGCTCAGTTAGCAGCTCCATCCTGCCATTGAAATCCAGCCACTTAGCGTACAGAATAGAACATATGCTTCTTAGATACTGGGACCCAGCTGGGCCCTTCCCGCAGTGTGCTGCCCATGAGTTTGGCCCTTACCTCAACACACCTATGGGACTTAGTCTTGAAATCCACTGGACTCCACCAGATAGGCACACTGGCATCTCTCTGCCCTTCGCTGTTCCCAGGATAATCTTGTCATTGAGCTACCACTTTCCTACCCACTTTCCTGCCTAGGGAAGCCTCTGCAAGCCACCCACCTCCCACTCGTGTTTCCATGTATAAGATGAGCCACACTCAGGAATAACACTTGCTTGTAAATAGCAGACACTCGGTGCGGAGGAGTTTCAAATGCCCCATCATTCACAGCTCCTGCTGCTTCCACCCTTCTTCATGTCTACTTCAGGGCTAAGGAAGTCTACCACAGGGCTCAGCCTCCCAGTACCTGGGCTTCTGCTGTCATAAAGCGCTTCTTCTTGCAAACATGTCATTGCCTAGTGATTCAGCACATGCTTGTGCTCAGAGAAGGCTTTGGGCTGAGGCTTAGCTCAGTGGTGTGTGTATGGGGAGAGTTCTAGGAGTGAATGGTTCTTTTTTCTTTTTTTCCCTTTCCCTTTTTCTTTTCTTTTCTGAGACCGCGTTTCTCTGTGTAGCCCTGACTGTCCTGGACTCACTCTGTAGACCAGGGTGCCCTTGAACTCACAAGGATCCTCCAGCCTCTGCCTCCCGAGTGCTGGGATTAGACATGTGCCACCTCACCGGCCTTCACCATGTGGGTCTTATGGCTTGAGCTCAGGCCAAGTTGAGCAGAAGCTTTATCCACTTCTAGCTTTATCCGCTGAGCCATCTCACTAGTTCCAAGGGAAAAAATATATATTTTATATAAATATTGATTTATATATAACAGTAATGATATTAGAATTAGGGTGCCCAGAGTCCAACCTTCCCCTGTAGCCAGATAAGTGTGTCTGTGACAGGAGGTGGGGAATGGGACAATCAGTGGGGAGAGATCTGCACATCATGTTCTTCCTCTCCAAGCCTCAGCCTCCTCTCCTGGGAACTGGGTGGAATGCTACCTACTTTTAGGTTTGTTGTGTCAGCCTAATAACAACAATTGAATGTCACCTACCGGTTTCTGGCCACACACCAGGTCAGGCACTTGCCCAAGCTGGTGATGGCTGTTGTCTTATTAATCAGCTGCAGCCCCAAGGGCTTGTGTGGCTATCCTCCTTTTATAGACAGGAGGCCAGAGTTCTGGGCTCACAAGCTGAGGCTTTTTTGATCCCAGGTCGGAGGACTTCACTCCCACTGGGACCAGCTGTTGGTGCTTGTATGGCAGCATGGGGGGGGGTAGGGGGGGGGTGGGTGGATGGTGGTGTTTAACACATCTTTGTCCTTTTCCCCTGGCAAATCCCTTGCACATACAGAGACACTGAAGCAACCACTTACGGTGAAGTGCTTGGCCCATCCTGCTCAGTGCTGTGCCCAGAATGGCATCACAGCTCCTACTTTGCAAATGAGGAAACTGACACCCAGGGAAGGTGAAGGCCACCTAAAGCACACTGGGCATGAGTGTGGAGCAGGGCTGAAGCAGGCCGGCAGCAGGGTTCAGGTCGGACCTCATGCTCCCTGGCTTATCACTTCTATCTACCTCAGGGAGCTGACTGGAGGTTGGGGTCTGGGGTGTGCAACCTTCTTATGTGAGCTCCTTTGATCCACCCCTAGCTTAGAGAGGAAAGTGAGGCCCCTTGAGAGGTTGGGTGGTGACTGGGTCTCTTCAGACAAGGTGTAGCTGCTCTCAGCAGCTGTATCTGTCTGGGACAGGTCTTAGACAGGGCAGCCCTTTGACTCTGGGGTGTGCTCCTTAGGTGCTGGCATTCATTAGGCTGAGAAAAGTCAAATCTCGGGAGCCATGAGCCAGGGAAGGCAACAAAAAGAAGATGCTGCTGGTGTGTGTGTGTGTGTGTGTGTGTGTGTGTGTGTGTGTGTGAGAGAGAGAGAGAGAGAGAGAGAGAGAGAGAGAAAGAGAGAGAGAGCACAGAAGGGACAGAGTCAGAGCACAGAAGAGGTAAGAGAGAGAAGTCCATGTCAAAGGATACAAAACATGTCACAGGATATAAAACAGCAGATGAGGGCCCCGAGGTGGCTCAGCAGGTAACAGTGGGAAAAGGCACATGCTGTTATATATAAAATATAAATATGTATTTTTCCTTGAAGCTAGTGAGATGGCTCAGTGGGTAAAGCTAGGAGCCTTCAGCTAAGCTTAGCCTGAGCTCAAGCCATAAGACCCACACAGTGAAGCGTGGTGACGCACGCCTTTAATCCCAGCACTCAGGAGGCAGAGGCAGGCGGATCTCTGAGTACAAGACCAGCCTGGTCTACAAAGTGAGTTCCAGGATAGCCAGGGCTGTTACACAGAGAAACCTTGTCTTGAAAAACCTAAAAGAGACAGAGAGAGGAAGAGAGAGGGAGAGGGACTAACCAGGAGGCAGGAACAGAGGGGCAAACAAATGAAGAGGGCAGGGCTCAGTCTTCAGGCTTCCCCTGAAGAAACTCCTTTCCTGTGAGCTAGCCTTCTGCCACCAGCCAGACTAGCAATGGGGGACTGTGCTCTGTTATTCCCTCTTCTCATGACCCCCAGGTTGTAGTGACCAGGAAATAGGACTTGGGTTCCATGGCCTCAGCTTTGGGAGGGAAAGCCTTGGAAACTGTGCAAGGACGAGGTCCCAGCCCTGAGACACTACTGTCACCACGGAGGGAAATTAAGGCCCAACCTGACTGTGAGATGGTTGCTTGGACGTCCTGGGTGGAGTCAGCCCCAGATATAGGTTGTAGTGTTGAAGTGGGAGCCAGGTGGGTGTGACCTAGATGGCGTGTGGGGCGTGTTCTACCATCCTGAAAACCCACTACCCTGTTGTTTAAGTCACATGAGAGTAAGTTTGGAAGAAACCTATGTTTGAAAGCTGGGACTTTGACAATGTCCGTTTCCGTGGAAATGCGAAGCAGAAGCTGAGAAGGAACCTGTGAGCTCTGCTCTAGGTGCCCCAGATAGTAAGGGGAAGAGAATTGACTGTACCCCCTTCAGCGGTGGTCTCTGGGCCTTGTCTGCTGTGAGTAGAGCAGGGAAGGCTGGAGCTATCTAGGAAATGTTGGCTCTTCCTTAATTCACTGCTCTGAGCCTGGAAATGACGCTGAAGCAGGAACACGCCGAGGCTGAGGCAGTTGAGGCTACTTAGTCTCTTCCCTCTCTCTATCCCTGAAAAAAATTATTATTATTATTATTATTATTAATTATTATTATTTTGGTTTTTCAAGACAGGGTTTCTCTGTGTATCCCTGGCTGTCCTGGACTCACTTTGTTGATCAGGCTGGCCTGAACTCACAGAGATCAAGAATTATTTTGTGTGGGGGTCTGTATGTGTGGTTTCTGCATGCCATTGTACAAGTGTGGAGATCAGAGGACAACTAGTGGAGACAGTCTGTCTTCCCAGCATATAGATCCTGGGGCTGGAACTCAGGTCACCAGCTTTGGTAGCAGGCACCTTTACCTGCCGAGTCATCTCACTGGCCCTTGGATTTTGCTTCTTGAGATACAGTCATTACAACCAGCAGCTCGGGCCTCAAATTCATTAGGTAGTTGAGGATGACCTTGAGTTTCTCATGTTCTGGCCCCAACCTCCTCCTCTGGGCTGCTGGTATTACAGGTATGCATTACCACTCCAAGTTCAGAGTCCAGAGCTTTGTGGATACTTAGGAAAGCACTGGCCTCAACCCCACCCCTTCCCCACTTTTTGGAGACTTTGTGTGACATTGTCCTCTTCCTGGAGCACCTTCAGCCTTCATATGGGCACCTGTCAACCAGCATTTACACAGCTCTACAGTCTTCAGCCTAAAACAGCAAACCCTTGCTCCTGATGATGGGATGTCCTTCGTCCTCTTCATGAGCGAACTTCTCTTAGTGATTTCTGCTCTTGGTGCCACTCTTGTCTCCTCTTGTCTCTCCCTCCTCCTCTACTGTCTAGATCTAGTCTCTGCTGCCATTGCTCATTGCTGTCCCCCTGAGGTGCTGTCTTTCTGATCCCTTTTTTCTTTCTTTGTTTCTTTCTTTCTTTTCGTTTTTGGACAGGATTTCTCTGTGAAATGGTCCTGGCTGTCCCGGAACTCATGCTATACACCAGGCTTGGAGATCTGCCTGCCTCTGCCTCCAGAGTGCTGGGATCAAAGGTGTGCACCACCACTGCCCAGCTTCTGGTTCTTTTTTTTTTTTTAACATTTATTTATTTATTTATTTATTTATTTATTTAGTGTACAGTATTTGCTCTACATATATGCCCGGGCACCAGATCTCAATGTAGATGGTTGTGAGCCACCATGTGGATGCTGGGAATTGAACTCAGGACCTTTGGAAGAACAGCCAGTGCTCTTAACCTCTGAGCCATCTCTCCAGCCCCTGGTTCTTTTTTTTTTTTTTTTTTTTTTTTGGTTTTTTGAGACAGGGTTTCTCTGTGTATCCTTGGCTGTCCTGGACTCACTTTGTAGACCAGGCTGGCCTCGAACTCACAAAGATCCGCCTGCCTCTGCCTCCCAAGTGCTGGGATTAAAGGCATGCGCCACCACCGCCCGGCCCTGGTTCTTTTTTTTTATCAACCTCTTTGAACAGTCCTCCTTGGTCCCCCACTGGCTACTCTTTCATCAGACCTGTTGGTGTTCCTCAGAGCTGCTAGAGATTCAGCTTCTCTCTGGGAGGGCTCATTATCATCCATCGCAGCCCAGGCAAAGTCCTCTTCCCTGACCCCCAGTCCAGCTTAGCATTCCTACACTGTCCGCAGGGGCCCATGTGCTCCATCACTGTCTTGTTGCCATAGATCACAGACTCTGCTGGAGCTGTGTGCTTCCTCACATAGGGACCATGGCTCTCTTATTTATTTACACATTTGTCTCATCACCCAGAACAACCTGTGGCAAGAAACCAGTGCAAAGAGGCAGAAGCCATCAGGTTTTCGTGCTGAGGACCGTGGGCTCCATCCTATAAGATAGGGAACCACTGAGAAGTCTTGAGCAGGGCAGGGTCTCATATCTGTGTGTGGAGCACATGTCTCTGCTGGTAAGGGGGGAGGCAGAGGAGCTGCAGAGCTGAGGCAGTGTCCTGCGTGCAACCCACTCAGTGGGGCCTGTGCAGAACCAGGGGTGGACTGCTGGGGAGAGAGAAGACTGGTGGAGGGCAGAGACGATGCAGAACGCTTACGGGTCAGAAGGAGGAGGTGTAGGGGCTGTTTCCAGCTTGCTGGTGGGGTTGGTGGTCTGTAAAGCCGTGAGATGAGTTACAGGAATTGGATGGGGCCCCGGGTAGGCTGGCGCACACCTTTAATCCCAGCACTCGAGAGGCAGAGGCAGGCGGATCTGTGTGAGTTCAAGGCCAGCTTGGTCTGCAAAGTGAGTCCAGGACAGCCAGGGCTTGGTATACAGAGAAACCCTGTCTTGAAAAACAATAAATAAATAAATAAATAAATAAATGGAATTGGATAAGAAGAGATATAAAGTCAGGTCCTACCTACTTGGAATTGTGGGCTCCTGAGCAACATCAGTTCAAATACTTTGTGTTGAAACATGTAGTACTCTCCAGGCACTGGTGGTGCACGCCTTTAATCCCAGCATTCTGGAGGCAGAGGCAGGCAGATCTCTGTGAGTTGGAGGCCAGCCTGGTTTACAGGGTGGCCAGGGCTACACAGAAAAACCCTGTCTAGAAAAACAAACAAAAAAAAAAAAAGAAAAAAGAAAAAGAAAAAAGGAAAAGAAATGTGTGGTGCTGGTGTTAAGGGGAACAATCTGCACCAGTGATATGGATTGAGGGGAAGATCTTGTACAGGTTCAGGGGCCGTGCCCACATGTGAACTTGTCCAAGATCAGAGCCAGGGAGGAGCCAGCTTTGATGGACTATGTTACTAGTCTCCCTCTCTCTCTCTGTATATATATGCATATATATATATATATATATATATATATATATATATATATATACATTTATAGTCTTAATACATAGCTTAGCCTGGCCTGGATTCTCTAACATCCTGATGGCCTTGGATTTAGGATCCTCATGCTTCAGCTTCCTGGGTGATGCCACATTGCTTTGTATTCCACAAATCTCCCTCCTTCTAAACTGTCAATGTTGGGCTTGACCTGTGATGTTGGAGCAGAGTGGAGGAACATGTGGATGGGCTCAGCTTCTAGTGCTGCTATTATGAAAGGAACATGCCAGGCACCCCTTGGGTGGGGATACTTGTAGGGTACACAGAAGTTGCACCCTGAAGCCAAGCTATACAGCTGATGGCAGACCAGCGAGTGAGAAGTAAATGGATTTTATGATAAGCCACTAAAATGTGGGGACTGTTGTATAACCCTGTATCATCAATGGTGTGACTGATAGCATTTTAAGTGGAGGCTGAAGAAAAGGAATCCTTTAAGGTAACAGGAAGAACAGAGAAAAGAGAGGCAAACCGGGAGCTATGGGATTTGGCATTAGAATGAGAGGCAAGTTCTGAAATTTTGGGACCTTGAGCTCAGACCCAGGGAGGCATCATGTCTGCACATATAAAAGCAAAGTGTGGTGGTTCCTGTCTGTAACTCCAGCATTTAGAGGCCAAGGTAGGAGCATTGCACAGCCTGGGCTGTGCGGCGAGTTCCAGGCCGGTCTGGGCTACAGAGTAAAGACAAGAGTCTTTAGCTATACAGTGTGCTGAGCTCCCTTAGCTGTCCCCCAGGGCTTGATCTACACTCCAGATATTGGTGACTCTCCTTCAAACATCTTCCTGGGCTCCAGACTCATCATCTGCCTTCTTTCCGTTGTCTTCATCTTCTCTGGACTGCTAATGGGCTTTCTAAACTCAACCTGCCCAGGATTGATCTTGTAGCCTGCTCCTTAGATTGCTCCCTTGCTGGATTCCCTGAACAGTAAGTTGGGCACACAGGCCAGAAGCCAGAGAGTTCTCTTTCCACAGTGGACAGGCTCAGGAAATGCTTAACCAGCTCTCACCCTAGCCCCAGGCCTCATCCATCCTATGGGGTGCACCAAGTCACCCTAACTGTTTCCAACTGTTTCCCTTTACCCTGACCCCCGACTCCTTCCCTGCCCAGAGGATCCTTTCCTGGCTAAACATCAGGGCTTCAGCAGAACAAAACCAAATTTCCTAGCACGATAACCAAGGCCCAAATGTCCAGTGGGTACATACACCAATTTATGGAGTCCTTCCTGTTCCACTCAATCCTCCCTCTCCTCAATTTTTACCAAGGCCTCCTGACCAGCAGCAGCCTTCTGTGCCTCTCCCAGTCCACTCCCTGGCTAGTTCAACCATAATGTGGATCTTACATTTAAGGTGTCCCCTTTAAAGCCTTATGTTGTTCCCTAGCAAATAATTCTTTTTTTTTTTTAAACATTTATTTATTTATTTATTATGTATACAGTATTGTAATTCTTGGGCTCCTTTCCAGAGTACTCAGCTCAGATTTTTTTATTTTTTCCAAGATAGAGCTTCTCTATGTAGACTTGGCTGTCTTCGAACTCACTCTCTAGACTAGGCTGGCCTTGAACTCACAGAGATCTGCCTGCCTCTGCCCCCTAGGCTGGGATTAAAGGAGTGTGCCATCACACCAGGCTTCTTTTTAGCTCAGGTTTTAATTTCCTTGAATTAAGAAAAATGTGGTATTGGGCATGGTGGTGCATGCCTTTAATCCAAGCACTTGGGAGGCAGCAGAGGCAGGCATATCTTTGTGAGTTCGAGTCCAACCTCGTCTACAGAGCAAGTTCCAGGACAGCCAAGGCTACATGAGAAACCCTGTCTCTAAAAAACAAAACAAACAAACAAATGTGGTCAGGACTGGAGAGATGGCTTAGGAACTAAGAGAACTAGCTATTCTTCCAGAAGACCCAAGTTCAATTCCCGTCACCCACATGGCAGCTCACAATTGTCTGTAACTCCAATTCCAAGGGATCTGACACCATCACACAGACATGCATGCAGACAAAATACCAATGCACATAAATTAAGAACAAATAAACCATTTTTAAAAATGCTAGCAGGGAGTAGTGATGCACGCCTTTATCCCAGCACTCGGGAGGCAAAGGCAGACAGATCTCTGTGAGTTCGAGGCCAGCCTGGTCTACAGAGTGAGTCCAGGACAGTCAGGGTTCTATTACACAGAGAAACTCTGTCTTGAAAAACCAAAAAAAAAAAAAAAAAAAAGTTAAAAAATGTGGTAAAACACTCATACTATGAAAGGAACTGACATAACTATTTTAAGTGCACAGCTGGAGGTACTGAGTCCATTCACATTGTCAACTGTCAACTGTGTCCTCCATATTCTTCTCATCTCAAGTTGGGACTGTACCTACTGAACAACCAACAGTCCCTGTTCCTACATTGTAACCACAAGGCTTTCTATGCCCACCCCAGCTCTGAATGAAGACATGGAGACATATTATATTTATCATAAGCTTAGGGCACTATAGCTGGGCAAATACTCAGCTATTCTAATCCTACAATACTGACCTGGCCTAGGACTCACCACCTGCCATCTTACTCTCTTTCTGGCACCCACTCCTTCATCTTTGTTCCGACAGGGACTCCTCTCGATCTCTTTGTCCCCACTAGAGACTCTCTCACTTTTTCTCTTTCTTCTCCCTTTCTCTGGGCTCAGAAGTCACACCTAAGCCCTCCATCCCTGCTATTGGTCATTTGGCTCTTTATTTCACCAATTAGAAGGTGATGGAGACACCTTTTTTGTTTTGTTTTGTAAACAATGTTTACAAAATACTAAGACAGGAGGTGCTTCATAATAATGACAATACCAATGCCCTGAATCAGATCTCTGCCAGAACAGAAATCAACATTTGAATGCACAGTTCACAAAGACATCATTCCAACACTACATCCCTCCTGAGTGTGACTCCGCACAGGAGTGGACTCATACAGCATTCGCTCTTTAGTGTTCTGCTAGTTATCATGCCTTGAATGCCTTCTAAGTCCATCCATCTTGAAGCAAGAGTAAGATTCTCTCTCTCTCTCTCTCTTTTTTTTTTTGAGACTAGGTCTCAACTATTTCAGACCCAGACCGGCCTTGAACTTGATACGTAGACAGGGATGATTTTCAACTTCTACTTCTGGGATTATCAGTGTTTGCCTCTATATCCAGCTCTTTTTGATTTATTTTTATTTTTGTTTTTGTTTTTGTTTTTTTTAAGACAGGGTTTCTCTGTGTGTTCCTGGCTGTCCTGGAACTTGCTGTGTAGACCAAGCTGGCCTAAAACTCACAGAGATCCACCTGCTTCTGCCTCCTAAGAGATGGGATTAAAGGTGTGGCACCACGCTGAATTTTGAAAATTTTAAACTTTTTTTTTCCTTTGCTTTTGGAGACAGAATCCCCTCATAGCTCATGACCTTCCTGCCTCAGCCTTTTGATTATGGGGTATGTCACCATGCTCCTTCAAGGTTTCCTTCCTTTTCCTCCCCTTTCTCCATGACCTCTCTCTTTCCTTCCTTTTTAAGGCTGAATACTGCTCTGTGACATGTGTGTCTCATTTCATTTATATATTCATAGGTGGACCCTTGGGTCGTTCTCATCTTCTGGCCCTTAAGACAGTGTTGTAGACACAAATGTACAACATTTGGACTCCTGCTTTTAGTACTCAGAAACAGAAACAATGGCTCTTAAGGTAACTCTCCATATCGCTTTTCTGCATATCCTATAACAAGCACAGAAGGGTTCTCATGTCTCTACATCCTTAACACCCCTCACTTCCTGTTTCCTTTGTGTGGCCTTGCTTTTTGGTACAGCTGCCCTGATGGGTACATCTCCAGTCTTTGCTCAGTTCCCTCCTCCCTGCACCGTTACCTGGCAGCCCTCCTTAGCCAACTCTTGTCTTCTGTCGTGGGCAATCTCTTGACACCATAGCAAGAAAGACTTCCAGAATCTATGAGCTTTCTGCTGCTGGGCCAGCTATTGATAATTCTCCCTGGCTGAGCTCTTCCCCACTGCAGACTCTGCTCTCTATCCTGAAACATCTCACCCAAGCCCCCACAGTCTCTTCCCCCACTTCCTTCCTTTAGAACACAGCTAAGGCCACCTCCTCGGAGAAGCCTTCCTTCTCTACTGGCCCTCCTCCACCCAATCTGCCTTCTGTCATTTGCTCTTGTGGGGCTGTCTGCCTCTCTCTCTTCTGATTGTTCCTAGCACTTGAATTAACATAGTCTTCTCTGCTGGCCTCTTAGCGCCACATGGAAGGGAATTTGAGAAGTCACCTTGCTCTCACTACTGTACACCCAGCATTGACCACTGAGCTCCCTGCCAACACTAGGTGTTCAGAATAGCCCTGCTAAATGAATCATTCAACTTTAAGATAAAGCCCCCCCCTCCCCCAATGCTCACACTCTAATGAGGGAAGAAGTTGAGAAAATAAATAAACAAACATTTACTCTGGCAGGTGGTGATGGTTGCTATGGAGAAAAGGAGACTGGATCTGACCAGGTGTCTTTCTCTAGGCTCCTTAAAGAGGGAATGGGGCTGCTGACTTGGAGGAGGTGAGGGGCTGGAATCATTATGGGGGAGAAGTGTCCCAGTCAGGCAACAACACCAACAAAGGTGCTTCAGGAGTGAACACCCCTGCCCTGTGGTTCAGACATGAAGAGCACACCAGCCAGGTGAGGGGCACAACTACTAAGAGACCAGAAGTGGGCCAGTGGGCCGGGTGTGGTGGCACATGCCTTTAATCCCAGTACTTGGGAGGCAGAGGCAGGCGATCTCTGTGAGTTCGAGGCCAGCCTGGTCTACAAAGTGAGTCCAGGACAGCCAGAGAAATACAGAGAAACCCTGTCTCGAAAAACTAAAAAAAAAAATTGTATGCATATATCTGTCTCTGTTTATATTTGATGTACCTATACGTACGTGTAGGTGGCCTTGGAAGCCGGTGATGGTGTTGGAACCCGGTGATGGTGTTGGAACCCCTGGGGCTGGGTTCACCGGTGGTTGTGAGCTGCCCTAGTGAAGCAGGCCCTTCACAAGGACAGCAACACCCTCACTGCCCAGACAAGACACGGAGGCTCCGGTGGGCTATCTCTTGCCCAAAGGCACCCAGCAAAGCAGTGAAGACATGGAAACCAGGTTTTTGGGTGCTGGAATTTGCACCTTTCCCAGGAGCCCCTGGGATACTGGGCACTTAATGCCGGTTCTCTGCAGCCATGGTGAGCACTCTTAACTGTCATCTCTTCAGCCCCAACAATCTTTATTTTTCAGTTTGCAGAAACCTTCCCAAATCCTGACTTCCTCAGAGCCCCCAAACTGGTGTCTGGAGGAGTTTGGCTCCCCATTCACAGGCTGTGAGTTCACACAGGGCTGACAGATAGCCTGGAACGTGATTTCTTTTTTTTTTTTTTTTTTTCGAGACAGGGTTTCTCTGTGTATCCTTGGCTGTCCTGGACTCACTTTGTAGACCGGGCTGGCCTCGAACTCACAAAGATCCGCCTGCCTCTGCCTCCCAAGTGCTGGGATTAAAGGCGTGCGCCACCACCACCCGTCTGGAACGTGATTTCTTTTTTTTTTTTAAAGATTTATTTATTATGTATACAATGTTCTGTCTGCAGGTATATCTACAGGCCAGAAGAGGGCACCAGATTTCATTATGGATGGTTGTGAGCCACCATGTGGTTGCTGGGAATTGAACTCATGACCTCTGGAAGAGCAGCCAGTGCTCTTAACCGCTGAGCCCTCTTAACCGCTGAGCCATCTCTCCAGCCCATGGAACGTGATTTCTTATCTTTTCCCTTATTCCACTCCCAGGCTCTTCACAAGGACAGCAACACCCTCACTGCCCAGACAAGACACGGAGGCTCCGGTGGGCTATCTCTTGCCCAAAGGCACCCAGCAAAACAGTGAAGACATGGAAACCAGGTTTTTGGGTGCTGGAATTTGCACCTTTCCCAGGAGCCCCGATGCCCTTAGGGGAAATTCCTGCCCAAACCAGGGCTGAAGAGGGGTTGGCCGAGGCTTCCTGCAGAGTTGGTGGAGATTTTAATGGAAGAATCTCCATAGGATTCCTTAGACTGTGCTGGGGGCAGGAGGGGGAAGGGCTGGATGCTAAGCTTACATCCCAACAGGCTCAGATGGGAGGAGGGAGCCCTAGCCTCCAGCAGCTGTGAGAAACACCATCACACCACCAATGGAGCTGAGATCCAGCCAGAGGAAACCAGATACCCTGGCGTCCTTGGCAAACACAGCTTCCTTGGGTTGAGCTCACTGGCTTCAAGTCCCTCTCTTTCAACTGCCACCTTTGAAGGCCTGGCCATTTCCAATCCCCACTAGTTTGTGGGAGAGGAAGAAATGGCCTCGTTCTCCTTCTGTCCTGTTCCTTCCACCATCACTGCTGAATGTGGCAGTCCCTAGTAGAATGACAAGTTCCCTGACTTGGAGTCATGTTTTCATGGGGTGGGGGTGGGGAGATGCTTCATGAACCACACTCAAGCAAGGTGTAGCCTGGTGCATGGCCCGCAGATCTGGTCAGCTGGAGGCATATCTTTCTGCAGCCTGGGAGCTTGTAGGTGGGGAGCTGGGGGCAGAGTGAGTGTGCAGGAAGTCCCTCAGAAGGGGATTCGACTACCCAGCTGAAGTAAGGAAGTCGGGTGTCACAGGAAGAGGCTCCGGGCAGAGGGTTTTACAACAGTGTAAGCCCCACAGGATAAGAGGTTTTATTTATGTTTGGGTTAGGGCAGCCTAGCTACATTGTAGGTGTTTAATAAACAGGGTTTGAAACAAAGGCCGGTTGGGAAGGAGAAGTTGAGTGGAGGGTGGATGTGTCTGTCAAATGGCCAGCTTGGTCATTCTGGGATCTACAGTATAGTACTTCCAGGTAGAAGAAGCAGTGATGGGTGGGGCTTAGCAGAGGGAGAGGACTGATCTAATCCTACTGTGGGTGGTGTCACTTTCTTATCTCTTCACCCAGCCCAGAGCTACTGCAGGCCTGGGGTGTTTTTTTTTTCCCTACCCTGGGTCCCCTGGTGTCCGGTCGTATCAGAATACACACAGGTATGGAACCTGTGCTGGGTTCAGGAGACACACAGATGATTCAGATTTAGGTCTCACCGTCTGTCTGGCGGGGGAGACAGACAGTAAACAAGTGGGTTACACAATGGGCAGGATAGATGGAGGACTTCTATGCAGGTTCAATTCAGCAAATGAGACACAAGCCGACTGGATCGGAGCAGGGATTTTTGGAAGGCGTTATCTGTGAAGAATGGTGAGAGAAGGGGCCTGGGGTGTGAGAGGCATTCCAGGCAGAAGCGTCAGCCCAAAAATGTGCTTCCAGAGAGGTAGAGGGACTCAGTGTGAAAAGATAAGTTGGGGGCAGAAAGGCCACCTATGGGTGTTCGGGCCTCCTTCTGATATGACTAGAGTCTGGATAGCTGCCAGCTGCAGCCTGCTAGCTGGGGCTGCAGAAAGGTCTGGCTTGTAGGAAACCCCTCAGCCTCTTTCTCTCCCACGCAAAGGGCTAAGACTGCCATTCGCTCCTTTAGCTCCACCAAGAACCCACCAACCCACTTGGAGCCTCACTCTGTCAAGCTTCTACAAAGGGCAGACCGTGGGGACTCCGAACAACCCCCCCTCCCCTTTCCTCTCACACATGCCCTGGAAGGAGGGGGCACTTCTTTTGCCAGGGAGAAAAAGCAAGAAGAATCCTAGCCTGGTGGGACATCACACTATCAAAAGAGATTAAAAGAACCCTCCCCCAAAAAGCCTTTGCCAGCTGACAGGCGAGGAAGTGGATCCTTCGATGGCTCTGAGGTGACGGAGCCCTGGGGCTGCTAGGCATGGCCAACCTGGAGAGACAGTGCCTAGGCAGTGGGTCCCGGAATGGCAGGGCCTTCCCTCCCCCAAGACCCAACTGGTCCTCATAATCTGCCGGCCCTGCAGACACCATGAGTCAGGCATCTTGTGAGTCAGTGTGTTGACAAGCCATCCCTGACCATTCCTAGCCCATCAAAAATGGAAGGAAGTCCAAAGGAAGGGTATGAGCAGACCGATTTAATTAACTCGGGCTCTAAGGTACCTTAAGTTGGCCCTATTAAATTAAACCGCCTAGGGGAAAAATAACTGTAATTATTTCCTTTTCTCCCCTACCATTGTATTTCAACTCCCAACCTCCATGCTTCTCCCCTCCTGGACACAAAACAACCTTTAAACTAGGGGCTGGCACAGACATCCCCAAACTAGGGCTCAGTGTTTCCCTTTTTCTGCCCTTCCTCCATCTGAGCTCTGGTTCCTAGCAGAGAGCAGAGGGTCCATAGAGGTCCACATTGCTTGGCTATATTCTAATTTAGGGAGGGTTGTTACCAGATCAGAAGAACACTATTCCAAAAAACGCACCCTGAGTCTCCTTCCTGAACCAGTGCAGATCCGTTTGCTGCGGGGCATTTCTTTTAAAAAACCGCTTTTCTCGCTTCTGCACAGCAAAATAAGCAAACTTTAATGGTAGGGAATTATTGTTTATTTTGTTGAAATCTAGTTCTGAGTTTTCCTACTTGAAACGTGTTTTCCCCAGGACACTGACCTATCCTTTAATTGTTTGGTGCGAGGCATGTTAGGGGGAGGGGCGTTACTTGTTTATTGGAACAGCGCAGTTAAGAAAAAAAAAAAAATCAACCTAGGCTAACAGTTTCAAGGCTCCCCTAAAGATGTATCCAAACAGGCAGCCAATCAGCGCTTACACAGCTTTTTCTGCTTGACTCTTTTAAAGAGACAGTGCCGACAGTGTTTTATCACATTTAAAGAGAACCGCGCTCTAAAAACAGTATGAAAATGGGGGAGCCATCCCTTATTTCACCGGTTTTTGATCTTAAGTCCCCAATCAGAGTACACTGCAGGTTTTTGGGACCCTCGAGTGGACAGAAAGGAGTCGGGAGCAAATAGCTTGGTCACTCTGCCAACCCATTTCCCATTGTACACCTGGGTCACTGACAATGGAAGCTTCCCCTCCCCCCACGCCCGACTGTAGTCCCCCCCACTCCCCAGTTTAGCTCCATTTATTTGAAGTTTGAGATTTCTACGGCGCGCATTCCGTGTCGCGAGGCGTCCGGGGGACGTTCCCTCACCCAAACGGAACCCGTGCCCGTGGAGAAGGCGAGGGGCTAACTTGCCAGGGCTAGCCGACCCCAGGAATGTGGAAGAAATCACTCTCGTTCCTTCCAGTCCAATCAATGCCCCTTTCCCCTCCAGCCCCTTGCCTGAAGCACGCACGCTAAGGGCCATTTTCGCGCGGCTCCACTTTGGGGTTTCCCAAAGTATCTTAACGATCTAGTAAAAGAAGCAGCCGCGCGCTCTGGCGCCAGCTCCGGCCGCCCGGCTCCGCGTGCTGCAGCCCCGGCCCGGGGCTCAGGAAGCAGGGCTGGGCGCAGCGGCCCAGGGTGGGGAGGGGAGCAGGGCCAGCCGGGGTCCCGGCTCGCGGAGGGCAAGATCAGCGCGGGGAGGGCGGGGGCGCCGGGGGGCCAGGCCGGTGCGGGAAGGGGCGCGCCCGACTAGCCGGGATCCGCGCCTCGCTCCGCGGCTGCCCCGGCATCGCCTCATCCCCGCCGCGCCATCCCGGCGTTCCGGTCCCGGCCCGAGCCCCTCGTGCCGCCGCCCCACCCCAGCGCCAAGGCTCGCCCCCTGCTCCTCCGGCCGGCGCACGAGTGGACAGCGGCTCGCGGAGGAGGCGCCGCGGGACTGGCGCGGCCGCGCCGCCAGGCGTCCCTCTCGGCCTCCGGGCCCGCCCCCGCGCGCCGATTGGCCGCCGCGGCCGTCCGTCGCGGGGCGTGGACGCCCGCCGCGCTCCTGCCGGGCAGCCACGTTCGGTTGAGCTCCAAGTAGACCAGCGGCGGCGGCGGCGGCGGCGGCAGCGGTGCCGAAGGCGCAGAGGGCGGCGCAGGCGGAGCCGGGCGGCGGACGCGCGGGCCGCGAGCGAGCAAGCGAGCAAGCGAGCTGCAGGCTTCGGGCGGGCGGCGGCACAGCTCAGGCCGAGCCGGCGCGGGAGGAGTTCCAGGGCGATGGGGCCGCGGCCGGGGCTGACGCTTTGACAGCTGGAAAGAGCGCGGAGCCAGCGCCGGGGAGGGAGGGAGCGCGGCGAGCTGAGTGCGAGCGATCGAGCGGGCGAGCGCCGGGAGGGGGCCGGGAGCAGGGCAGCTCGGGAGACCGGACGGTAGCGGCGGCGGCGGCGGCGGACTCGGCGCCCTCTTCTCTGCAAGCCATGTTTGCCAAAGGCAAAGGCTCGGCGGTGCCCTCGGACGGGCAGGCTCGGGAAAAGTAAGCCTCTCGCGAGTGGGGCCGCGCAGCGGGCGGCGGGAGGCAGGTGGGCGCGGGAGTCGCGCTGCCTTGCGCTCCGGGGGCCGGGTCTCTTGCCCCGGTGCGGCGGCGTCGGCGTGGAGAGCCCATTGTTGGGCGCCGGCGGAGGCTGGGGCACCCTGAAGGGGCCGCAAGGCAGCGGCGGGTGAGGGTAGTTGCTGGGCGCGCGGCAGAGCGGGCGCGGGGGGCCCGCGACGAGGGTGGGCGAGGTACCCCTGTGAGCCGGTGCGCTCGGCCCGCTGGGCCCGGGGCCCCCACTTTGCCCACCGGGTGCGGGCAGGGGGCGCGTGGCTTTCTGCAGCCCCGAAGGCTCCTTTTGTCCGCCCGCGGCGTGAGGAGTGCGTGCCGGGGGCTTTGTTCGCCCGGGAGCCCGCTCCCTTCCCAGCCAGCGGCCTCGCCGCCAGTCCGGTGCGCCCCGGGGCGCCGGACTAGGCTGGGCTGGCGGCGCCGGCTTGGCCCCAGGCTTGGGGGACAGTTGTTTGGGGGGAGATGCTGAGGGCGGCGCTTTGCTGCCCTCTCCAGAGCGCGCCAAGTACCTGGGCTCCGGGGCTGAGGCTACCCGGACCCCGAGGCTGGGCTAAGGCAGCGAGCTGAAGTGGGTTGAGAGAAAAGGAGGTTGGCTCAGGGCTCTCGTGGCTTGCCAGTTTGCGAGACCTAGGTGGGTTTGGTCCCAGGACGCTTGCAAGTTCAAGTTTGGGGACCGTTCTCCAGCTTCCGAGACTTGGGGCAGCTTGTTGGTGGCACCCACCCACCAGCTGTTCTGACCCGGATCCTGTCTGGGTTGAAAGGCACTCACCTCTTGTCATGGCCACAATGGGATGGCACGGGCACCGGGCTGAGAGTCACTCACTGGCAAGGTCCAGAATGAGCCTCAGTGTGATCTGACCCTTCCCTCTCTCTCTCTCTCTCTCTCTCTCTGCCCCTGCTCACTTTCCAGGTTAGCTTTATACGTCTACGAATACTTACTGCACGTAGGAGCACAGAAATCTGCACAGACCTTCTTGTCAGAGGTGAGTGGGACTCCTCAGCATCCAGTTTCTTGACACCCCCCTCCTCCCCCACTATTCTTAGAGCCTTTGTTTTCAGGAGCAGCCACTGTGGCCACCATTTTGAATTTTTATCACCTTTTGGCATTTATTGTTACTTGATCGTCTTCATGGCCTTTTGATCGGGGAAGGCCCTGCGGCCCCCTCCTTTCTGTCCCTCTAAGCTGCCCCTGTTCTCTCTTTTCTAGATTCGATGGGAAAAAAACATCACTCTGGGAGAGCCGCCTGGGTTTCTGCACTCCTGGTGGTGGTAAGTTTGTGCGATAGTTTTGTGTGTGTTTTGTTCTGAGGCCGGTTTCCAAGTGAACAAAGACAGGGGTCTGGAGCAGGCCATCTACCTTTAGCCTCTGCTTTCCAGCCTCTGGGTGATCTGGCCAGGCTCGGCAAGGGAGAATGGACAGACCAGGTTGCCGCCTGAAGTTTTTGCTGGCGTTTTCCGCCTGTGGGGAACTGACTGAATTTTGCTATGCCAGGGTAGAAACGTCTTACTTTTTCATCTCACTCTGAGGCACGAGGCAGGGAGGCAGGGGGGCTTGGAAAAAGCTAGGAGGGTTTTTGTCAATCCTGCATGCTGCTTTTAATTAGAGGAGTGGGGGCAGGGTGGGTGGAGGGGACATCAGGTCTTTTTTGTAGCTGGCCTGTCCCTTCTGCTTTCTTCCTAAACACCAAACCTTAAGAGACATCTACTGGGCCTTTTCCAGGGACCCTGAGAAAAGCGAGAAGGGCTGCACTTCCTGTAGAGACACTGATTCAGTCTGACTGGACCTTCCTTTCCTCTGTCTCCCCACCCCCCAGCATCCCTGCAACCACAAAGCCTTATTTTACCAAGAACCTTAACCAGCCAGAGGTGGCCTGGCAGGATGCCTGCAGCTTGTTTGGGGCTGGCTCTCCTTATCAGTGGCCCTCTCTCCAGCCCTAAGCAGCCTGTGGTCTTTTCTGCAGGCAGGAGGGAAGCGAGGGTCAGAGCCTTAGTAACTTGTCTTGAGTGTGTGACCTGGGTGTTTTGTGGGACTGGTTGGTGGAGTCTTTCACATCCTTTTGAAAAGGAGGCAGAAAGGCTTTTGATATTTTGGTGGAGTTGAGGCAAATACACTGTCGTGTTAGGATGTTAGCACTTTTCTGACTGCTGGCTCAGGTTACTGTTTCAAGGCTCTTTGAACAGCAGGAGGATGAAGTGTCTGTTCTAACTTGTGCAGAGAAAATGAGTTTTTAATGACTTCTGCCAACCTCCCAACTGCCTGGTTGGAGGAGGCGGCTGGTGTGGCGCAAGGATTCCACCTGCGGGAGTAGGTGATAGGTCGGCTGTTTGGAGGTGAGTCTGTTGATGGGATTGGTAGTTCTGATTGCCCTGGATCTTGTAGAAACTTGGGCTGGTGAGTGGAAGTTATTTTGAAGGTGCTGGGAATTTGAAGTCTTGAAGTCTTTGGTGTGCAGAGTGCACCAGGGGACAGGGAAGGATGGTCCCCAGCCTCTCTCTGCAGCTGTGCAAAGACCTGGTTTTCCTGTTGCTCCTGGAGTCTCTGCAGCTTTTTTATCCTTGTTCCAGGAATGGAAGGTTGATTGTGTAGGGGCTCAGGTTGTGGTGGCTGTGAGTGATTGTGGTATGGTTTGTTAGAATGTTTACCCTGTGGCTTGACCCTGAACAAAATGCTGTTTTCTGGGGTCTGAGAAGGCAGTGGGTCAGATTGGGTGGATGGGTGGGATTTTTATAGACACACCTTGAGGATAGTGCTTGACTGGTGATAGTGGAGCTCACTGTGGTGGGGCCAGCAGCACAAGTCAGGTCAGACCTCAGTTCCAGTGTCCATTGTGCCCTTCAAACTGGTTCTGGCTAGGCCTTGCTTCTTTCTGGCTTGGAGTGTTTCTAAGGCTCTGTGTTTGTGTAGCGCTCTCGTAGTGGGCACACGACTTGGGTTTTTATTCTTGTGACTATGGAGTGCTGGAGTGACCATATAGAATTACAGAGTCTGCAGTGGGGTGCCCTGGACCTGTGCTTACCCCTGCACCCCTTATTCAGTGCAGGATGGTGCTGTTTGAAGAGGCCCTTCTGCTTAGTGAGAGGGGATACCATTCTTGGCTGTCAGAGCTCCTCCTGCTTTGGCCCACAGACAGGTGGGGTGCATTCTATGCGGTTAGAGTCGAGCTTCCCTTCCTCACTGGAGTCACCCAGATTGCTTTGCAAATGGATCATAGTTGTACCCTGACTTTGGCAACTTAATCTTTTTATAATATGCTGCAGCCATCTTGGTTTGGGATGGTGGAAAGGATACAGATGAGACAGGCAGAATCTCATCCAAATTCTTAGGTGGACACCCGTGGGTGGGTTGTGCTGACTTTTCCAAGCTTTGGTGTCTACTAACCACAAGCTTGTCACTGATGTAAGGCACCCGGTACAAAGGAGCTGCTTAAATGGGGAGCTATTACAGGCGTGTGGCTTGCCAGGGGAGGTCGCACCCAGTTGTCTCACGGGCAGAGTTTGTCCACTGCTGTGAGGCCGGATGGAGCCTTTGGGAGATATGATGCTGAACCATGTTCTACCCTCCCGGTTCTGTACACAAGTAACAATTAGTAACCTGATCTTACTTTGTTTTCCTATTTGCAGTGTATTTTGGGACCTTTACTGTGCAGCTCCTGAAAGGAGAGACACTTGTGAACACTCAAGTGAAGCAAAAGCCTTTCATGATTATGTGAGTAACAAATTTTTAATCCTGGCAATAATTATAGGGTTAGATGGCTCTAACTTCTTTAGTGTCAAAAGCAAGTGCACAGCCAACTGGCAGTGGTCTTTATTTTTTCCTTGCCTTCTCTCCCACCCTCCTGCCTACCTGCCCCTGTTCACTGCCACCCTGTACCCTCCTCCCCCTGTGTTTTACATTGGGGAACAGTATTTCATTGCTTTGTAGTTAATGTGAAAAGAGATAGAATTCTGGAGAATTTAATTCTGGAGAATGGAAGGGTGTTTGAAGACTCAGACTCATGTGAGGCTTTGTTAAGGGTTAGCTGGGAGGGGACTGAGCTTGGTTAGTGTGTGCTGAAGAAAAAAGTGACTATAACCAGCAAGAAAGTAAATGTGAAACTCATGTTTTAGACTAGTGTGTGTCTGTCATGCATAGTGTGAGTTGTCTGATATGTCACACACTGTGGGGTTTCATACTGCTCTTTTCAGGTTATGTGTACTATAAGCTGCAAAAGCTCACTCACTGTCCTTTGCTTGAATATTTCTTATTAAATTACATTTGTTTTTTTAAAGATTTATATATATATATATATATATATGAGTGTTCTGTCTTTGTGCACACCAGAAGAGGAAATCAGATAATCGGATTCCATTACAGATGGTTGTGAGCCACCTTGTGGGTGCTGGGAATTGAAGTCAAGACCTCTGGAAGAACATCTAGTGCTCTTAACTGCTGAGCCGTCTCTCCAGCACCCTTAAGTTGCATTTATTTATTTGTGTGCATGCTCATGTTTGAGTTGGGTGTACATGTGACGTAAGCCCAGATCCTCAGGTTTTGGTGGTGGGCAGGCGCTGTCACTGGTTCACCAGTCTTGCCAGGCCATTGGGCTGAGGGGAGCAAGGACGGGGCACAGAGGACGTCTCGTGCTGTAGCCCAGGTTGGCTTAGAACTCAGTATGTAGATCAGGTTGACCTTGAATTTTTAGTAATTCTGCCTCAGCCTCCCAAGTGTTGAGATCATAGCCTCTGTGGCCAGCTCAACTTTTTCTTTTGAAAGTTAAATTTTACCAGGTTGTAGGGTCTTCTATCCTGTTGTGGGGATTCTATGTGGATAAATTTAAGGTCCATGAGGTCATTACAAGGAAGATGTCTACGATGTTCTTCCATGGCAATGCTGGTTTGTTTTTGTTTATGTTTTAATGTACACTGAACCAAAAACTGGGTTCGGTTGGCCAAACTTTATGATCTGATGAAACAGTGGTTCAGATACGTCAGGGAAGAATGGGGTGAGGAGTGGACATCTTCCACCACTTCCCGTTTTTGCTTCCAGTAGGCACTGCAGATGATTGCATGCACACAGTAGGTGATCTGTGGGGACTTGTGTGGCAGGAACTGTCCTCAAACAGCGTCAGGTACACTCTTCTTGGTCAGGGCATTTGTCTCCTCTGCATGCTGAGTTTGAAACTGGTCTAGGAGATCAAATCCCACTTCTTGAGTTTCATAGGTGATCAGTTTTAGTGCCGTGGGTATTGTCAATGGTGAAAATGGGTTCTGTAACAGGAGTTAGAGACTGAGCCCACTGGCCTCCCTGGTGGTTAGTGTGGTGGGATTTTGTTATGATTGAAAAGTCAATGTCCTTGGAGTAGGATGCTCAGGAATATGAATAGTTCTTGTGTCTTCTCCAGACCTGAGAAAAAGAAGCTAGCCTGGCGAACTTCTAGTTGTAAAAGGAACAGGTGACTGCTTTGTCATGACGTTCTGGGAAGATAAGTGATGGCGATGATCATAGCACCAAACTTCCTGAACTGGAGCTTGCGGGAGGCTGAGTGGTACAGCAGCCGGGAGAAAATAGTCAGTGAACTTGACTTTCCCCTTTCTACCTAACAGAAATACTGCCTGGGCCCCTGTCCCTTTTTGTTTGTTTGTTTTGTTTTGTTTTTCAAGACAGTTTCTTTGTGTAGCCCTGGTTGTCCTGTACTTTCTTTGTAGACCAGGTTGGCCTCAAACTCACAGAGATGTCTGACTCTGCCTCCCGAGTGCTGGGATTAAAGGCATGTGACACCCATGCCCGGCTTGCACCCCTCCCTATCCCTTTTAAAATAACTGCAAATAGCCAGACCTACATTGCTAGTCTCTGACTACATTGCAGAGAGGAAGGTAGGATGGGATTACCTGTTTCAAAATCCCCTGCCCCCATGTCAGGAATCAAACTCAGGGAGGGCCCTTGCATGTGCCAGGCAAGCACTCTGTCACTGAGTTGTATCTTTTAATTCCTCAAACCAGTCTTTGGTAGATGTTTATGTTCTTTCACAGGAAATCATAGATGCTAATGATTTTTTTTAAATTAGCATGTTTATTTATTCATTTATTTATTTTCTTAGAGACAGAGTCTCACTGTGTATCCCTGACTGTCCTAGAATTCACTAGATCAGGCTGGCCCCTGCCTCTTGAGTGCTGAGATTAAAGGCATGTGCCACTACATCCAGCTATTTATTTTTATTATATGTATGTGTGCCTGCATAAATGAATGTACACCATGTCCATAAATGTGCCCTGAGTGTCAGAGGGCATCTGATTGACTGAACTGGAATCAGATGCTGTGAGCCTCTTGAGGTGGGTGAGCCCTCCTGAGGTCAGAGCTGGGAACTGAACTCAGGTCCTCTGCACAGCAGTAAGTACTCCTAACTGCTGAGCCGTCTCTCCAGCCTGAAGTTAATGATTTTTAATCAGCTTTGGCGCTCTAGTCAGTAGCATTGAGATTCTCTTGGGCAGTTTGTGGTTTGGTCTCCATATTGAAACAAGATGGCAGTTGTGGAAACTCGTACGTCAGTTTGCAGCCAGTAACTTGTTAAAGAGGGGCAGGTGAACCCTGCAGATTGCTAACATCGGCATGACAGTTAGAAGATGCTGCTAAGAGATGAGGTCATGCTGGTTAGGGCCCATGACTCATAGGTTTGCAGCTCAAGGTCTTTAAATTGGGATCAGTCTGATGTGTCCTGTGTCTGTGTCCCAAGTCAGGTCCCAAGTGAGAAGGAATGATGTGATTGTGTGGACGTACTTTTCTTTTTCCTTTCCTTCCCTCTTCTCTTCTCTTGAGACAGAGTCTCACTACTAGGTTTGGCTAGCCTAGAACTTGCTATATGGACCAGGCTGGCCTTGAACTCAGATCTGCCTGCTTCTGCCTCCTGAGTGCTGGGATTAAAGGTGTGCTGTTGCAAGGCCCTAGAATTTTCCCTAGCACTGCAAAAATACTAAAGACAATTATGTTGTTGCCTTTTTGTTTAGACTTCTCATTTCTTCATCTAGTTTCTCTAGTCCCATGTGTCTCATTGAGTTAGCTAGCCTTCTTCCTCAGATTATTCCAATGGCATATTATATTTATTGTGTGTATGATGTGTGAGCCTTGGTGGTTGTAGCACAGTGCCTGAGTGGAGGTGAGAGGGCCACCTTCAGGTCAGTTCTGTCCTTCCACCCCGAGTTCTGATGATTTAACTCGTGTGTCAAGTACTTCTATCTGCCGAGCCCCCAGTAGTTTCTTACTGCTCCTCCCCTTGGCTAGAATGTATTTTTCTCTGCTTATTCAAATCCTATCTTTCTAAATTCCTCTTGGAGGAGAACTTTTTGTAAGTCTGTGACACTGGATCTCACTGTGGTGTTGTCAATTCTCCTTCCTCGGCTTCTTGAGCAGCAGGGGTCACAGTCACCAGTCACACACAGCTCTCAAGGACACCTAGCTTCTGCATTTGGTGATCATTCCATTTCAGTGTCTATAAAAGCCACCTATGCACTATGTCAGCCCTTGCCATGTATCTGGCTGTGTACTTCTTGCTCATTTACTCTGCCACTGTCCCTGTTAGAGGAAGCATGCTGCTAGCTCCACCTTGTAGATGAAGAAACTGAGTCACAGAAAGGGTAATTACAGCGGTAGAGTTAGAATGCACACACAGCTCATGGCTGACACCAGACTCCGTGCCTCTAGTATCACCTGGCACAGGCCAGCAGCACACATCACTTGCTTGCATGATCCTGGCTAACTTTTTTTGTTTTTTGTTTTTCAAGACAGGGTTTCTCTGTGTAGCTTTGCCTGTCCTGGAACTCACAGAGATCCATCCACCTGCCTCTACCTCCTGAGTGCTGGGATTAAAGGTGTGCACCATTATGTCCAGCCTGGCTAACTTTAGATTTGCCTTTCCGGCTATAGCTCAGTAACTTTTTACTATGGCTATGGCATAGGCTGGGAGTGATTTATATCTGTTTCCCTAAGGCTTTCTCCATAAGCACACACTGATGGGAGAAAGGAGTAAAACAGGGGAGGCACACAGGTGATTTTGGGGAAGGGGCGAGCCGGGCCAGAACTATAGACTATTGTGGGATGTTCTGTTTTTGTTTGTTTATTTGTTTGAGTCAGGGTTTCTCCTTGTGACAGTACTGTCTGTCCTGGAACTTGCTTTGTATACCAGGCTGGCCTCAAACTCACAGAGATCTGCCTGGCTCTGCTTCCTGGGTGCTGGGATTAAAGGCGTGGGCCACCAAGCCAGGTTGGGGTGGGGGGTTGTTCCTTTTTTTCTCCCAAGACAGGGTTTCTCTGTGTAATAGCCCTGGCTGTCTTGGAACTCAGTCTGTAGACCAGGCTGGCCTTGATCTCACAGAGATCCGCCTGCCTCTGCCTCCCCCCAAGTGCTGGGATGAAAGATGTGCGCCACCACACCCAGCCACAAGCAGCAGTTTTAGTGTCAGTCAGTTAGCTATCTTAAGTCCTTCTTAGAATTGTATGGTGTGAAGAGTGTTCACTGGTTCTGGGTGGTGAGCCAAGGAGAGTCAAGTGTCTGGGGTACCTACTGGCAGGGAGGAAGCTCCCCAGCTCATATAGAAGGTGTGGGTCTTGGCTGTTATACAGAGTGATATTGTCATCTTGGCAGGCAATCTCTCTTTAAGAGAGGCAGGGTCAGGGGTTGGGTGATCATGAAGACCCTCCCAGGTCAAGACCAGATGTGTGGATCCTGGAATGAACCAGGTGACTCAGCAGGCGGGGGGGTTTAAACTGTCCTTGATTTGGTGGGTTTTTATTTGAGTCACTTTCTATTTTCCGCCTCACACCTGGCGGCTTGGGTTTTCCTGGCTCATTTAGAAGCCTGAAAGCCCTGATGTTTGCCACATGTATGTGGAGTGATAGTAGTTTTGTGTCTAGAGTGGACTTTTCTGAGAATGGGTTTGCCCTGAGTACCTGAGTCCACGGAAGGAGTGACAGGGTCCCTGTGTGATTTTTTTTTTTTTTTAAATTCTCTTCTCCCCAGGTTAAGCAGTGCCTCTTACAGCAACGAGGAAAGCCCACAAGACCCTGCTAGGGCTCCCTCTGGATTTTCTCTGACAGTGTGTAAATGGACACTCCCAGGCATCTGGGTGTTCTATACTCTGGGTCCAGAGTTGCTCTGGTCCCCTCTGTGTATGGGCTGTAGGTGGGTCTGTGGGTGGAGAGAAGTATCTTTGGTGCCTGAGCAGACCCCTGGTGGTCCCTTTCCTTCTGTGACAGCTGTTGTGTTTTCCTTTTAGTACCAAGAAAAGAATAGAGTAGGTTATCCCCACGGTGGCCCTCAGATGCAGGAAAATGCTGCCAGGCACATCTGTTCAGCTGTGGACGGTACACTTTCAGACATATGACTGTGGTTGGACTTCACGGCTGCCTCGTTGGTTGGGTTTTACTATTAAGTCTCACTCCCATTTCACAGATGAAGAAGCTACAGCCAGGCAGTTTGGTTGTAAGCGGAGGAGGTGGTGAAGCTGGGGCGAAAACTGAGTCTTTGGCGGTCTGCCTGTCAGTGTTGACTGTTGTCACCTGGGGCAGGCTCCCTGAAAAATGGGGGGTGTTTGCACTTGACCAGAGTGTGCCTGGTACCCAGTCTGTGGCCCTGTCCGTTCTCCGAAGAAATGACTTACTAGATTTAACTGAAGCTTCTGGAAGGAGAAGTGCCTAGTCACAGGCCAGGTGAGACCTGACCTGTGGAAGGGCTCTGTTGTGCTGAGGGGGCTCTTTGTTTTTGCTAGAAGTTCAGTGATTAAGGCTACAGACTTTCCCTTCTATAAACTTCATGTGTCCTCTGCATAAAGGAGATTTTAGGAGGCTCACGGATTCTTGCTCCAAGAAAGCCTAGACCCCTATTTCCCACAGTGACGAACCTGGGCAGCATAGTGGACTTGTGTTCCTGTGACCTGGGCCACATTTCCCTGCTTGTCTCAGTCTCTCTGTTCTGAAGACCAGGGTTCTTTTTTTTTTTTTTTGGTTTTTCGAGACAGGGTTTCTCTGTGTATCCTTGGCTGTCCTGGACTCACTTTGTAGACCAGGCTGGCCTCGAACTCACAAAGATCCGCCTGCCTCTGCCTCCCAAGTGCTGGGATTAAAGGCGTGCGCCACCACCGCCCAGCAAGACCAGGGTTCTTTATCTGTGCACCTCTGCCCTTCTTGGGGAGAGGTGGTTAGCAGAGGGGAAGCGTGCCTGAGTCGTGGGTGTGGACAGCAGCTTGAGGTATTTGTGGCCGTGTGGCAGGGGTCCAGTGTCCTTGGTGGGTTTGAAATAGCAGAGTGATATATGAGAGGGCTCTCCTTGGGTATGATTAGCTGAGGTTCCTGCTGGGCAGGGAGTGTCCGAGCCTGCTAGGGCCCAGTAGGAAGAGGCGGATGAGAGGACCATGGTGGGTGCTCAGCTGGGCTCTGAGGAACTGGAGGAGTGCTGTCCTCTGTGATAAGCCAGCCTAGCTATCTGACCAGAGGTCCTGGCAAGTTCAAGGCTTGCCTTTGGCTTTGACCCTTGGCATCCTTGTGTGGCAGATTAAAAACAACAGACTAAAGCCGGGCGGTGGTGGCACACGCCTTTAATCCCTGCACTTGGGAGGCAGAGGCAGGCGGATCTTTGCGAGTTCGAGGCCAGCCTGGTCTACAAAGTGAGTCCAGGACAGCCAGAGCTGTTAAACAGAGAAACCCTGTCTCGAAAAACCAAAAAAAAAACCCCAAAAAACAACAACAAAAAAAACCAACAGACTATACACGGTGTGCGCACCCCTCCCCAGGGTATACTTTGTATTGAGTCCCCTTCTTGTGCTCCCAACCTGTCTTCTAGAATCCCTCTTGCCCCTGGAGGCTGCCAGACTCCTCTGTTAGTAGCTAATTAAACATTAAGTGAGGAACTGGAATTGCATTTTGCCAGAACCCAGGCAATGTGACCACCATAATGGGTTTCAAGTGGCTGCAAGACCCCAAATTACAAATCCTTGCCCTTTATTTAAGGCGGAGGTGAAGCAGGGGGAGGGGGAAGAGTGGGGACCCAAACAAAGTTTTTGGCAGTGGTCACTTCATTTGAACTCTCAGACCAGCAGTGTGCAGCAGCCTTTTGCATAATGGCATCTTTGTTAGCTAAGCATTTACAAACTTGGACTAAGAGTTAGCTCTGTGCCGGCCAACGCATGGAGGGAGCTGGGAGACACCCAGTTCTGTGTCCCTTAGGTCAGCTCTGTTTTGTAAGGGAGGAGGGCTGTCCAGTGGCCAGTGTGTAACCCTTAAGAGAAGTGGCTCGCATACTGTTTGTGTGTGTGTGTGTGCGCTCGCGCTTTTGCTTGCTTGAGGCCTGTCAGCTAAGATAGCAGAAATGTCGTCACATTAGCTGTAGCCCTCCTAATGGCATCTGAGGGTTCTTAGAGTATTTAGCAAAATTAATCTTTTTTTTTTTTTTTTTAAGCTCGGTAGTAATTCTGACCACGGCACTAGTGCATTAGGCGATTCACATAAACTTCTTTAATATACGCTGCTGGGAGCTTACAGCAAATAGATGATTACGGTTGTTTGTTTTTGATTTGCCAGGGTAATGGGGTTTTCCATGGCCTTGGCGAGATGAGTCGTAGGGATGTGTCTTTCCGTGGTATGCCTTTCTTTTCCTGGGCTTGAAGCCTCTGGATTTGGATGAGTTTGAGCTCTAGCTGGTGGCTTGGACTGGCCTCTGACGTTATGTGCACTCTTGCTATTTCCTGTCTAGAAGGACTTTGAGTTCCTCTGTTACCCCATCTGTAGGCTAGGGAATGACGTCCCCTGCAGGGCAGTGAGGGTGAAGGGCTATAATACATATGTATAAGTCGGGATGTCTCTCCTAGCCAGTGCTTGCCGAGTTTGGTTGTTCTTTGTAGTCATGATGTTTGCTCAGAAAACCCTTTAACAGCACTGTTCCAGGAAGAGGAAGTTAACCCTTATAGAAGAATCCCGAGTACTTGACCATTTCCAGTGATGCCCTTGTCTGTCAGGGCTTCTCTGATGTGTCCCAGGTTCCTTCCCTCCCAATTGTGTCACTCCCTGCCCCCTCATGATGGGGCAGAGCTGGTGGTCCTACCACAACTGGCGCTGATAAAGGCTGCCCTGAGATGTCCCTGCCTCTTATCTGTGTTGGACAGAGTGTTCTGGACCACGCCTGCCTGAGCAGCCACAGAGCCCATTGGGGAGGCCCAGGGTCTTGTGGGTGGCACTGGCAAGACTCTACTGAATTTTTGTCTCATGTCTGTGTTAGCTTGTAGTCTTCCTCACTGGGAAACATGGACAAGGCCTGTCTTCCTGCTCTCCACTTTGGGTGGCCAGAAGAAAGGCAGGAAAGCTGTCCCTGGTGGCTGGTGGTGCTGTGTAAACATGCATAGGTATGAATGGATTGGAAGTCCCTGGGTTAGGGGTCCTGTGCTATTCTCTGGGGTGAGGCCTCACCTGGTTTTCTGCTTCTTTGAAGACTCTCAGAAGAGGCCATAGGGGTCAGCGAACTGCTGAAGGGGGACACCGAGGAAGCTGGTTCAGTCTCTGTGTACTTCCTGGGGGGTCCCTAGATGACCATGGACCAGCAGCATATGACACTGCTCAGCTGCCAAGCACCTGCCCTGCTTTCTACCTGAAATGCTGGAGGTAGCCAGAGTGTGATCAGTGCTTACAAAGGGTTGTGTAATATCGTGTTCTGGGAGAGTAGCACGTGTCAGAAGAAACATCAGGGCTGCATATGGTAGAACTGGGTGTCACTAGTCATAGGTAACACAGAAAAAGGAAGGCCAGAGAATGAAGATGCACAGCTCTTCATACTATCTCCAATAGGTCTCAAATCCGCACACTCAATCAGGGCTCAAGACACTTTGTGCTGTCTTTCTGCTTGCTAGCTGTGTGGACAGACCACAGGCACCTTAAACTTTGTGCTCAGTTTCCTCAATCAGTAAAGAGGTGATAAATCTATACCTCTCAGGGTTATCACGTGGGATAAATGACCTTAAGTGTACACACACACACGCACGCACGCACGCACGCACGCACGCACACCCACCCACCCACCCACCCACACACACACCCACTCAACCCCCACACACACACAGAGTGCATATTCAGTAAGTGGATACTGGTGCCAGGCACACTGTAGGCTCTGCATATACGTATGCTCTTGTTCTTCTTGACTCTAGGAAGTCCTGCTTTCTGACAGATGGTGTCTAGTGATTGATAATGGGGTGCGTAAGGGTCTTAGTGTGAGGGGTGTGTCCTAGTGAGGCTTGCCCTTTCGTTTATTTGCTCACCTGTTGATTAACTACAGGGTCCCTGGGGTCCAGGCAGCTGCAGGAGATGGGGGGATTGAGGGGTCATGTGCACAGTCTCCTCTAGGAGCCTGGAACATGTTCTTTCCTGGCTACCTCTAGCTCTTCTCTGTGGTCCTGCTTGGTGCCATAGCATCTGGGAAGGGTGTTTTGTTTCCCTGCCCACTAATTTCTTCCGATAGTCAGCGCTGGTTTAGAATGTGGCAGCTTCCCACAGGCCTGCCAGGATTGTCCCTGTCTTCCCGATTCCTCCAGGAACTTGTAAACACTCTGACTCACTGTCAGAGAGAGAGTTTTCTGAGTCAAGGTGGACTTTCTTCCCTTCCTTCTCTAGACCCCGGAGGGATGAGACTTAGTCTTTGCCTCCTCTGCCACTCCCGATCCTGGGACTGATGGCAGCATCTTGAATAAACTTGAGGTCAGTGAGTGAGGCTCTGTGCCCCGAGAAATGAGAAGGATTTGATCCTTGCCCAGGCAGGCACTTAGTGTGTTAAAGACATTTTAATGAAGAGTGACAAGCGGCAGGAAATGGTGAAGCATTGTTTTGTGGATGGAGTTGTGACCTGTTAGTGTATCTCGAATCAACTTAATGGGTCATGGCTGGCAATTAAAAAAAAAAAAGAGGCAACTACTGTATCACAGAGCAAACGTGAGAGCTGCTTCAGGAAACCTCTGTTCAGGGTTTTATGAGCACACGCCAATGTGTGTGTACCCTGTCTGCACCGTGAAGTCTTGTCTTACTGCAGGTCTCAGCCTAATGTTTGACATCTACTGACCCAGAGAGGGCAGAGGGTGGATCTCTCTCCACTCCTTCAGGTTGGGTGATTTGGGTCGAGGCAGTGGCTGAGGCTCAGTTTCCAGATCTGTAATGGGAAGGATATAGCTCCAACTTCAGAGGACTGAGGGAGCATGGTTTCCCATCAGGCCTAGGGTCGTAGGGGTGTTTGTTACATACTGGGCACTTGAGACCTTTGATACTGCAGTTTACTGTTGTAGTCTTAGTATGTTAAGTGCACAGGCGACACTCGCTGCTTGTTGCATGCTGAATAAGCACCCCTCCCACTTGGAGGGATCGTGTGGGCAGATACAGGAGGAGGTACGGTCTCAGTGATCGTGTGTGGGCAGATACGGGAGGAGATGATGGTCTCAGTTCTCAGGGGCAGAGTGCAAAATGGCTTCTTGGTCAAGGCTTATGAGTTTGCCCTGTGGTCGGCCATGGACAGCTCCTCCTGCCTGCCTTAGGTTGGGAGCACCCTTTCCTCATGGAGAGGACTGTCCCCACCCTTGGAGACAGCTGTCACACACTTCTGGGGCAAGCTTTGTGGCCTTCTCTTTGTGTTTTAGGGGAAGCACTGGCATTTCATTTCTTTCCCATTGCATTCCCTGGAGTTGAGGTTTCCCTCTGATCATCTTCTCTCAGTCAGAGGCTACTTAGGAGGGGAGGCTCTGGAGTATAGTACTGGACTGGCAGAGTGGTTGGCTGGTGGACAGTTTTCCTGGGTGTTGGAAACTCAGTGCAACATGGTGAGCAGTGTGTGCATTTGGATGAGGATGGCCAGGGTCCAGCTCCGACTCCTTCTCGTGATCTGGGGAAAGTCATTTGGGTCTTTTGAGCTGTGGTTTCTCTTCAGTGGGAGGCAGACAGTGATGTGAAATCAGGTCTGGCTTCTCTCCCTAGCTTTTTGAGTCACTGCAGTGGCCTGCCCCTCTCCCCCTTTATTTTTAATTTTTGGGACAGGTCTTGAGGCTGTCATTAAACTCACTGTAGCAGAGGCTGACTTTGGACCCATCATTCTAGTCCAGATCAGCACCCCAAGTCCTGAGTTACTGGGATGGCACTGCCTCTGCTGGCTTGGGGTCTCTCTTTGAGAATTCTCTTTTATGTTTGAATCAGCCATTAGATGATGGAATACTGTTCAAGAAGGAACTTATAAGTGTCCAGATGGGGAAGCTGAGGCTTAGAGCAGGATGGTAACCCTGCTGGTACTACAGGTTTGTGACTACAGGACCCCAGATGCCTGTGGTAGGCACTGGCTCTGGACACTGTCCACCTATGAGGCTGGCTTGTGTGCCATCCTTCAGGAATCTGGCAGCTTTCTTCCTGTGATGCCTGTGGCTTTGGCTACCAGGCCTGTGCTGAGGGGGCAGATGCCCAGTGGCAGGCCTGGTGTCAGGCGTGTGCGCGTGGCTGGTCTTTTCTCGGTGTCTTTTAGAAGGCGTCCAGTACAAAATGTTATCCTCTCTCTGGAGGCCCTTCTTTCTGGCAGCGCCGCCTGCCAGCTCCTGCTCTGCCTGCCTGCCTCTTGGGTTACAAGAGGCGGTGCTGGCCGAGGCTCTGGGCACAGGTTCCACTGAGGGTCTGCAAGCCATGAGCCGCTTTGGAAGGGGTTTTCCAACATGACAGGGATTTCCAGCCACCAAGTTATCTCCGAATTGGCCAGTTGATGGCTTCAGCAGAACGTTTCGGCAGCTGGGAAGCCAATACAATTTGAGTTAGTTGTGATGGTTGCTACTTTAAATACCACGGTGAATTTCTGTCAGTGAGCGAATGTGTGGAATAGGGAATTGCAGAAAACTTGATCACCAGAGCGTCCTCGTCGATTCTGACCCCAGGCTACAGAAAATGAACTTAAATCTAGTTGACTGTGGCCACATACTTTCTTTGGCATTATTTTGCTGGCAGCATCTTTGTAAAAGGGAACTAGGTGGAAATCAGAGTGTTCGCCTCTGGCACCCTCTGATTTTTAGAGAGAGGCAATCCTCTGTGGGTGCTGAAGCCCTAGGCAGTCCAGATGGTGGTTTTGTGGTGAGGGACAAATTACTAAATGATGGCATTATGGTTCAATAATAATCCGCTATTTAATGAAGGGTACAAGTGTTTACTGAACACTTCACTATGAATGCTGATTCTCAAATATTATTATTACTGTTATTGTCATTGTGTCATTTATGTAGTCCTGGTTGGCCTGAAACTTATTATGTAGATTAGGCTAGACCCAAACTCAGAGTTCAGCCTGCCTCTGCCTCTTGAGTAATAGGATCAAAGGCATGCACTACCATGCCCAGCTAAAAAAGTGTTCTCATTCCATTCTCTTCTGAGAATGTAGGGGGTAGGCCATAGTTCTTATTTTATGAACAGAGAATTAATAGTAGCAAGCAATATTTGAGTGCTAACTGTATGCCTTACACTATTTTCAAGTAGGTTTTTTTTTTTTTAATTGTTTTTTCGAGACAGGGTTTCTCTGTGTAACAGAGCCCTGGCTGTTCTGCACTGGATTGTAGACCAGGCTAGCCTCAAACTCACAGAGATCCACCTGCCTTTGCCTTCTGAGTGCTGGGATTAAAGGCGTGCACCACCACGCCCGGCCCAACTATCCGACAGTTCAAGTAGGTTTTATCTCCTGTCTGTCAGTGATCCTGTCCGTTGGATTATTTTGTTTTCATTCTTATTTTATAGATGAGGAAATGGAAGAATTTGGAGTGATTCAATAACGTTGAAATTAGCCTTCAACTTAATTGTCTGTACGTCCATCTGTCTGTCTTTCTTTCTTTCTTTCCCTTTTTGATATCCGTGGTTGGTCTTAACCTTGGCTATGTATCTGAAGATGACCTTGAACTACCAATCCTTCTGCCTCCACCTGAGTTCTAGGGTTACAGGTGAGCCTGAAGGGACCTGCTTTCTGAAGTACTGAGGGGCAAACCCAGGGCTTTATGCATGTGAGGCAGACTCCTCCAACTGAGCCATTGCTTAGTCCCAGTTTTTGTTTTTCTTTAATGCACTCTTTGCTACCATGCCATGCTGCCTTCCTAGAGTTAACCACAAGTTGTGTGTTGGCATACTCCTGTACTCTAG
This sequence comes from Lophiomys imhausi, assembly GCA_907164525.1. Classification (NCBI taxonomy): domain Eukaryota; kingdom Metazoa; phylum Chordata; class Mammalia; order Rodentia; family Muridae; genus Lophiomys; species Lophiomys imhausi. Next base: position 5,581,204 of record CAJQZJ010005020.1, read on the forward strand.
CACTTACAAGACTGAGACAGGTAGATTTCCATGACTGTGATACTGTCTGGCCTACATAGTGAGTTCTAGGACCTCCTAGCTACACAGTGAAACCCCATTCCAAAAGGCAAAACAGAACAATCCCCTACAAAAAACAAAATTCTAAAAAACAAAACAAAACAAATCCTCCCCAAACAAAACAAAGCCCACCCAAACCATGCTCGACTTAAGAGCAGTCCTGAGAGTCATGGGCAGGCCCAGGCCCTGCCTGAGGGGGGTAGGTTTCCTGACTAGGTCTGAGATTCCCTGTGGGAGGAGGGACTGACTTTTTTTTTTTTTAAATATTTATTTATTTATTTTTATTTTATGTACATTGGTGTTCTGTATGTGTGCATGTGGGGGTGTCAGATCCCCTGGAACTAGAGTTATAGACAGTTGTGAGCTGCCATGTGGGTGCTGGGAATTGAACCCGGGTCCTTTGAACAACCAGTGCTCCTAACCACTGAACCATCTTTCCAGTCCCAAGATTGGCTGACTTTTTTTTTTTTTGGAGACAGGGTTTCTCTGTGTAACAAGCCCTGACTGTCCTGGACCTACTTTGTAGACCAGGCTGGCCTTGAACTTTAACTCACATAGATCCCCCTGCCTTTGCCTCCCAAGCGCTGGGATTAAAGGTGTGCGCCACCATGCCCAGCCTGACTGGCTGACTTTTAATAGCCTCATCTAAGAAGAAAATGCCCATATCACTTTCAGGAATGTTTTCTTGACATTTTGGTTGTGACCCTAGCTGTTAATGACTGAACCCTCTCTATCTAGCCCAGGAAGGTTCCTGTCTCTACTTGCAGGACCCTTTGCTTGTTCCCTGCCACCCCTCCTTGTGGACTACATGCTTGAACATACTTTATTCATGAAGACATGGCACAATTTGAGTCATCACCAATTATTTCTGGGGTGTCAGGGCTTGAACTCAGGGCCTTGAACAAACTAGGCAAGTGCTATCTATGACTGTTCTCAACCCAGAGGTACCATTAATTTGACTTGCTGAGTTTTTTTGGGTTTTTTTTTTTTTTTTTTTTTTTTTTTTTTTGGCTGTTCTGGAACTCACTCTGTAGACCAGGCTGGCCTTGAACTTGACCTCACAGAGATCTGCCTGGTTCTGCCTCCTGAGTACTGGGATTAAAGGCATGCCCCACCATGCCCGGCTTGTCTGAGTATTTGAGACAGAATCTTTCTATGTACCCCAGGATGGCCCTGAGCTCACGATCCTTCTGCTTTTGCATCCTGAGAGTACAGGTGTGTCCCCATTCCCAGCCATAGTTGCCATTGATTTTAATGAAGCAGTAGGAAATAAGAACGGTGTAGACGCTGGTAAGGACTTCTCACCAGCTCCAGGGAGCCAGCGTGAGTTCACAGGTGGGTATCGTTGTAGCGAACAGAGAACACTTCCAACAAGACAGACCTGAGTCTTGTTGAGCTTAAGTTAGCAGTGATGCCTCAAGCATTCCCAATGAAGTTTTCTGGAGGCCTGTTGGAATCGTTAAACTGAGGATCTTGGCTTCCACTGGGAATTCCCCACTGACTGACAGTGTCGGCTGCACTGTCTATCTAACTTGGTCCTGGCTCAGGAATGTCAGAATGCAGAATTGTCTCTGACAGGAGCCCTGAGATTCTGTGAACTGAGAGAGCTCGGGGTGCTGATTGAGCCCAATATGCAGAAAGTGCAGAGCTAAGCCGGGCGTGGTGGCTCACGCCTTTAATCCCAGCACTTGGGAGGCAGAGGCAGGCGGATCTCTGTGAGTTCCAGGCCAGCCTGGTCTACAAAGCAAGTCCAGGACAGCCAGGGCTGTTACACAGAGAAACCCTGTCTCGAAAAACCAAAAAAAAAAAAAAAAGAAAGAAAGTGCAGAGCTGACTTTTGCAGACATGAAGAGGTAGAGGCCCATGCGTTTTGCCTATTTGAGCTGTTTCTTCCCAGAGGGACTGGATCAGGGGAGAGCAAAGTCCCGAGATCAGCTTTCTTAACAGCCCTCCTCCAGAAAAGCTGTCAGTGGATCATTGTCTTCTTCCTAGGCTGTGGGTTTCATACCCTGAGGATAGTGAGAGTATTAGGGTAGTCTCTGAAATAATGGTAACCAATAACCAATATTTTTTGTTTTTTTGAGACAGGGTTTCTCTGTCTATCCTTGGCTGTCCTGGACTCACTTTGTAGACCAGGCTAGCCTTGAACTTGAGGTCTGCCTGCCTCTGTCTCTCAAGTGCTGGGATCAAAGGCTGAGACTAGTGTTTATTGAACATTTACACAGGACTAGTCCTGGGTCGGGGAGTATTACTTAATTCCCTTAATACTCTACAAGGCAGGGCTGTTATGATCCCCTTTCTTGGATGAGGAAATCAAGGCTCAGAGAAGAGAAGCCAGGAATCCATGGTTATGGCCTTATTAAAAATGGAGTCAGGACTTGCTCTCAGGGCTCTGCCTTGGACCCACTGCTGTATTGACAAACTGTGGAATGGCTTTGGGAGATGGGTCCTTGGGGGAGAACTGTTCTCTGAAAAAAAATTGGAACATTTCATTATACAAACCTGTAAATGAGTGTCTTGAAAAAATGTCAGTGACAGTTTGCTTGTCAATGAGATGAATGCAGATAAACCTATTTTGACTGTTAACTTATTTTGTCGCTTAAAACCCGGTGACACGTAGCATTGAATTTATTTTTCTTCACAATGTTTTTAAGTGTTTGCCACTTTTTGAGTGACGCGTGTGAATTTGGAAATTGTCTTTTTTTGGGAGTGGAGGCTGCTTTGTGTACTCAGGCTTGGCCTTTGAAGAGGCTTTTGAGTTAGGTTTGTTGGGTACAGGTGTAGCTGGGACATGGCTGTGGAGCAGCGTGGGTACCTGTGCCTGAGGATGCTGATAGAGCCAGAACTTGTCATTCTGAAGTTGGGGTCATGATGGAGAGCCCATCGCAGGAGTCTTTGTGACGGAAAGCCTAAATATTTATTCTGTTCTGTCCCTAATGAAAACAAATTGTCAACAGTTGTTCAGTAACTGACTAAATTAAAATCTGTAATTAGTCAATTAGATTAAAGAGTTGGCACAACCTGATTGTATCATGCTGCTTAGGTTATTAAGAGAAAGGGTGTGATTTTTAATTACTGAATGCTAATTTTGACAGTTTCAAATAGAAACAGACGTGGTTTCCCCCTTTCCCTAATTCTCAATGGTTTGGAAAGTGAAGACACTCAGTGTTTAAATTACGTCTTTTCGAAGGCAGATAACCAGCATGGCCTCTGTAGGGTGGAGGGACTTTGGTGGAGAGCCCACATTGGCTCTTGTTGAGGGCTGCCTGCAAAGCCGTCCTTTCTTGACAGAGGTGTGGCATTTCTGCTGTGAGAGTCTAGGTCTCAGTGCGAAGTCACTGATCTGTAAGCTCTCTTTTAGGGTTTCTCAGTGTTTCACCTGGGGGGGGGTGTGTTTTCATTTGTATCCCCACCCCCACTTCTCCCTACAGGATCTCACTGTATAATACTGGCTGACCTCACCTCAAACTTGGTGTGTGAACCAGGCTGGCTTCAAATTCACTTAAATCTGCTCTCTCTGCCTCTCAAGAGCTGGGATTAAAGGTGAATGCCACAGTACCTGACCAGGTCTCTCATTTTTTAGAAAAAGATTTTTTTCCAAGACAGGGTTTCTTTATGTAGCTCTGGCTGTCCTGGAACTCACAGAGATCCACGTGCCTCTGCCTCCTGAGTTCTGGGATTAAAGGCATGTGCCACCATGCCCAGCTGATTTATTTCTATTTTATGTATAAGTGATTTGTCTGTATGTATGCCCACATACCATATGCACGCCTGGTGCCCAGGAAGGCCAGGAAAGGGTGTCAGATTCCCTGGAACAGGAGGAGTTACAGACAGTTGAGTCTCCGTGTGTGTATGTGTGTGTGTGTGTGTGTGTCCATTTCTTCAGCCTGGAGCAATGAGATAGGTTCTTGCTAAGTAGCCTAGGTTTGCCTCAAAGGTGGGATCCTCCTGCCATAGCCTCCCAATTTCTGGGAATCCAGATGTGTACAATCCTTCCTAGGTATTTGGAGGTTTTTTTCTGTCCTGTAGTTTAACAGACTGAATCCAGTAGGGAAACCATGTGAACGAATTATTGGGGGGAGGGTCGTCTTGAAAATGTCTGCATCAAAAAGGGTGGAGGGTTGTTTGTGCAGTGTTCTTGTCTGCTGGTACTCAGCGTTAAGTGGTATTCTGATGATGTGCAGTGTGCTTTTCTCTACGAAAGTTCTGGGTGGAACATAGGTTCTGCTTTCTGGCTGAAGGGAGTTGAGAGCTGAGGAGTTGAGGTACCAGGTATTAGAGTTGAGAATGAGGTAGGGCGGGGGTAAGTCAGGAAGGAGAAGCCTCTTGCTTGGGAGGAGGAAGTTGGATCAGAACGTGCATGTTGTTTGTGGGATTAGAAGCTGGAAGAGCAGCTGTTATACAGAGAAACCCTGTCTCGAAAAACCAAAAAAAAAAAAAAAAAAAAAAAAAGAAGCTGGAAGAGCAAGCCAGAGAATATAGGGAAAGGTTGACTTGCAAATGGAACAAGACTTCCTTCTTAGTGTTCTGGGGGGATGTTCAACCAGTCCCTGGGATATTGGGGATGAGGAGATCTGACCTCCTGGACACCATAACACCTCCCTTTCCCGCTGGCTCTGCTCCTACGGATTCATGCTTCTGAGCTGAGCATCACACCTAGTACTTCAAGCCTTTGAAGAGAGGCTGGAGTGGAAGGTACCAGGCCTCACTTTTGCTGCTCCCTCAAGGCCTGACATGAGTGAGGGGCTGAGACCTGTGTCAGCATGCTGCTGCTGCTGCTAGCGTGGGCCTTTTGGTCTTGGGAAGGCTGCATTGGTGTCCTGTGGCTCTGGTGCTGTACTGATACAAAGCATGCCATGGGATGGTCACAGACACTACCTGGGGTGGCTTTCTTCTGCCATGTCTTCTTCATACTTTAAATTTTACTTATGTATTAGTGTGTGTGGAAGTTGGAGGACACTTTTGTGGGATTGGTCTCTGCATCCACATTTACTTGAGTTCTGCAGATCATGCTTAGGTCTCCGGGCTTACCGAGCCAGCACCTTACCTTGTGAGCCATCTTGCCAGCTGTCGTTCGTGATGTACAGTTAGCTTCTGGGAATTCACATTTACAGTTCTTGGAGGTCCAGAAGGTACTTTTGTTTTCCTGTTGTGGCTGGTGGACACAGGATGCTTAGCAGCCAAGGTGGGAGCAAAACAGAGGCTCCTGAGAGGACACAGCCTGGTTCCCATCCCCATCAGGCCTCCGCTCATTGCCCTGGCTTCTAGCTCAGTGCCCTCCGCTGTAACGTGGGATTATATTCAGTTGGCAGTGGCTACTTGGGAGAAGGGGTGAGAGAACCTTAGAAGATGCACAGGACCTTCTTCTGAGTCAAATGGTAAGGGCTGCTGCAGGCATTGTTCTTGGGAAGGTCTTTGTTTCTGTTGGGCCAACGTGCTCTAGAGCAGTTAGAATCAGCAGTGAGAGGAGTGTGTTCTGAACTTGGGGTCCCTCTTTCAAGCTCAGGCTCTACAGACTAGTTAAACCCCCTAAATAGGTGTTACGGGTGGGCACGTGCGTGCGTGTGGTGCGTGTGGTGGGGTGGCCAGAACAAGAAAGGGAGTGACGGTGCTAAGAGAGAGTTTATTTTAAAGGTTTCCCCACGGATAGATTTGTAGCCCTGGGTAAATAGGGATGCTTGTAAAACTTGATTCATTTTTTCCTGAAGTCTGTTTTTGGTTGACAGTAGGGAAAATGGGGACAGCCACAGAAGTCAAGTGCTTTCAGGTCAGAAGCAGCTAGCTGTGTCCCCAGAACATTCTATGTCCTTAAGGGCTTGGGAACTCATGCTGCCTCCCTAGTGTCCACTGCCCTCCCTCCCTGGTGATCCTCTTAGAAGGATAGCCTGTGGGCCAGGGCTCTGGTCAGTTGCATGGATGGTTGAGCAGGAGTTTCTGCACTTGGGACGACTTCCTACTTTCTACTTCCTTCCTGGCCTGGAGTTTGCTCTTTTCTTTCAGTTATGAAAGAAGTTCTCCCCTGTCTTGTCTGCCTTGCTCAGGAGACATGCATGGACAGGCAGCTGGCAGGGGCCAGTGAAGCGCTAGGGTGTATCCCACTCTGGAGGGCCCTGTGAATCCCTCAGGAATCAGATACTTGCTGTGGGAGGACATGGTGGAAACAGAAAGGTGGACAGCAGGCAGAGGTTCAGTTTACCTGCTGGAAAAACAAAATTGAGCATAGATGTTTCTTTGTGTTGAACTAAAAATTATGACTTTTTTGTTGTTGGGCTGGAATTTGAACTCTTGTGACTTAGCTAGAACTGCCAGACTGTAGTTAAGCATAAGATAGGCCAGCCTCCTTGCCTCAGGATCTTTGTATATGCTGTTCTGCTTGGAGCACTTTCTCTCATTCTTTGTCTGCCTGGAGGAGTCTGATTCACTTCACATGTCTCAATTTAGATGTCACTTAATTCTAAGAATCTTCTTAAAGCCACCTTTTGAGTTTCTGGGGACATGGACAGCTGGTAGTTTTAGTAGTGGGCCCTGAGAACTCTGGATCTTACATACAATGGATACCCAATTCATATTTGTTGAGGCTGCCTGCCTTCCAGGTGTGGCTGTGTATAGTGTTTTGAAGGTCCTGAGGTTCTGATGCCCACAGAGCCCAGTCCTGGTTTGGTGTTCCTTTTAAGCCCTAGTGGTGCTGTTTGCCTTTCTTTTCTGAAGTAGGCCTTTGACATATCAACAGAACTTTACAAGTGGAGCACCCTCAGAGCTCTGTAGTAAAAGGCTCATTCTTCACTTGACCCAGCCTTCTGCTATCTTCTGAGACTCATGGGAACCTCTTGCTGAGGTTTTGTTTTAGGTGGACTGTGGAGTGGTAGGGGCAGAGATGTGGTCCAGCACACTTCTCCCTCAGCCTGTATCTTTGTAGGGTGCTAATCTGGCATAATGGAAGGCACCCGAGTTCTGATCATCAAACTTCCCTGGAGGCCTGTGTGGAAATACTGCATTATTTGGCTGCGTAAGTCAGGGTTGTGGGTGATTTTATCAGGTTTTGAGTCTACAGTTGACCTTTGCTTTATCTGTAAAGACTCTTGTTTGCTTAGCCAAGGATAAGCAAGAAGATTCCAGAGAGGGTGGCCCCAGCTCGGGCCTTGGGTCTTTCTGTTTAGCTGGTTGCTTCTAATTGTGAATGTCTTATCTCTTTTTCTGGGAAGGGGTTTAGCCACACCTTGGTGTAGAAAATTCTTTATTTCTGAGCTGCCCGGTTAGGCCTTCTCAAGCCAGGCAATTCATGTTCCTTTAAGCAACCATTGCTATTAAAACTATCCTAATATATCAGTTCAGAGCTAGTCATCCAAAACCACATCTGTGGCTCATTGTATATTCAGCCTGTCTAGTCCTTCATTCTTTAAGTATCGGATGCCTCCTTTGGCTTCACAGGTTCTAGACCCTCCTTCCACTTGTTAGTGATTATGTGCCATCTTTCTGGGTCATGTGGGCATGTCTCCCAAGAAAGCACAGGCTCGACCACCTTCCTGCTTTCCTGACTGCTGCACTTCCTTGGGGACCCTCGTTCCCTCTGCCTGTCCTGACACTGGCTGTGCTGTGGGTCAGCATTGTGATGTGTGGCTGGTTGCTGTGACTCCCGAGTGCTCACCTCTTCCTTGGAAGCTGTACATGAACCAGCCCTTTGTGGTCCCAGTTCAGGTGTGGGCTGGGCTGAACTGAGCTGCTGAGCAGCAATTGGAGAATCTGGAGAAAGTGGGGGCTGCCTCTCAGAAAGACCCATGTGGGGGGTGCAGTTAGAACAGCAGTGCCATGCTATTCTAGAACTGATGAAAACAAACAAAAACCAAAGCGGCTTAGCGAAGAGGATACAGGAGGCTCTCAGGGGCTCACAATTTAGTTACTTTTTTTTTTCAGGTTTTATTAAAAACACAGTCTCCTGTGGGCCCCCCCCCCCGCCTCCATTCAGGTTGGGCGTTACTATCAGGCCCTGGGGCCCCCCTCTGAGGCTCAGGTGCTGGCCATAGCACCCTCTTTCTTGTGAGTCAGCAAGCTTGTCCTGGAATATCCCTCCCTGGTGAGGTCTGGGTGGCGCTGGGCCATAGCTCCTCAGGAAGCTGGTGGGCTGTCCAGAGTTGCCCTGACACTTGTGATACACAGATGGCTCCTCCCCCTTCTGGATACTCTTTGAAAATGGTTTCAATGCAGAGCATGTGTCCTCATGACGCTCTTTTCATGAGGACAGAAGCTGCCACTTCATGCATTGTAAAGGCTGGTTCTGATCCAGAGTCCACTGTCTCCTGATCCTTCATCTGGTGGGCCAGTCTCTGGGGCCCTGTCCAGGTGTTATCAAGACCAGGCTTTGGGGGCTGGGGTGAAGAGTCCTGTGCAAGGGAGGGGAGGGACAGTCTAGGTGTGACTTTGTCAATACCACAGAAACATCACTCCCTTCTGAAACCAACCTGCCTGATGCTCCTATGGGAGGGCCTGGTCTGATCTCAGGTGGAGACTGAGGCCAGCTGGACCCCGTAGGAGTGAAGGCAGCCGAGCAGCTCCTCCTGTTAGATCAACTGCTTTCCACTTCCTTCCCTCTGGCCAGAGAATCCCTCCTGGGTTTTCAGCTCTTTGTGCTAGTGAGCTGACATCGCCCCTCCATTTCCCCCTCTGTGGACCAAGGACGCCTCTCCCTCACTCCCTCATGTGAGTGGCTCTGCTGCCCGATGTATCTGATGCTCAGCAAAGTGTTGTGTGTGAACACTTTGGATGTTTGCACTTGTCATTGTTACTGCAGCTTGTGCTGTGCTTGACACACCGTAGAGACCCAGATACTGGGGCGAATGGAGCAGGGTTCAGAGAAAGTAGGACTTGTGCATAGGTGGGTGGGTGGGAAGACGAGAGAGGACTGTGGCCTTCTGTAAGGGTCTCTGGGTCCTGTGTTTGTCCTGCTTGTGAGAACAGCCAGTTTCCTGGCCTTACCATTACACTCTCCCTTTTGGCATTTTCTTGGGTACTGATGCCAGATTCTTGTTAATGCAAGATGTGATGTCTTGCCCTTACTAAATCAAAATCAGAATCAAACCAGAGCCAAGACCAAACAAATCGAGAACCACCATGAAGACAGCCCTTTGATGTTTACTGCCACCAACCTAGCTAGGCCATCCTCACCACATACTTGTGGCGCGCAAGCGCGCGCGCACACACACACACACTCACAACAGGACCTTCGCCCTGTGCAGCAACTAACAAGTCTGTCACTGGCTGACACTTTGAAGGGTTTCATTTCTTCAAGTAAATAATTCTTTGTCTCTCTTCTGGGTGGCAGAGTGGGCCTAGAGAGGTAGCCATCAAAGGCGCTGACTGACTTTGACAAGTAGGCTAGAAGGGACCGGACCAGGCAAGTAAGGTCTGAGAGATTAGTGTCCAGCCTAGACTGGGAGGGGCAACAAGACACCTGGAGCCGCCTCTTCCCGTGTGTGATGGCACATTTTCTTTCCAGGGATGTGCTAGTGAAATGCTACCTCGAGGGAGGAGTGAGTGAGGAGTTCCTTCTCTTCCTCAGAGGAGAAAGCAGGCTCCTTTCCTGTCCCTTTGTCTGTTGTCCCCTTTGTCCCAGCCTTCCAGCTCTGTGGCCTCCCCTCCCCCCAGCAGTTCCTTCCTTTGTGCCCAGCAGGCCACTCACCACTGAAACTTAGCTGAGGCCTGCCTCCCAGAGAAGCAGTGAGGCCCAAGGAGCTGGTGGCTGTAGGCCTGCTTTCAGCTTAAAGTAAACCCAGTATTTTCCCCCAAGCCTCTAGAAGGTGGTAAAGTTGGTCCTGGCTGTTGGCAGCCGCTTCAGAGGGAGCAGCATTGTTGGGGGTTGCCTTTCCTTGCTTTTGCCTAGAGAATATGGACACACTGAATTCTAAAAGAGTCTAGCCCACATTTGTCACATGAAGGTGTTTAAAAAAATTTTTTTAAAGAGTTTATTTATTTATATACATGAGTACTCTGTTTTCATGCACACCAGAAGAGGGAATCAAATTATCAAATTCCATTACAGATAGTTGTGAGCCACTATGTGGGTGTTAGGAATTGAACTCAGGACCTCTTGAAGAGTAGTCAATGCTCTTAACTGCTGAGCCATCTCTCCAGCCCTTAAATTTTTGTACTTTTATGTTTTACTTGCATATATGTCTGTGTAAGGGTGTCAAATAGTTGTGAGCCGCCATGTGGGATTTGAACCTGGGTTCTCTAGAAGAGAGTCAGTGCTCCCAACTGCTGATCTCTCTCTCTAATCCCTGTTTTGTAAAATTTTAAGTCAGGGTCTTATGTCTAGGCTAGCTTGAAACTCACTATGTAGCAGAGGAAAACCTTGGATTTTTGATCCTCCTGCCTCCACCTCACAAGTGCTGGGATTCAGCCGCCCCCACCCCATGCCACTTTGTGTATTGTTGGCCGTGGGACCCAGGGCCTGAGCATGCTAATATTGGGTAGACATGGCCACTTGACCCACATCCCCACAAATAGTGCCTTAGTCGTCTTAAGCAAGGGTCAGTCACACGGGCACATTCAAGGAGGAAAACTGAAAGTTGGGGAAATGTATCAAGAATGAAGTTGCTGAGAACATGGGGGAGTTGACCTTGGTTTAGTTCTTTCTGGCAGATTGAACTCTGGTGCCTCCTTTCTAAAGATCCAAGGACCTTAGTTTCTGGGTGTCTTGTGACCTGGCCCGTTGTATTGCCTTGACAGCCTGGGGCCTGTGAGGTACCATAGAGGGAGAGGGGGCTGTGCAGGGCCCAGCAGGTACGACCACAGTCAGTCAGTGCAGCTTTGTTGCCATCTGCAGTATTTTTCTCTGCTTACTACATTTAATTTATTAATTCAGCTCTACCTGTTCAAATAATAAACAGAAGGGAATGACCCACACATTTAGAGACACTCTAATTCACCCTCGTTTTGTCCTGTCAGGTCCTTAGAATGCTGTCAGAAGCCACTTTTCTTCACCCCCAACACTGCCTAAATGTTGGAGTTGTAGTTTCACTTTTATGTGTAATTTGGTCTCTAGAAATTGTCTGCAGCCACAGGGACCCATTGTTAACATGAGAGCTGGCTTTGTAACAGGGGTCCATAACCTGAAGTGCTACCTGCTGTCTCTTGCCCCTTGTTCTGATGTTGGGGAGTGGGC
>CAJQZJ010005020.1:5592428-5626278 GCA_907164525.1 Lophiomys imhausi
TGCTACCTGCTGTCTCTTGCCCCTTGTTCTGATGTTGGGGAGTGGGCAACACTGCGTGTCAGCCCCTTGCCCTCTGAGTGACCCTGAAAATTCTCCACATTGGCATCTTCAGCTGTAAGAGCCAGTGGCAGCAGTTCTGAGCAGTACTTCAGGGCTGAGCATGAAGAACTCAGCATGGGGCCCTGCATCATTAAGTCCCCACTGCATGTACCCTTGCATGCCTGCCCCAGGCAGTACTGTTGCCCTTCTGGTATGCAGAGTCACCTTGTGGGCTTGTCCTACCAGGCCGAGGCAGATCAGTGGGGAAAGCCAGGAGGACCACAGTGGGTTCTCTTTGGGTTTGGCAGTGGGGAACCCATTCCTGGAGAAAGGCCTGTGCTCCCAGTGGGCCGGGATCAGTAATGGGTTGAGGTGAGGCCCTTGACCCTGGGCCATTTATTGATTGCCTGCCTGTTAAATGTGCTTGCAACCTGTCTGCTGGCACTCCCTCCCAGAGTACTGTTTTAAATGCCCTTGCTTTGGGGACCTGTGCCCAAAGGCAAAAAGAAGACTTAGTAATCTGTGGGAAGGACTCAAGGAAAACACGGAGGCTTTGTCTTTTAACAGTTGTGTTTCGGAGCCGGCACATAAATCCATTGTTAGGTTGTCTGTGGCGTGCTGTCATCATGGTTGTCATTTGTTGACTGCAGGTTGACAGGTCCTCACGTTCTGGGCCTGAGTTGTGCTAGACTATGGCTGAGGTGTGTGTCAGTGCCTAGGTTTGTGGGACAAATTTGCATCACCGTTTGTAAATAAGTGCTGCTTTGAATACCCACCTTTGGTACTCCCGCTGTGAGGGAGCTAGGATTCTCAGTTTAGATGTCTGACATAACTTGAAAGTGAAACAATCAAAAGTGCGCAGAGTGAGGGACGTGAGACCCCTCAGCCGAATGTGGTCAGCTGGGGGGACTTGCCATAGGCTTTGCAGGAACCCCAGGCTGACGGACACTCACTGAGCGTGTGGCCCTATGCTAGCCTCTCCTTCAAACTATTGAACTGTCCTGAGATAGGGTTGAAGCTGGTGGCGAAGCTTTAAGCATTTCCTTCTCCTTCCTGCTGTGATGTCCATTTCATCTTGATCTCTTGTCTTCTCCAATGCTGAGCCCACAGTGGGGCCCTGGAAGTGGGGTGGTGTTCTGCAGTGTTAACTCCATGGAACCTGGATCAGGTGCTTGTGCTTGAGGAGGGGGCTGGGGTGATGTGAGGGGGTGGGGGGGGTCTAGGAGAGCCAGGTGGGGAGGGGCTCCATTTGCATTACTACTGTGGCTCTTCAGGATGGGGCTTAGCTGGCCCGATGGTTCTTTCCTTCTCTCTCCCCTTTCTACCCCTCCTTCCTGCTATCTTCTGTCAACCGCTCTGCCTCCCTCCCTTGCATTGCCTTGCTTCCTGGCCTTGTGTTTGCCTGTAGATCCTGCATACTGCTTGGCCCTTTGCCACTAGCGCTGCTTGTCATACTGAAGTGCAGAAGGCGGCTCTGGCTGCAGTCTTTCTTGCAAAGCTGGTACAGTTGTGTGCGCCCCCAGGTGCTTTTTTTCATAACTATCTCTTCTGTCTGGAAACTTGAGGCTCCTGGAGAAAGATTGGCAGATGCTCCCCCCCGAGATGGTTTTCTGGAGCTTGTCTCCAACTTGACACTTCCTTCAAAGCTAGTAGCCAAGGGTAGCTACTGGAAATGAAGTGCCCAGGGCAGTATGAGTTCATTTCAGAATAGGGGTGAGGCAGAGAGGGGCCAATGGGGCATGGGCAAGAGAAGATTTTAAATAGTGTCACCTGATTGGCCTGCCATATGTCTTCTGGGTAGCTGTCTGTGTATTCTGCACTCCAGACAGGAGTCAACTCCCCCAAAGGTTTGTTTTCTGCTTCAGGGTTGTTTGTGGGCATTGCCACCCTGCCGAGTACTTCTTGAGAGTCTTTCTAGTTCCTGGGGTCAGAGTAGGCAGGCTACCGGCCATGGACTTCTGGCCCAGAGAGTGGAGACATTGGGTGGGCAGCATGTGGGTTCGCAGTCCTGTTTCAGGACTGGGTTGTACTGCCAGCAGTGACATCTTCCTTCAAAGGAATAGGTGTGGTGGGAAGGGGACAAGGCAAATGTACAGGCTTTCTTCATTGCCTCAGCCTCCTTTTTACCTGTGAATGGGGATCTCGATGTCAGCAGCTTGAACAGGGTGATTGAGGGTGGTGTCACTCTACACAGTGCTCGTTGCCAATAGTCTCGGAAAGACTCGGCGGACAGGTAGGAAACAGGCACCTTCCTGCTTTGCTGGAGAGACTGACTAATAATAAAGACAGGTCTTCCCCCTGCAGTGGTGTGTGGCCACGTCTCAGAGCTGCTGCCCCTGTGAGTGGCCATGAGACTCAGGCCTCTTGTCTACCTGGTTGTTCTGTCCCCTGGCCTGGTCTCTGGCCTGACCATCCAGGCCACCAGCATTTTGCCAGTGTAGGATTCCTCCTGAGTTTCTATTCAGCTCCGACTTCTATGGGAGCTCCTTTTGTCTTATTGTGAGGGCAACATCCAGTGAGTCCCATGGCTCTTTGTGCTCTTGGTCAACTTTTCTGATGGAATCACTGTGCTCGGGCTTTGTGGGGAACTTTGGAGCAGCCTGCCCTTCCTGTCCAGTAGAATGATGGCCGAAAGGCACAACTTTCCATAAGTCCCCAGCAGGGGTATCCTGTCCGTCCGTCCCTTCAGCTTCAGAAATTTTTATGGGTAGCAGGAGGGTGTGGGAGTGTTGCTGAGCTGGGCATTGAGAGGCTTTCCTGACTTTCCAAGCAGTCCTGCTGAGCCCTCAGAGTCTATCCCCACCCTCAAGAGGCTGGGTTTGTTGGTCTTCCCCTTTCTTGCTGAGCCCTCTAACTAGAACAAACCATGGAGGATGGTTCCTGTCTCTACAAATAAGGAAACTGAGTCCTGGGTGGGGAAGAGGACACCTTGACTGACAGAAAAGGGCCCCAGAGGCTGTTGAAAATTTCCCCTCAGCTTCAGCAGCATACTGGTGAGGTCTCACCTTGCTCCCAAGGCCGTTACCATTAGCAACCTACTTCCCCTGTTGGTTCTGGGGGCCCTTGAGGGGAAGAGGGAGGTGAAAACAAAGCTGTCCGGTGGGGTGGTGGTTGAGTTCAGGGTGGGGGGAAGGAGGACCAGGCGACATGGAGCTGTCACTGCAATAAAGCCTGTTGGTTTCTGTTAGTTGTTCCTTATCACAGGGAAATCACAGACAGGGACACTGTACTTTGAGTGGAGGCATCCCCCTTTAGGACAGAAATGGAGGAAAAAGAAAGGGAAAAAGGTCTGCTAGGCAGTGTGTCAATGGGAGACAGTCCAACTTGACTTTATGTTAAACCAGTAGTTCTTTAGTTTGGCGAGCCTCAGTTTACCTATTCCTAAAGGGGTGGTAATGGAAGAATTACCCATAAGCTGTCCGGAGGTGCTCAGCACCATGTCCAAACCCCTTGAGGGCTCCCTCAGTCAGGGTTTTCTGGTGGGGTCCCAGTCACGAGGTTACCAGCTGTCATGTTAGGTTTTGCCATTCAGAGTGAAGTGAAGTGACTATTGTCTGCAGGGTGGACAGAACAGTTAGCAAGACTGTGTGGATGAGGGTCTGTGCTGGAAGGAACACAGGCAGAGGCCAAAACGTTCAGAGAGGGGAGTTGTGCTTGGGGGGGGGTGCTTCCTGACTGGGTATAGGGTGTGTTGTAACTGCTTCCAGAGGAGTGGGAAGGAGGAAGGGAGAAGGGGAACATCACTGAGGCCAGTGGCTGGCATTTAGAGGTTCCAGGTGCTGTATGTTTGAAGCAGTGAATTCCTGGTAACTAGCCTGGGAGGCATTTGGTACTGTCAGCACAGAGAAGTGAGGTCATTCTGCCTCTCACAGCACAGTGGATGGAGCTCCAGAGACCAGGGATGTGTATAGCCATTCAAGTCACCCTGTGCTGGTTGTTGGAGGCATTTGTAAACTGGTGGCTTGGTGAATCGGTAACCTCCTTTTGTCTCCGCTTCCTTTCTGTGAAGTGAATGGATAGGTTCCATTTGGCAATGTTGTGAAGCGCAGTGAAGACCCTGGGTACAGCCGGCTCTGTGGGTCGTGCTGAGTGCTTTGGGCTGTGGGGCGCTGACCACTCACTCCCAGTTCCTTTACCAGGTAGTGGTCACAGGCAAAAAGGTATTGGGGCTTAAGGCAGCTACTCCCCTGTCTGCCTTATGCCTTAGTTTTGGAAGCCATGAGGTTTTCAGGCTTAGATACAGTGTGGGCAGACAGTGTGTGCCCAGTGCCAGGAAGCAGGAGGTGTTTTCATTGTTGTGTCTTATCTTTCAGTATGAATGCTTACAGTTGAAGGTCCCCTCTCCAGTCCTCACCACAGAATTGGAAGCAGCTCAAAGGTGGGAAGTTCGTCCAGAGTCAGTGATTGGCAGATGGGAAAAAAACACCACATGGGATGTGCCTCCATTCCTGTACCACAAAGCACAGGCTGCCTCACATGTCAAAAATTAGGCCCTAAAATTTCCCTAGGCCATTTTATCCTCTGAGATAGCCTTCTGAACATAGGTGAGGTGTGAGGCAAGGACTGTACTTGTTTCTTCGTCCACTCGGGCAGAGTGGTGCTGCTCTATACTCTCCTGTGCTGATGTCCTTGAGACCTAGGCTCAGCTCTGAACGGAGCCTGGCAACTGTAGAGTATATATGGTGGCCTGATGAGGTGGCAGGAGAGATTGCCTGCACTCTTCTTTTGCCAGGTAGCAATGTTCCCTGTGGGGGTATCCTGGCTATTACTCTCCTCCCAGTACCCCCAACACCTGGAACAAGTGGTTGGTCTTGTCAGGTCACTTCTGAAGTGTTCAGGTCTCAGGACTGTGTGGTGTATGACATTGTGCTCAGAAACATCACACAGAACTGCAGAAGACACGGAATGTTTTTGTGCCTAATGACATGGGACAGGAAACCTAGGTTCTGATCTGTTCTATGTCATGGGAACTGAGGGCTGCCTTCATTCAACCCCATACCTGCCTAATTCTTTGTTGATTTGGAAGCCTCTCCAGGATTATGTCATGTCCCAAGACCACTCCTGTGGAGAGGGACTATAATCCTTAAATAAAATAACCCCCTTCACTGGGCACTTCATGCAACAGTCTTCTGTATACAGGCAGTCCTGGGGCAATGGTGACAAGGCTTATTTCCCTGTTTTGCCGGTGAAGAGCCAGGTGACTTTAGTGACTTTCCAGAGTCACATGTTCCTTTCTAGTGTATGATGAAGCTCAACCTAAAAACCAATCTTAGGGCTAGTCGAGGTGTACAGGGCAGATGGTGACTTCGTGGCACACTTGGGAGCATTCCCTCTTGCTGGTGTCAGAGATTGCAAGCTGATATCCGTAACTCTCTTCCTGCGACCCTGGGCTCAGAATTTTCAGTACAGCATTTCATGTGGTCATTATCATTTAAATAACATGCCTATCCGACATGGGTCCATTATCATCCAATCCGATGCCACATGTCGACACTGGGCTGGGAGTTGGCCAGGGGTGTGTGTAGCCTTTTTTCCAGTTGTTTAGATTTCTAGGTAAGCGGAAGTTGGCTGCTTGCCATGAATAGAAGACCCATACCTGCCTGGCAGAACCTGCCTACCAACTTCCAGGAAGGCCCTGGAGACTCTCAGAAAGATGCACAGCATTCAACGGAAGGAGGGCTGGGCTGTTCAAATTGGAGTGCCAGATGGTGATCCAGAAGGAGGCGGGAGCAGTGTATTGCGGAAATGTGTTTGAACCTGGCTAGTTCAAGGAAGAGAACATGAAACACCCTTCTCGACACCTTGGACCTCACTCTGCATATTGGTTTCCCTTGGGATGTCCCGAGAATGGCTCTTTACATTATATACGACCCTCAGGATGTGAGGATCTCAAGAAGGTTGGTGTGAAGAAATTGACAGGTTCTCATTGAGGGTACCATTCTGAGGAATCCTATCAGAGTGGCTGGAATGATAGAGTGAGTTCTCTGATCTTGTCCTCTGGCCGGGGAGTCTGAGAGTTTGGAGCTGTGCGGGATATCATGATGCATGATCAGGTTTGATGTTCTCGTTTAAAGTTGAACCTTGAATTCTGCACCTGTCCTTTTATAGCCAGAATAGGAGAACAGAGGACCGCAGGGCTTCTCGTCTTATCTCCATGCGGACTCAGGAGCGTCTGTTGTGCTCACCTAACTCATGATCACTTCAAAAATCAGCTAGTTTCTTGTTGTCAGCCTCCACATTAGTTTTCTTGATCTTGGATTTCAAGGTGCTTTTTATCTGTCCACCTGGCTGCCTGTCCCTTTCATTCAAAGAGTCATGGTCATCTGACTTTCTGCTCACAGGAAATCTTCCCTGGTCATCCCGGCCTTGAACCAAGGAGCCACTGGCAGAAGATGTTCAGCTTCCCCGAATTTGAGAAGGACTGTTCTACAGATGTAAGGGAAGTCCACTGTAACAGGAAGGAGGGACCTATGTGATATGGGCTTCAGTCACTGCTCTTTCCTTTGTAGCAGAACCTTTTCTTTAAACCAAGTCTTACAGGGAAGCCCAAATAATAAAATAGACTGCTGTGAGTTAGGGCAAGCAGAGACTCCTGCCAGTGAGCTGCTCTTCTTCATACCTCCTCCCCTTGTGTACCTGCTTCTGGGAGGGGTTCACCTTTGAGGGAGCGCTGTTTAAGATAACATCTGAGGGGCTGGAGAGATGGCTCAGAGGTTAAGAGCACTGGCTGTTCTTCCAAAGGTCCTGAGTTCAATTCCCAGCAACCACATGGTGGCTCACAACCATCTACATTGAGATCTGGTGCCCGGGCATATATGTAGAGCAAATACTGTATACATAATAAAAAAAAAAAAGATAACATCTGATTGGACCGAGGCAGTGACTCACTTGCTCAGCATGTGCAAAGCTGGGTTCCATCTCCAGCATTGTAAAAAATAGCAACAGAGGTTCCTGATTCAGTTGAACCCCCAGTGTGGGGATCGGGCCAAGCTAAGGAGGCAGTGGCTTGTCTAAGGGTCCCAGGTCTCCTAGGCATACAGGGTGCTTTTTAGTCTGTTGGCATTCCCCTGTTCTTTAGTGAGATGTTTGGACCCATTTCAGGAGTGCATCCAGATGTGCTGCAGAGCTAAGTAAAGGACTGGGATCAGACATGGCTGCCCAAACAGTGTAGACGTCCAGCAATCTAGACTGCAGGCCTTCATGTTTGAGCAATCTTAAAACTTCCAGAATGTTCCAGGCATGGATGGCTTGTGAGTTGGTACCTATTTTTTTCAATGTGTAGAAAATGGTGTGAATAATTAGTGTCTTATAGAATAAGTCCTTTGGCCTCAGGGTACTGGCACCATTCTTCTGACCCTCTTACTCTCTTCACTGAGCACCTGGTGTCAAGGGGCTCCTGTGTGCACCTCCGTGTCATTCAGTGTTTTCCACTTTTTTTTTTTTGGTTTTTCGAGACAGGGTTTCTCTGAATATCTCTGGCTGTCCTGGACTCGCTTTGTAGACCAGGCTGGCCTCGAACTCACAAAGATCCGCCTGCCTCTGCCTCCCAAGTGCTGGGATTAAAGGCGTGCGCCACCACCGCCCGGTTGTTTTCCACTTTTTGTTGATCATCAGGTACCCTGCTGGATGGGCCACAGTTCATCAGTGTGTAACTGTTGTTTTCTAATCTTCCAAGTTGAGCTGTTTGGCATTATGAGTTTTTGCAAGTTTCTCATGTTGCAAGTAGCACTATGCTGAGCATCCCTGTGACTACGTGTTTGCACATAGGTGTGGTGGTGCTCTTAGATGTGGCACCATCGGGGCCTGTGTTTAGAAATGCAAGTCTGGGCTGGAGAGATAGGTAAACTCTTCCAGAGGTTTAGTTCTCATCACCCATGTGGAGCAGCTCAAAACTGTGGAACTCCAGCTCCTGGGGATCCAATACCGGCTTTTAGACAGACAGACAGACAGACAGACAGACACACACACACACACACACACACACACACACACACACACACGGGCTTGTCCATCAGAACATTCTTAACATTGTCTTGATAGAGCAGGAAGGGACACGGCCAGCTATACAGGTGGCCTTGGCCCAGATAAAATCACTCCTGGAAAATCAGAAGGGAGGGCCTCCTGCTGTTTGCTATGCTGCCTTATCTGGCTAGTCTGGCCCCAGAGAGCAGGGGCATTGCCCCTTGTCACTTTTGCACTCACTTTTTTATTGCTCTGTTCCAGTAGCAGGCTTGTAAGTGCTCCCCCCCCAATGTGGACTCACTACATATTAATTGATTAGATACAGATGCTTTTCCCTGTACCTACATGCTCAGTAGCTGAGGCTCGTTTATTTGAATGTATTTTGCAATGGTGAAGCTTTCCGTGAGAGACACAGATAGGGCTGTAGAGACAATGGGGGCATTAAGGACTTGTCTCACAAAGAGATCTCTCTCCATGGTTACTGCCTGGGTATTGCTGACCACTTTTTTTTTTTTTTTTTTTGGTTTTTCGAGACAGGGTTTCTCTGAATATCTCTGGCTGTCCTGGACTCGCTTTGTAGACCAGGCTGGCCTCGAACTCACAAAGATCCGCCTGCCTCTGCCTCCCAAGTGCTGGGATTAAAGGCGTGCGCCACCACCGCCTGGCCCTTGCTGACCACTTTTATGACAGGTATACCAGAAGGAGGTGTAAGGGGAAGGTGGCTAGTGGGCTAGAATGGCTGCAAGATTTAGTCCTCCTTTCTTTTGTCCAAGCTGATAGTTTTGGAGGAGGGCTGATTTTGAGTATAGGTAGTATTTATTGTGTGAAACTGAGTTGAGTAGGCGGCAGAGGAGGGCATTCCATGACAGCCTCCCAGAACCTTCTGTGCTATCTTACAAGATCCCTAAGAGAACCTGTAAAGGTGTAAATGACGTCATGGATCCCTTCTACCACATAGAGTTGAGTTATTAGGATAGTGTCTTGATAAAGTGAACATTGTCCTCCTGCTGTCAAGGGAGGGGATACCAGTGAGACTGGAAGCAGGTTTTTCTTGATACAAAGCCAGTTCTTACCAAGGTAATGATGTCGTGGCCCAGGAACAAATGAAGGTTTTGGATGGAGTTGCCACAATTCTGCCCCATGTTGCAGCACTCTGCCTTCAGAGCAGTTTGGGCAGTGATGGTATAATAGTTACAAATCCAGAATAAAGCTGCAATACATCAGTGAGATGTTTGCAGTACTTGGGGCTCCATTGGGGAATCAGGTAATCCAGAGAGGTCTTCAAAAGACCTTCTGGAGGAAGTGCCTTCCAAGGAGGGGTGGAGACCTTCATAATACATCACACAGTGTTGTAAATGCTCAGTATAAAAACCCATTTTATCCCCGGGCATAGTGGCGCATGCCTTTAATCCTGGCACTTGGGAGGTAGAGACAGAGGCAGGCAGATCTCTGTGAATCCATGATAAACAGATATACACAGAGAAACCTTGTCTCGATAAACAATAACAACAAAAAATTTTTTTATCAGCCGGGCGTGGTGGCGCACGCCTTTAATCCCAGCACTCGGGAGGCAGAGGTAGGCGGATCTCTGTGAGTTCGAGGCCAGCCTGGTCTACAAAGTGAGTCCAGACAGCCAGAAATACACAGAGAAACCCTGTCTCGAAAAACCAAAAAAAAAAAAAAAATTTTTTTTTTATCTCACAACAATAGCTCTAAGGTTGGAACTGGGATTAATATCCCAGATGAGGGAACAGGCAGAGAGGCCAGGTAATGTGCCCACAGTCACACAGCTAAAAAGTGTCCCAGGCAGGGTTTGAATACAGGCACCCTTAGCATTTGGTAGGTGCAGCCTGCCAGATCTCAAGGAAGACTGGGTGGCAGGAGTTAGGAGTGTCTGTGGGCAAGGAGAAGGCTAGAGGTGTCAGAGATCCCAGAGATGCTAGGTGACCTGCAGTCGGGAGCTAACTCCACCCCCTGCCCTCCCACAGCAGCTCATAAGGCAGCGGTCAGTTCCCCACTGTTACTTCTCACTGAAGCCCTCATGTGGTACCCTTATCAATATTTTGGTTATTGCTTTCTTGAGGTTGATGTAAGAAACTTGAATCCCTGGTGCATCTCCTGTTGGGAGCACACTGCCAAGACCATGACATGACTGAGCATGTCCTCACCCTTGCCTCCTGGTATCTGGGCTGCCTGGGGCCTTTTGACATGGCGTGTGATGTCCTTACTTCATCATGCCACACAATAGAGCCTCTGTCAATATGGCAGCTAATTAACTGTAACTTTGTAATGTTGCCTTGCCTCCTGTTCGTGTTGCCCAGTGTCTTCCTGGTGAAGGTGTGTGGAAGCTCTTTGCTTCCATTGTCTTCCTGGAATGCAGTAAACATCCTTCCATTTTGCTTCTTTCCATCTCCATGTCCCTCCAGCCTGACTTTCTACTACTGTTTCCAGGGAAGTGTTGGGTGCTCCTTTTGGGAGAGGTCTTAATTGGCGGAGCCTTTAAATTTGACACAAACCCCACTAATTTGGACTCCTCAAGGACAGGGTTGTGTGAGACTTGAAATGATAACATTGCAGACAACTGGTAAATAAAAGCTGTTTAGTTAGTCCTGTGTTGCCTCCACCTTCATGGCCAGAAAGGCCTGTCCTGCCTGGGCAGGGAGGGAGGCGGGGCCTGTGGGGGGCACAGGAGATTTTCTGTGTGTAGAAGGTGTGTTGGTAAAAGGCAGATTGCCCGTCCTTTTGTATATTAATTTGGGTAGACCCTCATGCCCTCAATCTCCTTTCCCATTTTCTACATTTTTTGATGTGGAACTCGGGCTAAACATTCTGCCTGTTTGATATATTTCTGTTTCTATGTTTTCCTGTTGTTTTTGTTTTTGAGAATCCCACCCCTTATTTTATTTAATAGTATATGGGGTTTGAAGGCAGCTGGGACCTTACCCTTTATAGCAGGGTCCCTCTTCTGCTATGGGCCTCAGTTTTTCCATCTGTGAAGTGGGGGTGCTGAACACTAACAGTCCTCATTCTTTGAAACACCCCCAGTTTACGTAAGGCCTTTGTAATAGTGTGCTTCACTCTATAGAGTGTGGGTGATCAGACCTTCCTGCAAAGGGCCAGCTAGTAGATTGTTATTGTGGGCAGTGTGGTCGTGCGGTTCAGCCCTGCCACAGATGATACACACGTGAGTGCCTGTGTTTATCCCAGGTCAGCCTTACTTACAACAAGTGCCTGTGTGCCTCAGTTTGCGGTCTCTAGCTCTGTAGCGTTCTTACTCTCTTCTTTGGCTGCTGTGGGGCAACGCTGGCTACTCACATTGCTGCAGGCTGAACCCTGGTTCTGTTAGGCAGAATTCCTATTTGAACCCTGAATTCTCCTGAGGCCTCACCTTGCTGAGAATCTGCACCTCACCCATACTTCCCTTCTGACAAGTGGAAGGTGACTTGTCTAGCTCTCCCCAGGGACTAGGTGTGCTAGTCCAGTGCAAGCTACTCAGCTCCTGGAGTGCTGTCACATTGGGGAAAGCCCATTTAGAGCTAGTTAGGACACTGTCGCTGCAGAGCAGTGTCACTTCACCCATGAGGCTCCTGTGTTAGGACGTTGTGTACGCAGAGCAGTGCCACCTCACCCATGAGTCTTCCCGTGTTCTGCACTTTTACAGTGGGAGAAGACAGGCAAACTGTGGTCACTTCAGTGGCTTTGTCTTCCATTTTTATTATATTAAATAGTTGTGGCCCAGAGGATGGTTTCAAGGATGATAATGCTGGATTCTTGTACCTACTCATATGACCACCCCTCTTCTTGATTTCTATGATGCTGTTTGGTTGAGGGCCAGAAAAGACTGGGGTGGGGGGACGCTAGAGGATAAAAGGAAGACAAATGTGGTTACCCTCTTTTTGTTTTTTGGTATGTATGTATGTATTCATTTATTGTTATTTCATGTGCATTGGTCTTTTGCCTACATGTATGTCTGTGTGACAGTGTCAGATCCTCTAGAATTGGAGTTACAGTTGTGAGCTGCCATGTAGGTGCTGGGAATCGCATCCCAGTCCTCTGGAAAAGTAGGCAGTGCTTTTAACTGCTGAGCCATCTCTCCAGCTCCTACCCTCTGTTTTGTAACTTTACCTACCCATTGTGTCATCAGATTGTTAATTTGGTAGTGTTTCTCTTTTTTTGTTTCTTTTTTTTTTTTGGGACACGGTTTCTCTGTGTAGCCCTGGCTGTCCCGGACTCACTTTGTAGACCAGGCTGGCCTCAAACTCACAAAGATCCGCCTGCCTCTGCCTCCCAAGAGCTGGTATTAAAGGCGTGCGCCACCACCGCCCTGCTGGTAGTGTTTCTCTTATTTCTCTGAACAGTGCTACTTTCCTGCCAGGTGAAGAAATGTTGGTTCCTCACACTGCCCAGGCTGTCTGCTTTTCTCCCCCTGAGGTGGCTGGAGGGAGAGAGGGTGTTTGTTCTGGTTTTTCAGATTGATCACATAAGGCACTTTGTAGTTCCAAATAGAAAATGTAGATGGAGCTCCTACAGACTGAAGTGTGACTCACAAGCAGTACCTGGCCTGGCAAGGGTGCTGTGTTGGAGTGGGCCTTGAAGGTCTGGTGCCTCCCTCCCGGGAGTGCCCTCCAGATGCAGTGCCCAGACCATGAAGGTGGTGAGGACTCCAGCCCTTTCTGTCTAGGGCATCATCTGGGTGGGCCAACCATTGGCTTGGAGACCATTCCTATCTCTCCTTCCTTCCATTCTATTGTGCTCCTGGAGGGAAAAAGGAGCTTTATAAACACGATGGAGGAAAACTGAGGGGATCTACCATTGAAGCAGGAGTAGCCCCTAGGGCAGCCTACATGTGGCTCAGCCGCTCAGACAAATGTTTGGTCAGCTTAAGGAGATAAACTAAAACGTAAGTAAATAAAACCAGCTACCTGGTTATGAAAAAGTCAGGTGTGGGCTGTTTGTTTCCTGACGCTTTAAGCTTTGGAGCTCACAGGGTGAAGAATCTCCCTGAGTCTTCCTTAGAGCGTCTCTCCTTGGACACCCTTGTGTAAGGACTCCTGAAGTTGCTGAGGTGGGGTACAAGCTTCTGCCTTTTGGGGTAGCCCTTCTGGGAGGCCAGCCTGAGCGCATATGCTTCCCCCCCATCCATTGTCTGTCAGTCCACAGGACCAGTCCAGAACCGCACTCTGCTATCATTTCCTGGGCAAAGAGACGGTAGCTGGGGAGCATGTGACTTAGGGTCGGAGAGCGCTGTGAGTGAGATTGCAGTCTCTGTGTAGCACAGGCTGACCTGGAACATTGGCCTTCCTACCTTAGCCTCCCAAGTGTTAGGGTGACTGGTGTGCCCCATTGGAGTGTGCTGACTGGTAACCTAGTTGCTGCGGGACTGTTTCAGCCACTGTTGCTCTATGAGCTCTGGGTGTGGAGTGAGGACATGAATGTGTGGTGGGTAGGAGGAGGGAGGGCGTCTCTCTTGATGCCCTGAGGCTTGTCCTTACATGGAGGTGAAGATGGGGGTAGGGATGAAGATAGTTAAGATGTCAGATACCACTCTAGGAGCAAGGAGATGTGTATTGTGGGTTTTGCCTTTAGTAGGGTAGGAAATCTCTCTGCCAGGTCTTAAGCCCTTTACTTCCTCAGCTCTGAAGGGATGCCCAGCTCTCTGTCTGGAAGAACTGTGGTTCACTCTCTTTATTGAGGCAGAGAGAATGGAGTGCGTGAGGTAGTAAGGTGACAAGTTGGAGGAGGGCTTTCACCTGTGAATGGTAGTTGTTGTTTACTATTGCCATTGTGGAACTGCAGCCCAGGTGAATCTGTCTTGGTTTTGGTCACTGCTACTCACAGGTACTCTGGTGCCACACACCAGTGATTATGGTCTTGCTTGCTTAGCTGTGCCACCAAGAAGTGGGGAGGCATCCTTGGTCCTTGAAAACAGGCTCTACATCTCCTCTTTAAGCACACCCCATCTGCTCTTCCTAGATCCCTCTGAGTGGAATGGCCTGCTGCTAGGGTGGGTGTGGAGGAGTGCAGGGTCTCTCCACTCACTTCTATGACTGCCGAATCCCACCACAGCTTCAGTTTGTTATCTCTGAATGGTTCGATTTTTCTCCTTCTCCTTCTCTTTTTCAGACCCCTTCTCTGTTCAGTTTCCTGAGAAGGGAGCAAAATCCTTATGAGAATTGTATCAAAATTTACATCTTTACAAAGAAGGTAGGAGCGTTTGGAGTGTAGATTTTTACATAATGTTATTTTGTGAAGTGGTTTTGGTTCTCCTTTGTCCCAAATTGATTGGCACATGCCACTAAAGAGCAGTCAGTAAAGCAGATTCCTCTTGTGAGGATTTTCAGAGTTTCACGTTTAGCACTTCTCCCCACAGAAGTTTATGGTAGAATCTTAGGTTCATCCTGCCAAAGTAGTTTAGGCCTGGCCCCCATTTTGCAGATGAGGAAGTTGAGGCTAAAGGAGGGCTGTTCTTTATATGGCCCCACACTGCCTTCTAGCTTCTTCCTTGTGGAAACACCCAGGCTTGAACAAGCTTTCTTAGATCAGAGCCATTCCCAGGCCAGCTTACTTGGATCTTAGACTTTCAAAATTCAAGTTTGGATGATTTTCCCGAGTTCCATGATATTGTTATTTTATAGCTGAGGAAAGATGGTCTCAAGGGAGAAGTGACTTGGCCAGGGTCATACAGTGAATTTGTTGGCTGGATTCATGTCAGATACTTGTTGAGCAGAGTGGTGACGTACTGAGGATAAAGTGGTGGACAGAACATAAAAACCCCTAATTTTGTGGCACTCAAATTGAAGTTTCTGTGTTCCTATGCTTCAGCTTTTCTCACTAAGCTTCTGTGTAGCTTTTATTGCTCTGTGGATTTGGGGAATGCAAAGGGAATTTAGTGCAGTATTTTGAGTTGAATATAAAGTGATAGATAAATTGGCGTGGGGGAAAGAAGTTACATAATGGAGTCTAAAGTCGAGACTGAGTCTAGGGAGATGACTCAGAATGGGTAAAAGTGCTTGGAGGACCCAATTTTGAATCTCCAGCACCCACATAAAAAGCCAGGTATGGCAGGTTACGTTCCTGTAACCCCAGCATCTGGAGGCAGAAGCCAGTGGATTCCAGAAGCTTACCAACCAGCTGGCCAGTGAGCTCCAGGTTCAGTGTGAGACACTCTCTCAAGGCAAAAGATGGAGAGTGGTAGAGAACATACTATAATACAGGAAGATATGCAGTGTCTTCCCCTGACTTCTGTATTCGTATGCATGGGTACGTACACACTTGCGCACACACACACACACACACACACACACACACACACACACACACACACACACACACACACACAGGCACCCCCCCCCCCCCACCCGGGGTTTTCTGTGTAAGAGCCCTGGCTGTCCTGGACTTGCTTTGTATACCAGGCTGGCCTCGAACTCACAATGATCTGCCTGCCTCTGCCTCCCAAACGCTGGGACTAAAGGCGTGCGCCACCACGCCCAGCCCCATGGGGTTTTCTGGTGTTTTCTTGAACTCTTTACCCTGCAGCCTCTATGTGATCTGATTACTGGTGTTTGCCGTACTGCCTTGCCTAATTCTTGTGCAACTGTTCTTGGAGCATGTGTGATATGCTGGTCACTCTTTGATTGAGAGAATTCAGCAAGTGAACCAAACCTGAAGGGGTGGCCGTTCCCGTGGTCTTGTGTTACACTCACACCCAGTAGCAATGGGAGGTTCAGATGTTTAGTCCTTTGTGATCACTATTCTGATCCGAGCCTTCCCCTAGGGTGGGTGTAACCTAATTACAGCTAGGCTGGGTGACATTGCCAAGGAATACCAACATGGTAGCAAGACCTCCCAAAGCCGCAGTGACAACCTGCTGCATTTCCCATGCAGTCTGCTCTGAAAGCTGTTCCGACTCTGCAGAAGTACCCTAAACATTGGAGTTTTCGCACAGTGGAGCCTTTCTTACTTACCCAGCATCTCAGTCACCACCTGCCGCTTTTGCCACAAAAGAGTGACCTCTGCAGCCTGGAAGAAGTGGGTGGGGTTTGACCAAGGATGCCAGAGAACCCTGATGTTTATAAAAAACCTACTGAGGCCAGCGAGAGGCAGGCAAAAATCCTTTCCGTGCTCTCCTTAGAAATCCTGGACTTTTTTTTTTTTGAAGAAAGGCTATTTTAAAACATGAAGGGCCTAAAATGTTCTCTTTTCCCCAACTGCATACTATCAATTGATAACCATTAAAATCCCTTCTGATTCTGAGAGTTTCTCTGACTCTGATTCCCACCACAACCCCTCCTTTGTTGGTAGAGGTGGGGGCCTGTCACTTGCGGGGGGGCAGAAGCCTGGGTCCTAGATATTTCCCCCATCAAGAGGACAGACTTCTTCCTGTAGCTGCTTTTTGGTTGGCGAGTAATCATCACAACTCACACAGGTTTCTGTCTTTCCTCCACCTTCACCAATGGGTTCCCAACTCAAATAGCCTTGGTTCTGCTTTGGATGGCATCTTGCTGGCTTTTGGGTTGTCTGTGTTCTTCTGAAAATGTAGCTTCCCAAACTGACCTAGCCCCCACTCTCTGGACTGGTGCCCTTGAAGTGTCCGCAGTCGGCAGGAGGGAGAAGCGCAGCAGGGCGGAAGATGCTTCATCAGGAACTGGCAGTGATCCGCTTTGCTCTGTGGTAGGTATTAACTGCGTTCCCAGGCCTGTTTTCTGCTCCCAAATGCCAACATCCCTGCCTCTTAAGTGAGGTTTAACTTAATCCCCAACCTTACCTAAATGTTACTTCTATTATTATTCAGAGATGTGGGTAGAGTTTCCCTCAACACAGAGACCTGAGTCTGAATGGGCAGGCGTCAGCAGTGGGGCGTCTGCTCTGCCTGCCGTCCTCTAGGCAGCATCTTTTGTTCCTTAGTTACATCTAGCTAGGGTGGCTTTCATCCATCTCCTGGGGATCAGTTTGGTGTCTTTAGAGGTTAGACTGGACAAACCCTTCATTTACCAACTGGAGAAACTGAGGCGCAGGGCATGGGGACAGGCCTATCTCCCCTTTTCCTGTCTCAGAGTTAGAAACCAGGCTTCTTGTGAAGTTCCCTCCCTTAGAGAGAGACCATAGTGTCTGAGAAACAGTTTTTATGAAACTTCCCAGGGTGGTGTGTGTGTGTGTCCCCTTCATAGAAGCCCTGAAGCTGCCGTTAGTTTCTTCTTTACGTGTCAGGTAGGCACCCTCAAGCTCAAACTACTGTATCCAAATGCTAAGGGTCTGTCACCAAGGCAGTGACGGAACATTGCAGCATTTCCTTGGCCAGTGAAAAGCTTCCCTAAGGGTAGACAGGTGTTTAGTCTGCCTTCTTGTATTTCCAGTATAAGTGCTCAGTAAGGATTTGTTGATTGAGCCAAAAGATTAGGATAACAAGACCTAACAATGGATATGCTTGGTGGCAACCCACCCATTTGGTGGATTAAAATGGGGAAAAGAAGTTTAAAAAAATCACAAAAACCATTCTTAGAGCTTCTCTCTAAGGACCACCCTTATTCCTGGATGGCAAACTCACTGTCTTGCCTTGGAGGGAGTCCTCCCTTGAAAGCTGCTGATAGCCAACCTGCTAACCAGTGAGTGTCCAAATTCTGGTGTTCAAGCCACACATGATAAGATTCCCACCGAAGTGTTCCTTTCCTAATCGGGGGAGGAGGGGACATGTCTTGCTTTCATCCTTGCCCCCATCCCATCGCCTCGATTCAGTTCCTTCTGAACTTGATGGAGTGATCTGCAAGGAAGGGCTGGGTGATGGTAGGCCTGCTCATGTGTCATTGCTTGTCCAGGTGGTATGCCTGCATCTTTAACCAGCAAGGAGGACATAGCACCTTCATTCACTGGACTGGATTTCATCCCAGACGTCCCTCTTGTGTGGGACCCAGAGGCTGGCTGGAAGACGAGGTGCAGAGTTGGATTTCTTTTTCTCTATGCATAGTGCTAAAGCATTCTGGTTGTGAACCTTCCTCAAGATGGAGGCGAATGTGCTGAAGCACAGCCCTTCCCCACACTTCAGGCAAGTCCTCTCTTTCTGAGTGACTGTAGACCTATACTAGCACACTGGCCTTGCTTGGTCAGTACAGTGTGCCAGGTGCTCTGAGAAGACTTGGGCAGATCTCCCTCTCAGATACAGACTCAGATTGGAGTCCTGGGTTGCCAGCCACTTTTCTTGATCTGACTGTCTTTTGCTCCCTATCCTCTTTTCTGATCCCTCGCTTACTAGGAGATCAATTACCTCTCCTCGCTGTACCATCCTTCCCGGGCACCGTTTGGTCCACTGGGTCAACTGCACAGACCTGACTCCCTCCCTGCAGAGATTATGTGAGTGAGGCCGTGGTGGGATCTTCTTCTCTCCTGCATCCATTTATGAACTTTCTGCCTTCAAATTGGAGGGGCTGAGGAAAGTCCTTGTACAGATTGGTTTTTTGGAGACCCTATGAATCCCGGTTCTGGGACAAGTTGTGAGCATGGGTAGAAGAAGGCTGCTGTGCCATAGACGAGGGCATGGCTGGGTGGCTGGGCTGTCCTGGACAGGATGCTGAGGATGACTTGCAGATGTGGGTGATGCAGGAGCAGAGGCCGCTGACTGTGGCAATGCTCTCACACTGCCTCACATTGGAGTGGGCACCACTATACCCAGGCTCTCTGCGTTTGGAGTGGGAAGGCCTGCAAGGAGATGGGGGCCCTGTTTGGCAGAAGGTGCCTGTCAGACAACTGGAAAGTGCCAGTGCTTGCGTGGCCATCTGTCCCCTGCGCCTAACTCCCAGCCACCTTCTGCTTACTACAGAAGGGCCCGGCGCTGTTCCACAGCAGAAGGGTGAGGCGCCTGGCTGGGAGGGGCAGGCGGCTTTCCATTTTGCCTTTGTTTAGTCCCATCTTCCTTGTAGCTCCTGGGGCTTTGGTGTTGCCAGGTGTGTGGAAAGTTTGCAGGCTGCTGTCAGCCGGCCTTTTGGTGGGTAGCTGGTGGGAGGAGAAAGGTGAGTGTGTAGGCAGCCTGTTCATTCTCAACGTTTGTTTGCCCAACTGTGGACTCTCGTCCTTTCCTGACTTGACTGCCTGCCGTTTTCCCATTCTCTTGCCTTAATTGTGGGAGTATGGCCAAAGCAGACCAACACTTGGGATTTGGGTTCAGCTGTACACCATCCTCTCCCAGCTACTTAAAGGGTTAAAAATGATGGGGAAGTTTAGCCCACACTTGCAAGATATGGTTGCCTTAGCAACAGGCCTTCTAATCTCGTAGGTGACCCGAGAGACTGGAGAAGATGTAGGGCTTGGTTTGGCATTTCATCATTTCATGAGGCTTCCTCTCCAGCTGGTTTCTTTGCTGAGCTAAAGCTTGCTGTTCCTGCCACCAGCATTACTGGCACATTCCAAAACAACAGTTCGGATGGCGCGAGCAGTGTTTGTGGGGTCTTGGCCAGGTGGAGTGGGAAGAGAAGGAGCTCTGGGAAGGGCCTTGGTGAGGGACAGCCCCCATACAAAGAGAGACGGCCTGGACAGTGGGTGTGTCTCGATCACTCCTTATCCATTAGCCCCTTGAAACAGCGCCTCCAGTAAACAATTATTTTTAGTGTGTGCTGGTATGTGTATGTGTTTGCATATGTGTGGAGGCCAGCGGACAGCCTTGAGTGTTATCTTCAGAAGTACTTGAGACAGGGTCTCTCATTGGCCTGTGAGGCTCATCAGTTAGGTTAAGCTGGCTGGCCAGCAATCTGTAGGGACTCTCTTGCCTCTGCATCTCCAGCACAGGATTATAAGTGAGCACCACTGTGCCAACATTTTCACACGGCTTCTGGGTCTCAAACTTGCGTCCTTGTGTTTACTGACTGAACTAGTTCCCAGCCCCGAATCCAGTTTTTTGTTTTTGTTTTTTAACTGCCCTAAGAGGGACTAGCTCTTTAAGGGAATTTGAAAGGTCGGTTTTTGGTTTGCCAAGAATCCTCCTTAAAATTGGGGACTCTTTGAAATGGAGGAGGTCCCAGTTGTCATGACTATGTTCTGGTCTCATCTTCTATTTACCTCAAGGTGGATTTTGTCCAGACATTTGGTTCATTTGTGCCTCTGAGGTACCTCATGGTTGCCAGGTCCTGATCCGGCAGTGTGTCAGACAGAGCACCTGGTTTCTGTCATTCTCTCACAGACATCTGAAGCATGTTGCATGTGGCAGGCACAGCAGAGAAGAGGCAGTGCTGGCCTGAGCCTCCCAGTATATACCCGAGGAACCTTGGAAACAAGGACAGGAGAAAGTCCACCTATCCTCCTATGCCACCTCTTTGCTTTAGATAGGCTCTGTGCCAGGGTAGACAGGTGTCTCAGCCCTTGGAAGGCCATTCACCAGGGCCTTCAGACTTCCAGAGGGCCCAGTGTCTGTCCTGTTTGTGAATTAGTGGGTGTTGTGCTCTGTGGTGGGGACATCTCAATTAAACTCTGTGGGTCTTGAGGTTCTTCCATTATTAATCATCCTCTAGAGTAGGGGAAATGGCAAAGGAGTTACCTGTGTTGAGTTTTTGGAACTACTAAGATGGTAGCTCTCAAATCTTGTCCACACATTTGTGTTGGTCACAGCAGTAAGGACAGTGCTGTTATGGGAGGTGCCACATGGTCAGGATACTGGGTGAGAACCAGACCCAGAAGACAGCCACCATACTGTCTTCATCGTGAGACTTGAAATAGAATGTAGGTGAGGCTAAGGGAGAAAAGGTTTGGAGAAGAAATGAAACTTGACAGAAAGTAAGGCGACCCAGGGGAGACAGTGTCTGACAAAGGCTGTCTTGGCTTTGTTCCATAGTGTCATTTGAAGAAGCCATCTTATCTGGACCCTTTGGCTTTCCTGGAGAATACTACATTAAGTAGGCCAGATAGTTTCTTTGTAGAAGTAGGGCTGTATCCTCCTATCTTATGCATCCTAAGGCACGATGTACTGGTTCTGAAACAGAGTTTGGTCTTTTATGTGCCCTGAGATCTGCCTAGCTCAGGGCTGTGCAGACTGAGGCACCTCGTGCAAAAACTTGTCTTTTTGTGCTGTGAGAGCCTGTTGCTCAGTGGGTTATAATGACATGTGAACATTCACTTGAGAACTTTGCCACTGTTGGTGTGCAGATAGCACACTGGTCCCACAGGGCTCTCCGACGACCAGTCAGATTTCTGAATCTTTCTCTGAGAATGCCCAAAGTTTCTGTCAACTTTGACTGTCCTAGACCCATCTTCTTGTAAACATTCCACATTCCAGAAGGACTGCGAAACAAGGAAAGATTGGTTTGCTGCACATGGTCTTGCCGAGTGAGTAGCCCAGGCTAGACTTAAACTTAAATCTCACTGCCACCACCTCTTAGACGCAGAGATTATAGGATTACAAACACGTGCCTGCGGCCAGCTCAAATTGTTTTTAAAGTTAATTTCTATTTAGATTATTACAGCGTTGCTCTTGAGGTCCTTGACTGAGCTCAGCTGTTCATAGGTTATGACCAAAATGATTCATAACCTTTCTGAATATACCTGTGAGTGCCTCCCGAGAGACCAGTGGACCTTCTGTAGTTCTGTCTGGTGTTTTGTATGCAGTCTTATTCAGTTTTTACAGTAATGCAGGTTTCTGTTGGCTCTGCTCCCCTCAAGGAAACCAAAGAAGTTGTATGTTCTGTGCACACTCATTAGGAAATAGCAAGGAAAAGATAAAGATGGGAGCGTAGCCCAGTGCTGAAACACTTGCCTAGCATGTGTGAGGCTTTGGGTTTCAACCTCAGCACTGGAAGGAGCAGGAAGTGTGCCACCTGTCCGTCCAGTACCAAGACTCGCTTTGTGTGGACAAGATTCTTAGGTATTTCCCTCCAGACTGTTTTCCCTTTTTCTTTTCTTTCTTTTTTTTTTTTTTTTTTTTTGGTTTTTCGAGGTAGGGTTTCTCTGTGTAACAGCCCTGGTTGTCCTGGTCTTGCTTTTGTAGACCAGGCTGGCCTCAAACTCACAGAGATCTGCCTGCCTCTGCCTCCCAAGTGCTGGGATTAAAGGTGTGTGCCACCACTGCCCGGCTTCAACTTTTTTCATATTGCTCTGGTCAGAACATTCCCATGAGAGAACATGATCTAGGGCAGGAGAGCTGACTCAGCAGTCAGGAGCACATACTGCTTTTGCAGAAGACTTGAGTCTGGCACTCGGCACGCACATCAGGTAGATCACAGCAGCCACAAGGGATCCTGTGTCACTGACCTGTTAGTGTCATCATGGCACCCTCCACCCCCCCCTACACTAAAAGTAAAACAAATATTTAGTAACAGATACACCTGCAGCAAGCAAGCTCAGTTTCTGTTTCTAGACTCTGAGGTTGTCCCTCACTGGGTGACTTTGAGAAGGGGGTGCTCTTTGCTGACCCCAGGCTGCTGCTGGAAGAGTTCTTGCAGCTCAGCATCCTTGGCTTGAGCATCCAGACTTGAACAAGGCCCTTTGTGACTAAGGAGTTG
The DNA here is from genome assembly GCA_907164525.1 of Lophiomys imhausi. Taxonomy (NCBI): domain Eukaryota; kingdom Metazoa; phylum Chordata; class Mammalia; order Rodentia; family Muridae; genus Lophiomys; species Lophiomys imhausi. The sequence goes on from CAJQZJ010005020.1 coordinate 5,614,904, forward strand.
CTGATTGGAGTGCTAATGAATCAATTAGAAAATTACTTGCTGCTGAGATCCTTGGCCAAACCAAGGCCGTGTGCAAGCCTGACAAACCATCTGAAGGCCATACACTGATAAATCTTTCTTGGCCATGGCCCTCGTAAATCGCACCACAGCTTTTCTTGGGCCTTTTAATCACTTGAGCAAAGGAGGACTTCTGCTTTGTCGAGCTGCCTTGTGCCTGGCACAGGTTTCTAGCTTGTGTCTCTATCCCAGTGCTGGTGAGGAAGACTCCTTCAGTTCTGTATAATAGCCTTGCCGTGGGATCACCCACAGACACTCTTGTGTCCTTTTCTTTGTCCCCACAACAGCAGTAGGGAGATGTCCATCTTTATGAGAGGCAGCCGTGGGGCTCAGAAAGTGCATTCAACCCGTACTCAGGGTATCAGATCCCAGATTGTTAAACAGCACTCTGTTGTGGGGCCTTTCAAAATAGAATCCATTGTTCTATTCAGGGGTCTTCATAGTCCCAGGTTGGGAGTTGCAGGTGAGGGATAGCCAGGTGAGTTGGAAGTGGTAAACGTAGTTTTGGTTAAACATCTGGGGTCGTTTTTGGTGTAGTTTAACTTGTGGTGGAGGGTTGGAATGACAGCCAGCAGCTGAGGGTGAAGGGACTCATGTCCAGCTCAGTGTTACTCACTTCAGGGCACTTGCTGGGGATGAGAACAGGAAAGGAGCGGTGGAAAGGATGAAGTTGTTATGAATCTCAGCTGAGGTCAGGGCCAGCTCTTGAAAAAGGCAATAGCAAAAGTAATGATTTTTGATGTGTTTCTCTGGCTATTTCACACCAGTTTCCTTATTAGTTTCGTACGGTGTGGACTCCCCACCCCAGAGCTTTGTAATATGATTAATTGAGGCCTTTACCAGTTCTTGCCTGGAGAAGCCAGCATGCTCGTCTGAGGCTGGAGCCCAAGGTAACTGTTTTCTGGGCTCCTCATTGAATTTGGTTTCATGGGGTATTGGGAGGACAGACTGGGGTTGTTGGCTTGCCTGTTTTTTCCCCGCAGCTGAGGCCAATGTTGCTTGCTTTAGGACCTCAGATTCTGTTCTCTTTTTGTTTTGTTTTGTTTTTTTGAAAAAGTCACTGTTGGTCTAGAATTCATTATGTAGTCCAGGATGGCCTCAAACTTGTGGTATAGTCTCCCTGCTTAAGCTTTTTGAGTGCTAGGATTATAGGCATGAGCCTCCATGCCTGGCTTGATTCTGTCCTTTGTTCCCAAGATAGTCTGGGTGTCTGGTAGTTCTGATGATTTTGCATATTCAGCTCTGGAGGCCTTGGATACCTGAAAAGGTGCCTCTGTCTGTGTCTGTGTGAATGATGAGGTGCCCTGGTGCTATGTTTTGGGACTTTAACTGTGGCAGGGGATTGAGACCACAGGGGACTGACTGTAGGCAGCACAGGTAGGGCAGTGTGGACCCTCCAGTCATCCATCTGCTCAGCCAGCTACTTGGCCTCCCATGTTGACTTGGCCCTATCAAGTTCCCGTATTGGAAGTCCAAAATAAATGAGCCTAGCCCATGGATGGAAGCAGGCTGGCTTTCTCCCTGTGGAAGCTCAAAGTGCAACAGCTGTGTAGGTTGACAGTGCTAGGTGATACCTTGTGTGGCAGGCTGTTGTAGTGAGGTTCCAGGAACCTCCATTAGGCCATAGGAGTGAGGTGGATGTGGCTGGCTATGGCCAGGGGTAGGGCTTACCTTCTTCACCTCTTGCTGGTCCCCTTGACCTTCAGGTTCCTTTTTAAACCCTATCCTGTGTTTCTGCCAACTTTCCTGATTACCACTCATCTTTCACCAACCCTTTCCACATCTCTGTTACTTCACACTACTAGACTTGTTTCTGATTCTGCTTGGTTGTTTCCAGTTGGCAGGCCAGTGGCCAGAATACCACCTGGTAAAGGAGACTTTCTTGCTGTGCTCTGGATGGTGCTGGGACTCTCCCTGGCCTGTCCCTGGTGGTCTTGGTGAGCCATCAAGGTTTGCTGCAAAGTGGTGTGGCTCCGTCACTTTGGGTCACATGTCCTTGACTCGGGATCAGTACAGACGGAGAGGGAAGTTGACAGCAGTTGTGAGATCTGGAAAGACTTCTGTGTGTTTCCAAAATTGTACTAAGGACCACAAATGAGTCATCTTTAAGTAGCAAACTTCTTTTTCTCACAGTTGTGAAGATTGGAAGTCTAAGATTGAGGATCAGTAGGGCCGTGCACTCCCTGAAGGTCCTAGGAAATCTGTTCATGACTTTTTCTTCTGGTGGTGTTGGCAGTTGTTGACATTCTTTGGTCTGTGACACTCCAATCGCTGCCTCTCATCACTTGGCATTCTAATGCCCTGTGTCTGTGTGCTCACATTTTCTCATTGGATTAAGGCCCACTCACTCAAATCCAATATGGCCTCATGCTAACTCGATTACATCTGCAAAGGACCTACCTGCAGACAGGTTCACATTCAGGGTACCTAGGTGTGAGGGAGGGAAGGGGAGGGAGAGAGAGAGAGAAGAACACAATTCAACCTGCAGGAGAGGCGTGTGTGTGTGTGTGTGTGTGTGTGTGTGTGTGTGTGTGTGTGTGTGTAGAACACAAGTCAACCTGCAGGAAAGGCCTGTAATCTCAGAGATATGCTTAAATTCCTATCAGAAGGGATCTTAAAGTTCTTACTTGCCTCTGTCACAGTCTGGTTTCAGATAGCAATTGGAGTGAGGCATCACCTGGCTTTTGGGGTGAGAAGTTATTTCTAGAGATTTTTTTTTTCTAGAGATTCTTAAAGCATGAAGGGAATGTTTGTGCTTGCCATGGGAGATGATGACCTTAGAAACTAGGTGGGTTTTCCTTCCTTCTCTTAATTTTGAGGCCACTTGGCTCCCTCTTTTTCTGAGAAGGGTGATGGGAAAGATATTGTGGCTCTTCTCTGTAGACTCTGATGGTTTTTCAAGTGTATGAGAGCACTGTCTGTTCTAGGCAGCCTTAGTAGCTGGTAACTTTTATTGGAAGGGCAAATACTGTGCAGTGTTAATACGGATGTGTTTTTGCTGTGGATAAAATGAAGAGCCAGGTGTGTGTTGTGTATGTCTGGGCCAGCCGCCTTTCTTCCATCACACAAGTTTCCCATTGCTCAGAACCCAGAAAAAATTTCTCAGAACCTCGCAGGCCACCTGTCTGAGAAGAGCCTGCTCAGATGATGAGAGTGGAGTAGAAGGCAGGCACTTGTAGCTTTTGAGTTAGTGAAAGAACGTAGTGTAAATAGGAAGTTTGGATTATACATATCCTCAAAACACCAGCTGAAAACCACACGTGCCAAATGAAATTTCCCACCATGAGTCCGTAAACTTCAGAGCATTGTCTGCAGGTAGCAGGGGCTTAGGCAGTGGGGGACCTTGTTCCTTATCTCTATTACTCATCACTTCTTGGCTCTTGCTCCTTCCTACACAAAACAAGAAGAAAACTAGTTGGTATTGTCTCTGTGCTTTCCGACTGTACAAGACCATCCCCAAGTTGAAGACAGTGTGTGAGGAGTCCACCCATCACTGACCAGAGCACATTTTGTGCTTGTAATAAAGCAACTGCAGAAGAATCCAGGAAGTCTCTTGAACATGCTTGACTCTCCTCTCTGCCTTTCTGGGAGTGACTTCTGTCACATTTTGGACTGAAGTATTTGTTATATCAAGAGTGACAGATGTGCTGCATTCACAGTCTTAGTTTGTTGTCCATTTTCTAGTATGTGTGGGTGTGTGTTCTTCGTAAAGGAAGACATATCATAAGCATGAGCAATGCACCCTAGGCCTTCACGACCCAAAGAAATAGCACTCTTCATATCCATTTGTATTGGCAGGCAGGGTGACCTTTTTTTGCCTCTTTCCAAACATGCCCCAGCTCTTAGGGGATAATGTCCAAGAAGGCCATGTCCTTCTATGTAGCCTAATCAGATGTAATCTCAGCCACTGTGCCCCTTTCTGCTGGGCTCCCCAGTTGCCAGGGGCCCAGTTTCCTGCCTCCATCCTTCCTTTGTAATCTTGGACGCTTTGGTGGTGTAGTTCACATTGCTGACCCGCATGTCCAGAGCTTTCTGGAGGCCTGCCCAGACATTTCACTCCCTCTTACAGCCAGAAGATCTTGGTGGTTAACGTGACCAGTATCTTTCCTTTGGAGTGAAGAGGTCCAGTGTAATCCTTGCTCTGAGCCCTAGAGTCAAGGCTTTTTATGTGGGAGGCATTAAGGTTTGTGTGCCAAACCAGTAAGGTGGTAGACCTTGGCTTCTAGCTTCTGTGTGTCCTTCCTTTGCTCCCCTCCAAGCACTGCCCACTAACATGAACAAATAACTGTCTGTTGAAGCCAGGGGTTTGGTTTGGAGACTCTCCCAAGCCCTTCCCTAGGGAGCCTCCCAGAAGCAGACCAACTCCTCAAACCTTGCCTGCTTGCATGTCCTTCAGCAGGACTCTAAAGAGAGGAGCCCTGCGCTTGTGCTCTTGTAAAGATGATGATTACTAGTGGCCATGTCTGCTGAACTCCTCTGCTCCCTCACCATTGTCTCTGTGACCCAGTGAGGGGGAAGTTCTAGCATGACTCCCCCACTCCGAAAGAAAGAAAGAAAACCCACCATGACTTTTATAGAGTTCAGAAGGGTCATATGCTTGGCTAGAGCCAGGCCCGGAGCCCAAGCTGCATGGCATCAGAATGTGGCCGATGGCTGACCGTCCGTCCTTGCTCAGTAAACAGTCAGCCAGGACAGCATTAGAAGTGGTGGAGGGTAGCCGGGCAGTGGTGGCGCACGCCTTTAATCCCAGCACTTGGGAGGCAGAGGCAGGCGGATCTTTGTGAGTTCGAGGCCAGCCTGGTCTACAAAGTGAGTCCAGGACAGCCAAGGATACACAGAGAAACCCTGTCTTGAAAAAAACCAAAAAAAAAAAAAAAAAAAGAAGTGGTGGAGGGTTAGGACACTTCCCTCCCGCAGGCGTGCACCTGCTCCTTGTCCTCCTGGTGCAGGATCCGGCCCCTGAGGAGCCTGCAGGCTGGAGGAGGTGAGTGAGTGCAGGTTTGCCACGCGAAGTGTGTGAAACCCTGAGCCGCTGGCTGTGCTTGCTAGTCATGAAACATGATCCACGCACTGTATTTTGGGACTCCCCATCTGTCAGCGTCAGAGAGGTTGTCCCCTGAGGGGGGCAGGGAGGAGCCCTCAGCCCTTCATGGTGGGGTAAGGGGTCTGTGTACTGGAAAGTGGGAGACAGGTCAGGTTTCCACACACAAGGTGTGCCAGGTCACTTGACTTGTTTCTTAGTCTGTCAGATAAAGAAACTGTCATGCAGGGGGTGGGGAAGGGATTAGTGTTTCTTTTCAACCAGGTTCAAGGCCGTCCAGGGACTGAGTAACTACAGTTTGAACATCAGTGTTCAGGCTGTCTGGAATTCTCTGCTGGTCATGGTGGGAGAGAGAGTGGCCTGGGAGCCTTTCTCAGGCCACTCACAGGATGCTGTTTGCCCTGTCCCCACCTGTCCCTTTGGCCTGTGCTGGTAGCAGAGAGGAAAGTGAGGGCTATTGATCCGCCTTCTCCTCCTGGGGAGGCCGCAGCACACTCACAGCTTTCCTTTTAAAAATGGATTAACCTGACCATAAGCAGGCCCCAGTTTAAAAATAAATAAAAGTAAGAGGCTGAGCAAGTGGGCGGGGTGGGGCAGGCAGGGGTAGAGTGACACTTGACAGAAGTGGAGGGCACAGGGAGCACTCTTTTTCCTCAGAGTGCCTTTCAGCTTCACCCTGGCTTCTAGAGCCCCTGTGGCCCTGGTTCCCTTCCCTGAGAGCCTGTTTTTCTTTAGCTTAGTCTGAACAGTGGAATCTCTTCAAAACTCAACCCAAAGGGCCTCAAAGAGTGCACTCAGTTGACCATGAAAGCCTGCCTTGTTAGCCCTGCTTGGGCACCCTGGCCGGCCTCCTTGTCTCCCACTGTCCCGGCCTTTGCTCATGCACTTCTCCAGTTGGGGCTTAATCACCTCTCAGGTCTTACTGGAGCATGCTCCTTAGGGAGCCTGCTTTCTTCTGGCTGGGTCATGCTTTCTCATCAGCCCTGTGGTTCCCAGGACTAGTGTGGAGGCTAAACTCAGGGAAGAAGGCCTGTCCTCCTGTCTTAGTTACAGTTACTGTTGCTGCAATGAAGCACCATGACTGAAGCAACTTGGGGAGGAAAGGGTGTATGTATTCGGCTTGCACTTCCACAGCAGTGTTCAGCATCAAAGGACGTCAAGACCGGAACCTAGAGGCTGGAGCTGATGCAGAGGCCATGGAGGGGTATTTACAATTACTCCTCATGACTTGCTCAGCCTGCTTTCTTATAGAACCCAGAGCCCCTAGCCCAGGGATGGCACCATCCACACAATGAACTGGGCCCTCCCCCATCCATCACCAAATAATAAAATTCCCCACAGCCAGATCTTGTGGAAGCATTTTCTCAATTTAAGTTTTCTCCTTTCAGATGACTCTAGCTTGTGTTAAGTTGACATAAAACTAGCCAGCACACCTTGCCTCTGTATCTTTGCACTAACTGATGTAGGAGATTGCCCAGCCCAGCATTTACCAACATGGGATCTAGGAAATCCTTATGCCTGCAGGGATGGCGGCCAGGGTCTACTCTTGTTGTTGCATGGATACAGTTTGGGCAAAGGAGGAGAAGTGGCATTGTAATCATGTAATCATAATTCCCTGTGGGTGCACACCCCCCCCCCTTGTTATAAGAGTCTTACTATGTAGCCCTGGCTATCCTGTAAACCAGGCTGGTTTTGAACTCATAGCGGTCTTCTTGCCTCTGTGTCTGAAGTGCTGGGATTAAACATGTGCACTGCCATGCCCAGCTCTCTGTTTCTTATGGGTAGGTAAATAGTGAGGTTTCAGGAAGTTTCAAGGGGGGTGTTTGCATTTGCTGGTGGGCCAGGGTGTTTTTGCATCTCCTAGGTAGCTGATGCCTCACCTGAGTCTCCCATCAGCTTGTTCCCTCTGGGTGGAAAGACACCAAGTTCAGACTTAGCCAAGAACCCAGTTATCTTTATCCAGGTACCCCCCACCCATTATGGAAAGATGATCCCTCAGGTGATGGGGTGGGCATGAGCTCTTGGGGGTTCAGCTTCGCTGTGTTGACTCACACAACAGCATCTTCTTAGGAGGAAGGAACCAACCCAGGTTGCTGCTTCAGAGCACCACAGCTGTGTTAGTGGCGTCGGTGGTGTTGGAGCTCAGCCTGGTTCCGCCCTGTTCGTTAGAAGAGTCCCAGAGACTTGCATGAGCCTCTGCTGGCTCCCCCACCTCCCCCACCTCCCCCTCCTCCCGTATCTTTACTCTCTGCCTCTGAAATCACTTCAAACCTTTCTCCCTCTTCCCTGCAAAGCCTTTGGGGATCCTGGGAAGGTACTGAGGGTGAGGAAGAGGAATCTCCACCATTTTGAGAGTAACATTCCATCATTTGTAGCTAGAAATAGTGTGTACACTTGCATCTCATTGCAGCAGATCCCCTCCTCCCCCCCCCGCCCCCAGGAAAGGGTTGGAAGGGTTCATTTGCCCCTCTGCTCTCATACAGGTGTGAAGAGTCCTACTACTTGGGGACACAATGGACTTGATGCTGCTCACCTCTCTTGAGCAACTCTCTCAGGCCTTTGAGGAAACTCTTCTGTAGCTTCCGAGGTGGCTTTGGTGGGAGTGTGGTGAGTGTGTGTGTAAGGTGGGACAGACACCTGACTCCCTTGCTAACATGACCGCAGCTGAAAGAAGCCAGGCCACCTTTAGAGGTGGTGCTGGGTGCTTCTTTTTTATGTCTAGAATGCACAGAGGCAAGGTAGAGAAAATTAGTTTGTTCAATTAATTTCCCATATATTGACTGAGAAGACATTTTATGCCAAGTCATATGACATGGACCTAAGCACTTACTGAGAAGCAACATGGCTGTGTCTCTTCCTTTTTCTTTTTTGGTTTTCTGAGACAGGGTTTCTCTGTGTAGCCCTGCTGTTCTGGTGCTTGCTCTGTAGATTAGGCTATACTCAATAAAGAATTTCTAAAGATGCAGCCTTTTTTTGGGGGCAGGGGTTGAGGCAGGGTTTCTCTGTGTAGCTAGCCCTGGCTGTTCTGAAACTCACTCTGAAGACCAGGTTGGCCTTGAATTCACAGAGATCCACCTGCCTCTGCCTCCAGAGTGCTGGGATTAAAGGAGTATGCCACCAGTGCCTGATGGGTCTGTATCTCTTCATAAAGGTACTAGTCCTTAGTTCCAGGGGAAGAGTGAGTGTATGTGTGTGTGTTGGAAAGAACCACGTGTCCACTGTCCTTTCCTCTTTCTTAAGGTGCTTAAAGTCACCCTTCACCCCTCCAATCTTTTTGCTTTCTGTATGTTAGACTGGGCTGATACTTTGCTTACATTTATTTCCTGGGCTAAGCATTAACCTTAGAGCTCTTTATCCATTTTCCAGTTGATTAAGTTCCTGGAGCATCACCGCTGGATACTTTGAGGTCCAAGCTGTGGATTTCACCGTCTTCCTGTCAAACTGTTTAGACCCACCTGCATAAGAAAGTACGTCTGCCAGGAGCCACTTGTCTGTTCCTACACTTTCTTTCGAGAAATCTTCAATATGCTTTCCATTTAATAAATACAATATTACCAGCCCCAGGATAAGAATCTCTCATCGTCCCCTATTTCTTTAAAACAAACAAACAAACAAACAAAGAAAAAAACCCCAAATGCACAAGTGGCAAGTGAAGTGTTAGCTTCTATCTGGAGAAGCTAGCATGCATTTAAAAAAAAAAAGGATCTTTGTGTATATGTGCATATATGTCATGGCATGCATGTAGAGGTTAGAGGACAACGTTGCGTGTAGGTCCTTGCCTTCCACAGTCTGAGACAGGGTCTTTTCTTCACTGCCTTGGAAGGCAGGGTAGCTGGCCTGTGAGCTTCCAGGAACTCTTGTCTGTTCCTATGTCCTTGTAGCAGCACCAGGACTTTAGGTGTGTTTGGCTTTTTGGTGGGTAGGTTCTAGGAATCATTAGGTTAGTGGAACAGGTAGTGTACCCACTGAGTCATTCTGCTCCTGCATGCTTTGTTCTCTTCTTTTTGTTGTTGTTGTTTTGTTTGTCAAGACAGGGTTTCTCTGTGTAGCCCTGGCTGTCCTGGACTTAATTTGTAGATCAGGCTGGCCTCGAACTCGCAGAGAGCCGCCTGCCTCTGGTTCCTGGGTGCTGGGATTAAAGGCATGTGCCACCTGGCTGCATGTTTGCATTCTGAATGGCTAGTGCTTTGTGAATGAAAGGCACACAAGAAAGGTGTGGAGAGACGCCTAGCTTTTTACTTGGACCTCAGGCATCCCATTTGGGGATTCCTTGCACTGTTGTCATGATCTGATTTCAGGTACCTGTGAAAATGATGGCAGTTGGAATTTGGAATTCCCTGTTGGCACACAGCAGCTGGTCTTGATGTAGGAGGCTGGGGCACCCGTGTGAGAACATGCTGAGGCTTGTTAGGGGTGTCACTTTGTTCTGCCCTTTGTGTCACCAGGGAGAAGGGTGGGAGCAGAGAGCTCCAGGAGCTATTTTTACATTGTTCACGTCATGTTCAGAATTACTAGATGTTTGTGGCTAGATCCCTGTTTGTCCTCAGTTGGGGAGAGAGCTCCCTCGACTGCCTGTGCCCTCATGGAAACTTGAGCTCAGTCCCTTGGATATATGTGTTGTTCTGAAGGCAAAGTGGTTGTGCACTTACCCTAGGTCATTGGGAATTGTCTTATTAAGACTTATATTTTCCATGGTTCTTCAGAATGCTGCTGGGGTGGCGTGCCAGTGTGCAAGAAGAGGCCATGTACTCTCCCGTGGACTCCTTTATTTAACAGGCAGTCTTCCAGTTTGACACACACACACAAACTAGTTATGTACATCTTCAGAGTGGAATAAAGTATTGTCTCTCAATGACTTATACAGTGATTATGTACAAGGCAGGCATATATGCTGGGCGCTGAGGGAGGGCTGGCTGTGCAGGACTGTTGTAGAGGGACAGGGAGCTATGGCAAGGCAGAAGAGCCTGGGTTATTGAGGGTGGTGAGAGTCTGTTTCCTTCACGAGGTGCTGAGTGGCAGGAGCTCCCTTAAAAAGTCGGGGCTAGAGTTTCAGGTATGCACAGTTGGTTCATCGGCCACTAAGCATCATGTGTTCATCCATGCTGCTGTGGGTGGTTAGAGTCATTACATGTTAGTCACCTGATATCCTGATAGTTTAATTTTTATTAAAAGGAGGGTACACTGTCTGAAAAGTTTGAAGGGGGTGGAAGTGGCATCTCATACTTGTGATTTCAGCACTTGAAAGACTGAGACAGGAGGATTGCCATGTGTTCTAGGCCAGCCTTGGATGCGTAGTTCAGAACCAGCTTAAGGTGTGGGGGTGTAGCTCTGCTAGGGTAGTTGCCTAGCAAAGTCCTGTTTCAGTCCCTAGCACTTGGGTGAAAAAGGAAAAGAAAGAAAAGTATAAAACCAAAGGAAAAGCTTCATACTAGTGTGATACTTGATGCCTCAGTGGCCAGAGATGGGAGCAGCTGTGGCCTTGGACCTAGAGGTCATTGTACCTCTTCATGAGAGGCCAGGTTAGAGTGGGATGTTAAAGAGCAGGGTTAAAGAAACCAGCCCCCCTCAGCCGGGTGTGGTGGCGCACGCCTTTAATCTCAGCACTCGGGAGGCAGAGGCAGGTGGATCTCTATGAATTCGAGGCCAGCCTGGTCTACAAAGATAGTCCAGGACAGCCAAGCTGTTACACAGAGAAACCCTGTCTTGAAAAACCAAAAAAAAAAAAAAGGAAAAAAGATAAAAGAAACCAGCCCCCTACCCAGGTTCTACTGGATTCTAGTTCATTTTGTACATTGTGTGGTGTGTGTATATGTGTGCGTGCGTGCGCACACTCGAGTTCCTGGCATGACATTATTTGCAGTGAGTACTACAAATGTCAAGTTCCCCTTGACTTGAGCTGAGCAGATGAAGCAAAATGGCAGACAGATTAGAAGGGGCTTGAGAAGCCTTTTAGGATTTGAAAACTGGACTTTGGTGACTTTGAAAAGCCGCTGAACTAGCCCTTCTGCGCAGAGGCAGGGGTATCTGCTTGGCTCTGGCTTTGGGAGGCTGCCGGCATCCTTGTACATGTGTATCATAACCCCCCTCCCCCAGTGGGGCCAGCCTGCCTCAGCCTCTCAGGGATAGAGCCCAATCCCTGTCCATGAGTGATGAGAGCAGGGGGCAGGGTGACAGCAGAGGAGCTGGGGACCTCCTAGAGAGAGCTTCAGAGGTTTAGGTAGGTCTCCAAGGTGTGTGTGTGTGTGTGTGTGTGTGTGTGTGTGTGTGTGTGTGTGTG